>JAJIBD010000191.1:592500-983475 GCA_021461705.1 Cryptotis parvus
CCACATGTGTCCCCCAAGCTGTTTCAGGAGTCATCCCTGAGGACTGGGCCAGCAGTCAGCCCTATGCAACACTAGGTGTGACCCCAAACCCATAAGATAAAAAAGAATCACCTGCTGATAACATTGTAAATAAGCAAAAAACTTGAAACCAGAATAAGCATAGGAATTGATGAACATGTTTAATACATCAGCCATAAAAATATTAGAGGACATCATAAACACACTTAAGAGGTTAAGGAGGATGAATATAGGAAAACATATGACAGCACTGTTAAAGTTTTCAGTGTCAATTAAGGAACATTCTATCCATATGCCTAAATAGTATTTATCAATTTGTATTATATAATTTTCCATATGCCTAAATTATATTTAACAATTGATACTATATAATATTTATAACAGTATAAATAAAAAAATTATGTTCTTTACTCTCAAAAGAATGAATAAAATTCACAAGTGACCATCCCAAATTCTGGTGTGAATTCACATATACTGTTGTCAGGTGCCAATAGTACAACTGCTTTGGGGGGAAATACTGAAGACCCCTAGTCCTTTATGAAGAAAGTGTATCTTCTTATAAAAGTTCTCTATACAAGTGGATCACAGAGTTTTGCTTTTATTTGGGGCCTCACTGACTGTGCTCAGGGCTTACTCCTGGCTCAGTGCTCAAGGATCACTCCTACAGGTGTACAGAGGGACCATATGTGGTACCAGAATTGAACCAGATTATTCACATGCAAGGCAAGAACCTTACCCATCACACTCTCTCTCCAGCCTCAGATCAGAACTTTTCTTACAATAGCCCAGCTGAAAACAAATCTAATATTCACCACTGATTTTAAAAAGGAGGAGGAGGAGGGAGAAAGTTGTGATATATATGATTGACAGGGTCAGATTTGACAAATTGTGGTCAATGCAACAATATGGCTTGTTATCTAGGTTATTCTGGGGAGCAACGAAAGGTGGACTGACCCAAGAAAGTCTATGGATGGTCTCAGGCTCTTTATGTCATTTTATTTTTTGCTTGTTTGTTTTGGTATTTTTCGGTCAGAGCTGGTAATACCCAGGGGTTATTCCTGGCTTTTCACTCAGAAATTACTCCTGGCGGTGCTCAGGGGACTCTATGGAATGTGGGGATAGAACTCAGGCTGGCAGTGTGCGAGGCAAATGCCCTCCCTGCTGTGCTATCATTCTGTGCCATGGCTCCAGCATTATGTGATTTTCTAAAACTGGCAAAACCAAACTCTGAAAATGGAAATTATGAGTGGTCACTGGAGCAAGGAGTTAGATGGACATGAAGAAGCTGGCGTCTGCAGGTGTTTGGCTCCATGAGCTCTTGTCCTAACCCCTCAGTGAGTACATCTGCTCTCTAATTCTCCACACACAACAGGTAAAACGCTTCATTCTACCTTAAGAAAATGCAGGTAAAGCCCTTCGTCCAACCTTAGGAAGATGCAGTTAGACCACACATTGGTGTTTTCCTGAGAAGGAAGCTCTGCAGACAGCCTTTTCCTGCAGACCAATCCTGTTAAGTTGATGGTCTGTCCCTTCAGTGACTCCACACATGCTGACAAGCTGACAGCCAGTCCTGTGCCAAAGCCAGATCGTCCCTTGCCTGAGATTGCCCTAAACCTCTTTCTCCTTGCCAGACGCCAGTGTTCAGTGTTCTGTCCTTCTGCTGCCCAAGTCTCTTCTCTAGTTTGCAGGTCCTTTTCCTCTCCTCGTGACCAGCTATTGCTAATTCTTAGTAAAATCTCAGCTGTCCAATGAGTTTTTTCTCTCGCCCCTCCTTCACGTTCCCAGAATTCCAGGAGCCTATTTCTACAACTGTGCTCAACATATTTATTATTATCACTATTATTATTATTGTTATTGTTGTTGTTGTTATTAATAGAGATCTGTTTATTTTCTCTGTGGTTGGGTTCTTTAATTTCCTTCTGTATCTGGGAAACATGGTTGACAAAATTATTCATAGTTGGGTTCAGGCATACAGTATTCCAACACCCAGGCCATCAGCTTCCCTCCACCAATATCCTCAGTTTCCCCTGAATTTTAATATCTCTTACTTAGATTTCTGCTGCAGCCTCCTCTGGGGCACTATGCATACTCTTCAGGGCCTCCAATTTAATCCTCTACCTGGGTTGCTCAAGGGAGGAATCAACTGGGAATTTACAGTTACACAAAAAAGCAGCGGGTTCTAAATGAAACAGGAAAATTTCTCAATTAAAGAGCTGACCATAGGTCTGGAGCCATAGTCCAGCAGGTAGGGCATTTGCCTTGCATGCGGCCAACCCAGGTTTGATCCCGGCATCCCATCTGGTCCCCTGAGCACCACCAGGAGTAGTTACTGAGTACAGAGCCAGGAGAAACCCCTGAGCATTGACGGTGTGACCCCAAAAAGAAAAAAAACAAACGAGAGCTGACCATAGGACCACCCAGGAGTATGAATACAATAGTGAGCATTAAAGAGACTTTAAACATTTTTTTAAAATCAGATCCGTAGGTCACAGTAAACTGGTTATGAGATTTGATTTTTTAAAAAGTCACAAAAAATTCAACATGCTCTGCAGGGTGAGTAGATAAATGACATCTACCAAGTTTTCCACTTAGAAGTCCTGGCATCTGGACTGGAGAGTGAACACAGGAGTTAAGGCCTTTGCCTTGAACATAACTGGTCTTGGTTCAGTCCTAAGCACTGCCAGTGGTGACTCCTGAGCTTAGACCAAGGTAGAGCCTCTGAGCACTGCCAGGCAAGGTCCAACTCCCCTTAGCGCCAAATAATTTTAAAAATAAAGAAAACCAGAACACATGTCACTAGTTCACCAACCCTGCATATCATTTCACTCTTGGGGTTCTTCCATGGCACCCATAAACATGTTAAAGGAAGTACAACCCAGAGTAACACGCAGGAACTGTAAAGAAAATGGACTTGCACACTCATCGGCATGGAATTCAGAAGAATATCAATGAGCAAGGAAAAAGACCATTTTAGAAGGGGGATGAGCCAGAATTTGAAGTGTAAAGGGGAGGGTTAGAGAGTGAAGGATTGGGCAGTATGAAGAAAGTGGCCAGAGACGCAGAAAGACACATGCCAGGTTCACTGCCCATCTGGGAAGCTCTTCCAGTAGAGCAGGTGGTGAGACCAGAACTAAGACCAAGCCAAAGACATTGAAGAAAAGACGAGAAAATACAAGCATGCTGAAGATTGTAATGTATAAATAATATATAAAAATCAGTCAAGTTGAAAGTGTTTGGGCAATGTGTAGTTCATAATAAAATACAATAAAAAACAAAAGAGTATTTGTTGATAGGGTCAGAATTGATTAGGACTGAGAGAAATAGAATTATTGCATGTGAGTCTATGACAATCTCAACATAAAAAGCTATGAGGCTTTTTCTGGATGGGGGAAAAAGTTGAGGCCACATCCGATGGTGCACAGAGCTTATTCCTCTTTCTGTGCACAAGGGCTATATGCAGGGCCAGCCATAAAATTGGGTTCTCCTGAAACAAGGCAAAATGCCTTACTCTCCATGCTATCTCACCAGCCTTCAAAGCGCATTATCAAAACATCAACTTTTCCCTGAAGAGCCAGGATGCAATCTCTATGACTTTGTGTCCTTAGCACCTGCTACTATTATATGGAATTCATCTGAGCAATTTCCTAACTATTTATTTTAATAGGTGTTCATTGAATGAACACAAGAATTGCAAGGTCTGTGTGGACTGGAGACATCATTCATGTTCACTAATGTTATTATAAACTGACCACATGGGTTTCTATCCCTAGATTATAGCCCTATGGCATGACTTTAAACACCACCTCTGACTCTGATATCACCTCGTCAGACTCATAAAGATCACAGCATCGATTTTGCTACTTCTCAAGAGTAGGTCAAATTCTCAAGATAACATTCTTAAGAAATACTAATATGATTTTATATGCTCCAAGAATACAGCAGAAAAGGCATTTTTCTTTGGCTTCATTTTACAGAGTAAGAGGCAGTGCACAGGATCAAACCTTCCATTTAGGAGATCTGGCTTAATTTCACAGCAGAAAAACTGAAATTAGATATTAGCATAATTCCCTGGTCAACTTGTGGCTATCATTGTCAATATGTATAATTAATTTCTATCAGTAAACTCACTGTACCTGTAACCTGATAATTACAAAAGATACCAATTAATGTCTATCCCATCAAAGTTTGAGGAATGCTAAAACAGAATAGGCATATAAATCTTGGCAAAGCTTAAAGCATTATGCAAAGCCAGAGATTATTCTAAATCTGTAGGACCAATATCATGTTTAATCTTCACAATAATCAAATCTGAAAGTAGATCAGGATCTAGCTTTGAACTATTACTGCTCTCATCTATGCAGAAAATTCAGAAAAAAGAATGGATCTAGCCCTTGCTGTGTGCTGTGCCTTGTGTCTATCTAAACATGTCAGCTGTGCATTCTGCCTTCCTTAATTTGCCACAATGTCCCATGATATGACCTCCCTCACTCTTTCACTCCCACCTCTAGCTGTTCAGAACTGAACTTTAAGTCAATCAAATCACCATCCTCTGTGTGCTTCTCAACAGAAGGGTGCTGATTGAGATGAAGACTCTTTTCCCCAAAGGACAATGTGGGGTGTTACGGAGAAAACAGAAATGCCCACACTAAGAATTGTGCAAGTCCCTTATCTAAGTGACTTGCCTAAGTGCAGTGAGAATCCATCTTCAGAGTCTATGTGGGTAACAATTCATTGAAGAATTTATTTTAATGGAAGTTGCAGGAAGAAGTAAATTCTGCAACTGCTTACCCATATTTGAACACCACCATCATCAAAAGAACATGAGCAGAGAATGTGGGTAAACCTGCCTGACCACTTTCCGAGAAAAGTCACTCTCTGCCCAGAGGTCTGGTCTTCATGTGCAAACCACGGCAAATGCAGTCGAGATGCCCAAATGATCCTGGCCTTGATGATGACAGTGCCCGGATCACTTACAACTGTCCCAGCCTCAACAGCTGCTGGGGCACAACCCACGCTCCCTGCTTTCTGCGTTGGCCCTTAAAATGAGGAGGTTCCGGGACACTTAATCTTTCCTCTTCTTTCTTTTGGGTGGGGGGGTGGGAGGCAGGGGCAGAAGGGGTATGCCTTGGGACAGATTGAGTTATAATCAGCACGACTCAGGGCTTACTCCTGGCTCTGTGCTCTGTGCTCAAGAATCACTCCTGATGGTACCCAGGGACCATCTGTGGTGCTGGCGGGGTTGGGAAGTGGAACTGAGGTTGGCAGGATGTGAGGCAAGAGCTCTGTGTACTCTCTGGCCCCAGTCAGTCTATTTCTTTCAGAAACAGACAGGAATAGTTCTTGTTCCAAAGCATAAGAGGGAAAACAGAAAATGGGGAAAAAAAAGCAAGTGTGGTGCCACTCATCAAACACTTTATTACAAAGCAGCCAACAGTTGGGGTGAGGAACGAGTCTGCTCTGTCCCTGGAGTGTTTCTGGACCCATGCAAGGTGACTAGGCATCACTGAGCTGTTGGTTTATGGGGGAAGAGCCATTGGAGCAACAGGAAGGCAGGGCCAGGACATGGCAGGAGCAACATATAATTCGTCATATCTCAGGGCAAGAGCAAGAACTTGAGTTGAAATGAGAGCAAGGAAAAGCTCTGCTCCAGATCCCTTTGGAAATTTCCGAGGGAGAGAGCAGAGAACACCCTTCCTATCTAGGACTCAGGAACTGAGGCTAGAGAAGCTCTAAGCTCTGCGGCATGGCAGCCCCCAGCCTGGCACCAAGCTCCCCACTTGCCAAAGCCCAGCGACTAGAGCAGCACTTTGAGCCCAGAGTGCTGAGTGATGCTGGCAGTGCCATTCCCTCATCCATCTTTCCATCTGCAGAAGCTTGCGAGGCAGAGGCTGCATGCTGAGGTCAGAGCCTGCCCATAAATAAGAGCATCTCAGCCTCTACCTGCACAGCTGTATCAACTACGCTGTCAAATTCCAACTCGCCCATCGACTGAAATAGACCTGGCTAGAAAGCAATGATAGGCAAATGACGGCATGAGATTGGCGGAGGGTATGAACACGGGGGGGTGGTTACCACGACTCGTTTTATTCTATATGAAAGCAAGAGATTTATGTTATGGGTGATAAGGGCAAGAATGCTGTAAAAGTGAGGAAATATGGCAACAGGGTGCTGTACATCACCAACAGCATAATTATTTATCTAAAAAGTTGGCATTCTTAGACTTCTTACATGCAGTCTGTGAAATTCATATATTCAAAGGAGACACCATAATAAGTTCCCTGCTGGCGGTGATGGATCTGTTTTTAATCCAAATGACCACAATCCTCACTCTACCTGTCACAGAGGGCCAGGGAAAAATGGAATTTTCCTTTCATAACTCTTGATGTTGAAAGAGGAAGAATCTGGAAGTATGATGAGTGGCTCATTCCAATGGACAAATGGACAGGGAGCCCAGGCAACGGATGTGAATAAAAGTCATTGTTCCTCAACTAATGCCATTTTCACTTGTTACACTAAGGGAAAATAATAAAAATAAGACAGGGAGCAAGAGATCTGCCTCTTTTGTGTCTGAAAATTCCAAATACCCTCGGCCCAGCCTCAGGGCTGTAAAATCATGCACATTTTGTGAGCCCTTACCTCTGGCTAGGAAGAGTTGGGGACAGCAGGGACTGTATTTATCTATTAACTAAAACTTATCGTACAAATGCAGCACAGGGAATCATGGCTACGCAACTTTATTGACCAGAAAGCCTTGTCGATGGATTTCCTCCTTTGAGGTTTAAAGGAATCTCTATTTCTCATTTATAGCCTACTAGGAAAGTTATATGACCTGTATTTTTTAATTTCTATAAATCCACTCAATCAGACTGGGCTAAAATGGAATGTCTGTGCTGGCTACCACTGGTCTAGCAAAGGGGGTGTCTATCCCCACCTCTGCTTTTTACCTTATACTTACCCCCCCACTAATTATTGCTTTTGAGGGGTGGCCACACCTGGCCGTACTCAGGAGCTACTCCCAGCTCTGTGCTTTGTTCGGAAGCTATGACTGGTGGTGCTGAGGGACCATGGGTTCTGCGGATCAAACCCATGTCTCCTACATGCAAAATATGCTCAGTTCTTGAGGTCACTTTTTTTTTCTGAGCTTACCTACCTGCAGGCCTTGCTTAGAATAGGCAAGGCTGTTTAGAAGTATGGTTTTTGGGAGGGAACCAGGGACGTTGGTGGTGGGAGATGGGCACTGGTGGCGGGATGGGTGCTGGAACACTGTATGACCAAAACCCAAATATGAACTTTTTAATTGTATATCTCTGTCATTGTAAAAATAAAAATTTTAAAAAAAGAAGTCTGGTTTTTGTTTTATGGGTCACCTAGTGGTGATCGGGCTTACGACTGGCTCTGTGCTCACGATTGACAGTCTTCAGGGCACCCTAACGTGGTGCTGGGACAGAACCAGGGTCAAGGGCTGCTGCATACAAAGCAAGTACCTGAAGCCCTGTGTTATCTCTCAGATCAGCTTTTGTTTGGGGCCACACCCAGCAGTGCTCAGGGCTTATTCCTGGCTCTGCACTCCCAGCAGGTGGATGTATATAGCATGTATATAGAATGTATATGGCATCACCAACATGCTATATGGTGATGGAACCCTGGACAGCCACGTGCAAGGCGAGTTCCCTACCTGCTGTACTACAGCTCTGACCTGAGGCTGTTGTTTTTTGAAGGGAGAACTTAGGGTAAAAATAAACTGACTGTGGGCCAATCTGAGTTCTTTTTGTTGTTGTTGTTTTTTTTAATCTTCATTTTCCCATCTGTGTTATGGCAATTTTATCACAGATTCAGCAAGTTCCCAGTCTGGAGATGTTCCCATGACACATTCATCACTTCCCGGCATTTTATCATATAAATAAAACATCTTCACAGAGGAGTAAGATTAGCCTCACCAACAGGCTTAACCCTTCCGGGGAAAGTCCCCCAAACTAGACGAAAACTTTTTCCCCACACAGACACATGCATTCACTGATTAATTCTGTTACAGATGGGGTTGAGCCCTTTGCCACTTTTCAGCAACTCTAAGAGCACAATTCTTGGGTCTCATAGATTGGAGAAGCCGAAGACAAACCAGCTCTGCCAGTCTTTAACCTCGAAGCACTCTGCTAGCATCTGTACCTGCGCCTTCAGAGTTGGACGATGACATTTCCCTAATAAATCAGAATGAAACTCTGTCTGTAGAGAGCTCTGCTTTCCCCAACTCTTCTGTAAGGAAACAATCTTCAAGTGACCGGGTTTCTCTCTCCCTTTTGCTTCTCTCTCTGCTAATTTCAGAAAGTGAATCTGGCAATTATAAGTAGCAGGAGACTGATAAGGCCCCACACATACAGGAGAGCTAGGTGGAATGCAAGCTTCCCTGACTAATCCTTATTACGACTCATTTCCACTTCAAAATTTGCCAGTTGAGGTAAGAAGCTAATTTGGCTTTGAGCAGTGAAATCTGTTTTCTACTTTCCTTCTAGGGCTACAAACAATCCTGTTATTACTATTATTACTGTTGTTATTATTATTACTGTTGGTAATCAATATTACTATTGATTATTGGTTTGGGCCACACCTTAGTGCTCATGTACTACTCCTGGCTCTGGGACTACTCTACGTGCTGCTAAGGGGAGATGTGGAGCCAGGAAGCAAACCTAGATTTCTGCCAGGAACACCATACCCATCGAGATCTATCTCCAACCCAAGTTATTAAGAACAAAAAGGGGGTTGTAAAATAGTTATTGAACCCACATTTTCTTTTTTTCCTTAATTTTTTTTTTCTTTTTTTATTTTTTTTTTTCCTTTTTTTTGAACATGCTCATGTAGGTCCTGGCTCCACAGGGTTCCAACATGCACCCTCCACCTGAACCCATCTCCCATCACCAACGTCCCGCCTCCCTCCCCCTCCCGAATCCCAACCACCGGCGGGCTCTATATGTCATCTCCTTCCTCTGTATATCTCCCCTCCCAGCAAACCTTCCGCTGTTCGCGATGCAGTGTACCAAAAAACATATTGTTTCACCCACCACCGGCTGCAACCTGGGCTCGAACTGGTTTTGCTGGTCCTCTGGTCGGGGCATTTTCCCACGTCTGACAACGAAAATGGTGGCTAGTGTGATGGACGAGTCCCATCCAGCTGCTTCCGGGACCCCGGGAGGCGGGCCCCTCCCAAAGCCCATCTGCCCTCCTCGGTGAACCCACATTTTCTGCATGTCGTTTTATTAGATCGTTCAACTTTACTTACTACAAGTGCTAGTAGAGCCACCTTCACTTCCAGATCCCCAGGCTGAAGCTCCCTGCCTTTACTGCCCTAAATAAAGCACATTCTTGTTTAAACCCACACCCAATAGCACCATCCAATGAATAGGCTTAGACAAGCAGTCAAACAGGCTGCCAGACCTGGCTGGAGACAGAAGCAGAAAAGACCTGACAGTCTCTCCTCACCGAGTCCGAGGCGCCCTGAACAAGGCTCCTATGTGCCCCTCATCAGCTGACCGCTTTCCTCCCTCACCACATCTCTCACCCACCAGATCCAAGCACATTTTAATCTGAGAAAACAAGGCATCCTGCCAGGGCCAGTTGTGACATTCCCAAAGGAAGCAGGGCTGGGCTGTGCTGATTTGACCTCACCTCAGTGCTCAAGGAAATAGCATTTATTAGCCTAGCTTTGGGAAAGCCCCAACTGGTCTCCCCCTTACCTCTCCACTTAAGAGCCCATAAAAATTCCCATGATTTATGAAGACCTCCCTCTTCTTCCATGAATGGGGTAATGAAGTTCTTTATGGGAGGCTATTAAGAAGCAACATGGATGCTACTATTTGCTATATGTCCCATATAATTAATAACACCTTAACAGCTATTAGAGAGTAGTGTTTAAAAGCAGCTAGCCTTCCATAAATATGGCTGATTTGACTAAACTGTCAATGGTAAATTTTAAGATCAACCACTACAAGGAGATTTGGTTTTGAAATCTAATCGGGTTCCACAAAGGCCTTTATTTTATTTACTTTTCTGTTCTCGTGAAACCACAAGAACTCCTGACAGCCTCATGTTCCAGTCGGCATTCTCAGAAAGCATGGCAGGACGTTAGTTCATTTCCTTCCAGGTGGCTCCCCAGTCAATTATGAAATGTCTCTCTGAGAATCCCTAAGGAAGATCTGAGCATGTTCTTTAAAAAGTTCATGTTTGTGCTTTTAATAACTCCTTCAATGAAAGTGATCATCTAAGAAGAAAGAGTGGCGCGGTACCAGGAAAGGAGCTGCGGTTTGCTGGTGAGTGCATGTGCAGTAGAGCCTTACAGCAATGACTGAAACTTGACAGTGACCTAAGTTTCCATTGTTGAATAGGAAAAACATTCTCCAAACTCCTCCTGTTGAAAAAATGTCACATTGTCTAAGGGAACATGATTTGGGGCTAAAGATACTATAGGAAGTGAAGTTGATATAATTTGTGAATAATACAAAGCTAGTATCAACCTGGCCTCTGCACAAAAGATCAGAGAGTTTGTGACACCTAGCTCTCAGGACCCTGAGAAAGAGCACAGTGGCTGAGCACTCCTGCCTTCTAAGCCTGCAGTCCTGAGCCCAAGCCCTGGCATGCCACATGCAGAGTATTCTGGCAGCACTGGCCAGCTCACATGTGGATAATGAACTAACTCCGGCCAGCACCATGTACACAATGTTTGTTCCTCAACCAATAGTTCAAGCCCTGCTGAGGACATGTGCAAGTGTGGGAACCTCCGTGAGGACACCTCAGTGAGCACCAAGCAACTGACATGTCACCAAAACAAATGGGCAAGCACCACAGACATGCGCAAACAATGGAGGAAGGGGTAGGGTGTGATTTTGGCTGATTATCAAAGAGATCCACCAAAGCTCACTTAGGATTCTTGCTTGCAAGTCTTAAATGAGAAACAGAACTTAGAAGGGTAAACACCAAGTATGAATAAAAATAATATAGACAATACTCCCCTCAAAGCTTATTACATTAAAAAAATTCCTGAGACACTTTTTTTCCATCTCCAAGAAGTCTCAAAATATCCATAAACACTCCTGAAAGTTGTGCTTCCAGGGGAAATTCACCCTCCCCAGAGTCAACTCCTGAAAGTAGCCAGTAGTTAGCGACTTCTATTCTGATGGCCTGGTCTGTGCTACATGTAATTAGTTCCTGTCTCTGTTGACTTGGCTCTTCTCTGCCTGTCAAGAGAAGGCATCCAATCAGTATCCACAAGAATCCAGAAGAAGAAAAGATAGTTTGCCAGGAAAAAACTATTAGGAAGAGTAAGTAAAGGTCCTTGTTACTAACTGTGTAAATATGACCTCTCTTTATTATTTCTTACTTCACTTATCTTCCCATTGATCATCGATTTGCTCAAGTGGGCACTGGTAATGTCTCCATTCTTTGGGAATGAGGTGCATTATTATTACTGTTTTTGGCATATCAAATGCACCACAGGTAGCTTGCTAGGCTCTGCTGTGGCTCTGGGTTTCCCCCCCCCCCCCAGGGCCCATGGGACAGAACCCTGGCACTCTGATTTTTCCCAAGCAATTCGTAAGCTGAGTTTCAGGTGTCCAAATCCCATCACAGTGTCCACTGCCCTCCACCAGTGTCCACAGACTCTCCTCCTCCCCTCTTCTCTGATGAGCACATCCTTAAGCTGGGTTGCTGGAGCTTATCTTCTATTTTCAGTGTTGTTGGTTCTATGGCTCCAGCTATGGCCACACACCTCAGACCTACACCTCCTATGTGTCACCCCTGTTTCCTTCTATCTACCTCTTCTTAATTCTCTCTACATTTCTTTATTGTCCTTCTCAGTTCTATAATCCAGAGAGCAGGGTGCCATGTCTTCACAGCGAAGAGGGAGTGAGATGAAATGCCCTTTAAAATCCTTGAGTGTGGGGCCAGAGTGATAGTATAATGGGTAGGGATCTTGCCTTGTACGTAGCTGCAGCCAACCAGGGCTCAATTCCTGGCATTCCATATCATCTCCAGAACATTGCCAGAAGTAATCCCTGAACATCACTTGGGCATGACCCAAAAACCAAAAACAAATAAAATTAAATTCTTGGTTGTTTGAGAAGCCCAAGGAGACCAACTGAGGGCAAAAGGAGGGTCTAATGTTTACATAACACACTGAATTTTATTTCACATCCTCAAATGTTATGGATTAACTTGGACTTCTTAGAAAAACTCTCGTTTTATTTGGTACTAGGAAATGGATCCAAAGGTAGATTAAATGGAATCATCTCAAATATATATTGGGGGAATGGTGGGACAGGGAGACAGGTTATAAATAAATTTCCTTAAAGTAAAAAAGCATTTTATTTCAATTGATATAGAGTGAATTGCTGGTTATATTGTGAATTAGCAATGTGATTCATTCTCATGCATATTTGACTACAGATCCAGACATGGCTTATTAAAGTTTTACTGGCTAAAAAATCAGATCCATTCTATTTACTTTGCAATTGAATGGACTCAGGTAGGAGAAGTAAAGGAAGCCAAAGAATCCAGTCTATTCTAGAACGCCAAAGAATCCAGTCTGTCCTAGAATGCCAAAGAATCCACTCTTCTAGAATGCCAAAGAATTCAGTCTATTCTAGAATGCCAAATGCCACAGATCTTACAGGACAAAGAACCACCAGGAGAAATATTTACATCATATTTCCACGGCTACATCACAGGTTGAAAACACACAAGCTAGGTGCAGGAGTCATAATCTAGTGGGGAGAGTGTGTGTCTTGCATGCAGCCAACTGAGTTCAATCCCCAGCATTCCATATGGTCTCCTGAGCATTGCTAGGAGTAATTCCTGAGTGCAGAGCCAGGAGGAACCCCTGAGCATTGCTGGGTATGACCCCCAAAACCAAAATAAATAAATAAATAAATAAATAAATAAATAAATAAAAATAAAGCACACAAGCTAAATAGTCTAACATTCCCCATGCATCTGTATAAATCTATCAAATAAAAACAAGAGGAGAGGCTAAAGAATGTAAATAATTTTTTATTAAAGCTGTTCCCCATTCTCAAATTATATTATCCTCTAAATGGCTTGGGGGTACGGGCAGGGTAGGAGCAGTCTGAGGAATCACCAGAGTCCAGACATTTCCCATTTCATTCAATAGTTCTTCACCCTCATTTACAAGTGGTGAGAATCATTTTCATGTAAAGGACATCTTTTAAGCGTAGGTGACAATTATAGCCTTGTAAACCCTCTCCTTAGAAACAGAAAGATGGCTTTTTAAACCAAGTCATTGAAAACCATTGTAATTAAAACTTTCCTTATTTCTAAAGTCTGTGTGTTTCTGTGTGAATTAGGTCATTCTTAGGCTACATGATCTACACAAAGTCAAACACCAATGTGTGCCACTGAGCTTTTGCTCAGTTGCTGAATTCAGTGGCTGCAGTAAGCAGGACTTACAGTATTTCTGATTAGCCACCAATGATTTTTAAAAAAGGCCTTTTTTTTCCTCCCTTTTTCTGTCTAACTGGGAGAGGCTGGGAAAAGACACAATCCACGGCATCATCTGCTCCCAAGTTAAAATGTGTGGTTCCCACTCCCACCCCCATAGAAAAATAATCATGTTTCAGAATGAACACAGTTGCTGTATTCTGCTAAATCACCGCGGCCAAATATTACATATCTTGAGTTTCACTTAGGCAGACAGACGTCCCCAAAGATTCTCCACCCAAAGCAGGCCAAGTGGGTGCGTGCTCTTGGTCTAGCTCAAACTCTGGGGTTTGGAATCTGTGCTGTGAGCTCTCCATCCTCATCTAGACGTGAGTCCAGCTTATCCGTGCAGTGCAGTAGACCAAGGTGCCCAGAACAAGGGAGAGGGCAATGGTCTCCCCTCCCTGTATTTATTTAGGCTTGCTACCTAAATAATTCACACCGCCTGCCTCCAGCCTGAATGTTCCTCGGAAGAGTCCCACAATGAGCCATCACAGTCACCAGATGGAGGGCTGAATGCAGCAGGTGGGGCAGATGGTAAAGCGCCCTGTCTGAGGCTGCTTGCTCGGGCACAGGCTGCCTTTCCCTTCCAGGTACATTAGCATCAGAACCCTGAGTGCTGTGGCATCTGGGGGGTGGGGTGGAGGGAGTGGGGGCACAGGCAAATCCTTTACATGCAATAGCCAGAAGAAGCCTAAGGAATAATCAGCTTGGCTCTTCCTCCCGGCCCCCAGCCCCAGGCCCTGCAAACCCTCCATGTTTTCTGCTGCCGCTTTGTTAATGGGTTTTTAGGAAGAGAGTTCAGGGTTTGATGTTTAAGACTGGCAAGATTTTGAGATACCCTTTTGGCATGATGAATAAAGAAGGACGCATCTATTTTAACTTCCCACAGCTTAATGAAGGGAAGAGAAGGGTGCATGGGAAGGAATGTCCACAAGACCAGGGAGAAAGATACATTTGCAGGAAGAGTTTGCCAAAACCCAGAGGAAGTGAAAACCTGGATCGAATGACTCAGTTCCTGCCTGTAGGACCGCCCAGAAAGGTAAGCTCTGCTTGCAGTCAGGAGGGTGGAAAAATGAAGACTCTATTTTTATAGCTTCTGGTGTCGCAGACAACACTGGCTGTGCCCAACTGGAGATGGGTCTGTGTCTCACACTTCTTTTATCATTTCCAGAAGCATGGCAGTTTCCTTCCAATGTTTGTCCTTCTATGGCAAACATGTGCATGTGTGTGCACGCACACACACACACAGTCACATACAGATACATACACTCACTCACACAACATTGCAAATCACTTCTACCTGGATGCTTGCAACATTATGATTCTAAGCTATCAGGACAGTCAATAACATGGAGTTTACATTTTAATCGAGCAAGGACACTTGACTAAAATTCTCCCAAGATATTTCTAGCATATTCTAATAGCGTGAATCCTTCTAGAAACTGGAACTGATGACAATCTAAATTAGAAAACTAGATTATGAGTATCTTAAAACTGCAAAGTGGGGGCCAGAGCGATAGTCCAGTTGGTAGGGCGTTTGCCTTGCATGCAGCTGGTCTGTGCAGCCCAGGTTCGATCCCGGCATCCCATATGGTCCCCCAAGCACCGCCAGGAGTGATTCCTGAGTGCAGAGACAGGGAGAAACCCCTGAGCATTGCGGGTGTGACCCAAAAAAGCAAAAAAAAAAACAAAAACCTGCAAAGTACAATAATTATAATGGCCTGAAGGAAACAAATCTGCATCATTTGCGGGGGGCAGGGAGGGAGGTTGGGGGGGCCACACCTGGCACTGCTCAGGGGCTACTCCTAGCTCTCTTGCTCTAAGGTCATTACTGGCTGAGTTGTGGACCACATGGCGCTGGAAGGGACAGACTAGGGTCCCATGCATACAAGGCAAGCACCTTAACCCCCAACCATCTTGCTGGTCCCCAATCTGCATTTTTTCAAAATAAAACAAAACATGGCAGTAAAATGCAGTCACTGAAGAGTTCGTGCAGGCAGAGAGAAGTGACCTTTGGGGCCCTCTCTTCAGGTTCCGGCAAATGGAACTCAGGATTTAGGACTCTCTCTCAGGCAGTTTGACCACATTGGTGTGCAAAGACAGTAGCATGGAGAAGATCTTAAGATAAAGGACAAAAGTGCCTGTAAATAAAAAGCTTTCAATAACTGACGGTAACTAGATGAGTTTATGAATTCAGACCTTTTCCTCAAAGTCAAACCACATAAACCTTCTACAGTTAAGTAACTCTCCATGCCTCATTTTCTGCTTTCCCTAAGATCTAGAAAATATTTTATTCTGGCATGACCTTTTTATTTTAGCATGCCTCCGCACACACACACACCTTCCATTTGTCAAAAAAAAAAAATACACACATGCACATTCACACAAGCACAAGTAATTTTGAGTATTTTAAGATGTAAAAGCAACTTTAATGATCAAATTGTCAGGGGCTTTACAAGCAAGTTGGGCTGGACTGGCCACTGCACTAAGGGAGCACGGGTGTGACCGAGCTGACCACTCCCAGCTGCACCATCATCATGCCTTGCAAGGTTCAGCAGCTGACTACAGGACTCAGAACTGTCCTGTTGTGGGTTTGTTTTTTTTTTTTTTTTTGGGTTTTTTATTTTTACAAAAAGCAAAATCAGAAAATCAGGTGGGAACAATTTTCTTACATTTCTTATACCAACAATTTTATAAAACTCCAACTCCCCAAATTCCTCAAGTAATTTTCCTGAAAAGTTATCCATGACAGTTTGAATCAGATAATTAGATCTACAAAGTGCCTTATTTATATACTCAAGAGACTTGAATGTGTTTCTATCAATTCTTTCAGAATTTTAGTGCCTCAGACAGTGTCTATGCAGTCAAATATTTGACTAAATGATCAAGAAAGTGCAGTTTAAGGCACTAAATTGATTACTCTAATAATTGAAAAAATTGCAAAGGGATGCATGTGATTTTTTTTGATGCAACATGAGAAGTTGCTATAAGCAATCAATTTGACAACAGAGAGTTGGTTATAAAAAATACACTTCAAAAATCAATTTTAAACTGATATTTTCTAAGCTTGATTTCATTAACTATCATTAAGCTATTCACCCACAGCCTAATTAATGTACATAACTGAGAATATTAATAATACTAAACAGAAGAGAATGGACATTACTTAGAAATAGATTATCTGGCACATGGTAATAAATTAACATTTAAGCATAGTGACTATGGAATTAAAATGTAGTTTTTAGAATTTATATATATTGTAATGATTTGGATCATTGTAGTGTAGTCAATGTTTATCAAAACTGCTGTAATTAAACTGGCAGAGTTTTCCAGTAATAAAAGCACCCAAGTCTCAGGCTGATGATTTGGAATTTAAAGAGAAAAAACAGTATATAGACACACAGGAGAAAGTGAAGGAATAGGGTCTAACAATGGAAACCTTCGGCATAAATAACAAGGGCAATATATGCAATGTTGTTGAAAGTGAGTAATGGCTAAAAGTCTTAGTTTTTCACATTTTGAAATTAACAAGGACTATATGATAGTCTCAAAGAGATCCATGGGATACAAATGTCTATACTGGAACCTATTTGGGGAGGTATCAATGATTCTGCCTAGATCAGTGTGTTGGTTGCTTCATATCCAGGTATGAAAACCCTAGAGTTGTTTCTGTGTTCAGAGTCTTGTGTGTGTGTGTGTGTGTGTGCACACTCGTGCCCCTATGATGGTATGTGTTTAGCTGTGTGTGTCTGTACATACAAAGAACCCAAATTCTCTGAATATGGAATTGGTATTTCCCTGCTTTCTTTCACCTTCTTGGACATGAGTAAAGTTTTCAAAACCAAATTCACCCAAACCTAATAAAAGAAAACCACAGACATTCCAAATTCCTGGCCTAATAAAATATCGTATATGCTAGACTCTGTATCACTTAAAACAAACAAAACAAAAAAAAAAGAACCTTCTCTTTCCTGGACAAAACATTAATAAATAGGTCCAAATCCATAAATTCCAGGTCACAGCCAGCCTATTCAGCTCATACTGCTCTGGGTAATAACTGCAATTTTTTTTTTATTTTTTGGCTGTTTCTTAAGGGAGATAGTACTGACAGTATGGGGGGGTAAGGGACAGGATTTAGAGAGGAGATATATAATCCCTAATAAAATTGCTTATTTCATTTATTTGTGGTTTACCTACCTAGGTGAAAACAGAAGTGAAGTTCCACAATTAAACACACATGCTAAAACCTTAGAATGATGAATGACTGATCCCAGTATTGTGAGACGCCACAACTTTCAATCAACAAAACGCCAGTCTGCCCGCGTGAGGCTTTGCAGACCCGGCTCTGCTGCCACCCAGATGGGCTCTCTGCATTTGTTTTAGCCACAGGGAAGACATTTCTGTCACTTTAAAAAGAAGAAGAAGAAGGTGGCTCCAGCTCTGGTGTGGGGCAGGCCTCCCCTCAGCCACACACTGTTTAGGAAACACTGGCCCTGCCTCCCCTACAGCCCCGGGCCTCTGCAAAGGCCAGCTTCTGTTTTTAGTACACACTCCACTTCAGCGTTAATCCTGTTTTATGTTGTTCACACCTGCTGCTGAGTAGGAGCCGGCGGGTTCATCCTACTCAGAGTAATGCTGCACTGTGAGCCCCAGCCCAGGAGCCACCCTACTGCGAATGGAGCCAGCCACTGCACATCTATGCCTCCTTTGCCTCCTTAGCAAAAGCGCTCCCCAACTCCTCTCACCAGTATGAAATGCAGTTCTATTTTTTTAAGACAGGCTGAGCCCTTCTGCTTTTTACATGTTGGGGTTCAATGTTTTAAAGGTTGATCTCATCAGGCGAGTGTGGCTGTTGGTGGGGAGAGACCTGCCCCTCAGAGCCAGCATTGAAACAAAACGAATTAGTCCCTGCAAGTCCCTTCGTGTTCCCCCACCCGCCCCTGCACCCACACCGCATCTCCTCTGAAAGTGTCAGAGGGAAAGGGGAGCTGACCTGCCAGCAGTGGCCAGCCTGCGACCAGCACAGCAATGGGGCTGCTCAGAGGCTCTTCTGTGACCTCAGCCTGCACTGCAGGTGTCTAAGTGAACATCAAAAGCACTGACTTGTTTTGATCTGAGAATCTGCGATCAAATTCTGCCCCCCCATGGAATCAGGCGGAGACGAGGCAGGGGATGGGCTGAGTGGAGAATGCTCCCAGCCTGGCATTTGGGTCTGTCCGAGGCCACGGCCCTACCCGGGTCCAGCAAACCATGCTCACCCCCTCCTCCTGCAGCGGGCATCTACCCAGAGCGAGAAAGGCCGCCGGTCCAGCCTGGACAGGATCCCCCACTCACGATGCACTTGGCACTGACATTTCTGGCACTGGGCCCTGCATGGGCAGTGCCAAATGCCTTCTAATCCAGGAGCCATTTCTGCCCGCAGTGGGCACAGGGAAGCGGTCGGGGCCCAGCCCACGCAGCTCCAATACGAGCTACGCCTGGCTGAGGGGCGGGGTGCCTCATGGGGCTGCAGTCAATCACTCCCTGGCCCCATGCTCATTTCTCACCTTCTCTGGTGAATCTGAATAGCATGGTGGGTGCCCTGCAATGCTGAGGGGGACCCATCTGCCTGGCCCCCTGCTGCTCAGACTTAGAGCAGAGGCCCTAGAGATGCAGGAATTAGCGAACTGAGGCGCTTCTGTGGAAGTCATTGGTGTGCAAGGCCGGGGATGGAAACAAGGCCTGAACCCCAGCGCTGCACACAGCCCTGACAGGTCCTCTGGATGCGCTATCTGAACGCTTTCCCCCTTTGTCTGTTTTTCTAAGCACTCCCGAGCACCCTGTACTTTGTGGGCCATGGGACCTGCTCCTGAGACCGCAAGGTTCCTCCCAGCGCATCTGGACTCTCATGGGCAGCTGCGCCCAATAGCTGAGAGGGGAAATAAGTCCTTTCCAGAGAGGGTGAGGCAGTTCTGTCAAAGGGACTCTGCTGGCATCCCAGGCAGAAAGGAACATTTGCTCTAGCAGAGGCTGAAGCTATCCGCACCTCATGCTAGACAGAATCCATGTGTCCCATCTTACCTGAACCCTCCTTCAAATAAATACATAAACAAATGAATGAATGAATGAATGAATGAATGAATAAATAAATAAATAAATAAATAAATAAATAAGGCTTTGTCGCTTTCCATTTATGGGTGGATTGTGGCAGACTAGGGACAAATTCAATCTTTATCCTGGATCTCAGGAATCCCTGATAGCTGACCATGTCTGACCTCCCCTCAAATGGTCATTTCATGTGGTCCAACTTAAGAGAATTAGACACCAAATATTTCCCTTTCATGCAAAGCAAAACAAACAAACGGTGGATCCAAAGGGTTAGTTCCCATTCCAAAGTTGTCTGTCCTGGTCTTCCTGCAGAGAGCAGCTTCTGTCTTTTGGGTTTTTGTTTCATTTTGTTATTTTACTGTGAACTGATTCCTGGGTTTGTGCTGAGGGATCACTTCTGGTGGGGTTTAGGGGGATCCTGTGAGGTGCTGGGGATTGAACTCAGGGTTGGCCATGGGCAAGGCAAGCACCTTACCCATGGTTATAGCTCCAGGGTCCCACCTTGGCTTTGCTTGCTAGCTTTTCTTACCATCCAATGGGAGGATGGAAACATGCCCCCAGCAGGACACAGCAGAACATATCTGCTCAGATACAGGCTACATCCACCTGCCTGGCCCAGCTCTCTTGGGAAATCAAGTTTGGGATCAGCGAGTACTCACGATTTCAATATGTGTCCTTGCCACACCCCACACCCCTTTTTCTGGGGAGCCACGGCAGTGCCAACCAGTATGGCAGACGGCACAATGAGAGTCTGGGGAGAGAATCTGGTCCTGCTGTGGGAAGCACCTTGAAAGGCAGCTGCCCCTGCCCCCTCCCAGCATGGAGGAAGCAAGTTCCAGACAGAGCTTGAAGGTGTGGAGGGCTTCATTCAGCCAAACTGCTCTCGCTCGGGTGACGGGTTTCGCACAGAGCACAAGGCCCTCAGAGCAGCAGGGAGCTGGGAAACAGCGCGTCATCTTGGTCAAGGTACTGCACATCTCCTGCTTCCAGGCTGTTCCCCAGCGAACCCGGCGCAGGGGGGGGGGCGGGCAGGGAAGACCACCCCCCTCCCACGATAGCACTTTCCCCAGGCAGGCATTTTTATTTCCATTTGAATCTTAAACCATTACATTTCCAGTGATGCATTTTTATGTTTACAATTGACATCTTCATAATAGGATGAAACCTTTGAGCCAAAGCTCCAAAGCACGAAGCTTTGCCTGCAGTAAGGACCTAAATTATTTTTCACCTACATGGAGCCCAGTGGTTTTTAGTTAAAATTTAATAAACCTTCAACTGATGACCTTTCTTCCACAGAAAGGCCCAGAGTTGCAAAAACGAACTTTCCAATGAAATATATTTTAAGGAACGTGGTCTGAACAAAGGGCTATTTAAAGCTGAACGCTTTGTCAATTTATCAGCTTGCGAACATTCTGTTCTCGAATCCCCCACAGTGGCTGGGATGTATAGAATGGTGGGGCCTGGCTTAATCGAATATTATTGATCCAAGTGTGTCACAGTGATCTCATTGAGAGTAATCAATAGTAATCCAAAATCAATCAATCTGCTCTTGCACTATCATTTATCAAATCTGAATACGCCAAATTATTTGTAGGCGTCATGTTACAAAGAAGAGAAAATGGGGGGAACGGGGACAGTTAATGGTTTCTATTGAAGAGCAAAAGCAATCTGTCTCTTCTCTTAAGGGACTTGCCTAAGCCTAAACTACTACTTGACAAATGCATTTCCGTCTCATTAAAGCATCCTAAATTTATAATTCATCTCACCCCATTCTTGAGAGCCAAAAGCCAAAAGCGTTCTTAGATAGTTGGCCAGCGCAGCTACCTGTTAGAAAGCTCACCAAGTACCCCTAACTCATTTAACAAAAGCTCCTTGGCTTCATCTGTGGCTGATCGCGAGCATTCAAAGGCCTGTCACCCATCAGCCGGAAAACAAGGAGACTGAAACAGGACAGAACACGACATCTCCTAACATCAGAAACGCTGGTGAATGGAATCGCAGCGGAGAAGGAATACTTAATTTCTCCAGAGAGAATGAACTGCATGGACACGCCTGCTTATCAAAGAAGCGGCTGTTGGCGCTGGGGGGTTCCTTTATCAACATATTCACCTGTAATTGAGCCAAGGTAATAAATCCTTCTATTCATTACGGAACACTCCAAAGCACCCCTACTATTGAACTTGAATGAAAAAAAGGCAGAGGGTCTAAAACATTTACTTTTGCTAATGTGAAAGTGTTGGCATTTTCCTTCATTCCTGATAAGCCGGTCCAGTTGAAGTGATTATTCTTTTCTTATTCAAAGCCTATCAGCATTTCGAAAAGCTCTTTCTACCTTATCAGGTGTATGAACAGCGCAGTTACTGAAAACAGTTTGTACAGCTCCTCTCTCTTTCTGCCACGCTATCTGATAAACCCCCAACTAACTAACTGTATTTACACACCATCCAACCCAAGTTGTCTCGTCCCCACACTGGAGCCAGGCTTGAGTTTGTCACAGGTTTCTCTGTAGTGACATGAACTTCACAAAATGTCAGCAGCAACTACCCCCAACTGACCGCCATCAAGGCCGCACTATAAAAGCACTCAACTGGAATGGAAGCACCACAAACAGAAGCAAAGGGAAAACAAATCTGGGAGAAGCTGAAGGCAATCTCTTTGGAATTTCTAAGGATTTTTTTTTCCTTTATAAATGACCTGAGTATGCAAATAGGGCTGAAAGTCACACACTTACCTTCCCTCCCCAAACATGCCAGAGCCTTTGGCCTAACAAGAGAAGAAAAGCAGGGATTTTAAAAGAAAATGAAGTTGAGAGGGAGAGTGTTCAGGGAAAGTACTGAAAACTGAGTGGACACAGCACTCCCATTTCAGACAGACTCAACAAGCAGGCACAGAGCGGTGAGGGGTACGTGAAGGAAGACAAGAGGAAGTATCTGAACTTAGCCTCCAACTGGAAACAGCAGAGCAAAGCAATGCAAGCCACGATGGGCGACCAGCACTGCTACCCAATCCCAACCCCACCTCTCAGACATGCTTTAGACATTGTGTCCACTATAAAGATTTTTTTTTAAACTTAAAAATACATTTTGAAGGTGTGACCTCTTTTTTTCTCTCATTCTATGGATGGGACCATGTGGAATGTCTCCAAAAAGACAGGAAAAAAGAACCAGCCTTGAGACAAGGTAGCCCCATGCCCTGCTCCCCAATTTAGTCTCTTGACACATGCTTAACCCAGTTTCTAGCTCAGACACATGGCAAGGCAGACCTCCTCACTTAGGGGTAGCTCTTTGGGGCATGAAAGCTGCAATGACATTTCTAGAACATGCAAGAAGTCTGAAATGAAGTTTGCGTCACTAAGAGGGAATGCTCGAACCTGAGGAAGCCTCTATTTGTGGGCTTCTGGGCCTGATGAGCCCATGGGTGCTTCTCCTCACCTTCCTGGAAAGCCAGGGGAGAAGTTGCCTGCACTTTGACTCCTGATTCTGTCTGGATGCCAAGAACAGAAGGAGCCTTTCTTCAGATGAGCTTTTCCCCAAATGGTCTAGTAGTGCCTAGAGCAGCTCATGTAGCCATGATGGTTTCTCCACCCAAAGCAACGGTCCCCTGATACAGAATTCGGGTCGCATTGAAGAATAAGAATGAAAGGAATGTTTTGTTGTCTCCACAGACCTCTGCCCACTGCCTAAAATCATTTTCTGTTAGGGAAAAGGTCCAATACTCAGCCACCATGTACATCTCTCCCTTTCTTTGCTTGGGAGCAGTGGGTGGTGCTCATTGACTCTTCCTCTGTGAAGGATCTGATGACCTTTCAGACACTAGTGGCTGTCGAGAACACCTTGTCTGAGGATTCTTTCACTTCTGAAGAATGAAAACCACTTAAATGCCCCCTTGAGAAATTAAAATAATTCAGAATGAAGGAAGGCAAAGAGTAATAGTCTGAGCACCTGACTTTTTTTCCCTGTAAATAAGTTTCCGATCTCTATAACTTTTTATATTATCTACTATTTTTGCTAACTCTAGATATAAAATTTCATATTCTTTCTAAGGAAATAAAATTCTTCCGGAAAGAAAATGTAACAGCATGCTGTCTTAAAAAGGTCGACTTTTAAAAACATTTGAATTCACATTGTGAGTTCTTAACTGGAGAATAAATGTATTCATTAAAAAAAGTCCTTTGTTTAAATTCTCAAAAGAAGTACAAATGAGTAAAACTTCCTAGAGCAGAGGAAAAAGGAATCTTTGGGAACAGTAAAAGCACGTTAATCATGGAGGAAAAAGACATCTAGAATGTTTTGAATTTCCATGCACATGTTCTTAACTTCATTTTTTTTTTTGCATCTCACATAAGTCCCATTGAAATGGAAGCATGAGAATTTTTTTCCTCTCAGAAAATGCCAAGGCCAAGTTCAACAGGGAAAGAGATGCCCCCTTTGCAAATAATTGTGTCTCTATTTACTTCCGATAGAAATGAGATTTGCTTCCATAGAGATTTTTAAAAACAAGATTAATTATTATTTTCAAGGAAGCAGAAAGATTTGAAGAACACCAAATTATCTGTGCTGTCTATAACTTCACAGGTAGTTTCAAAGCAAAGCCAGCAAGCAAGCAAGCTGGTTTTCTTTACATTTCTCCTAGCCGTCACTCTGATAGCATAAAGAATATTCTGGAAGCTCTGCTCTTATTTAGAACCATCTGACGAACTGTGTGAGGAAGTCTCTAGGCTGAAGCAAACTCACATAGACGAGTCTGTGACAGCCCTGATAGCCCTCAGTCTGCCGATACTAATTTGTTTTCTTTGGCTAGGTAAGTGTTACCAGAGCACAGGACACAGAATGGTGCCTCACCTACAAGGTGAAAAGCAGCTATATAGCATCCTGTTTCACTCAAGCAGTAGAGGAGACAGAGAAGCAGATATAACAAAGCCCACCATTTTAAAAAAATTAAATTCTTTTTTAAAAAAATTATATTGAAATCTAATCTCTAAGTAAGCTCTCTGTGAGTTTAAGACTCTAAATAAGTATTTAATAGATTTTAAATGCTCAAGGCAAGTGTTTATACCTTGGGAAAGAATTCCATAGTGTCATAGATTGTCTCTCTAATGGCCAGTGTGGCACATTCTATATGCATATTGTAATGTACATAGAGACCTTTGCCTATATATCGAAAGAGGAATTTGATAGGGAGGAGTCAACTGCCTTAAAACCATTTTTTATTGTTTTGCTTTAATGAGTTATCTCCCAAATATATCATCAAAATTAAAATGCCATAATGTAAAGAAATCAAAACATACAAAGCAAGCCACTTCAAATATTTTAAAATATTTTTAAGTAATAAAGGGAGTATAGACACACACACACACACACACACATACACAATGTACCAATTCTAAATAGTCTCAATTCAATGATTTTACATAATTGATTAGAAAGCACATCTAAAAAATAACCCAACTATGAGCTAAAGACAACGTGGACACTTCCAAAATGAAAAGGTAGAGGGAAAGCAAGTCTGCTAAAATTATAAATGGAAATTCTTTTTATTAGCTGAGGCTTCTTAGATCTTAGGAAATCTAAGGCTAAGATAAACTCAAAACAAGACTAAGACGCCAGGTAAACCTTTACAAAGGCAAAAGGCTATCACTGTCTCTCAGGAAATAGAAAAGCTAACTTTCATCTGATTACTGACATAAAGAAACAGCAGGAATATATTTTTCTTGTATGTAGACATTTCAATTAATTCAAATTACACATACAAAAAAAGTAGGACATGAGGCTAGGAATCTAAATAAGGACATGAATGAGAACAAGAATTAAATGTGAAATTTCATTTGGACAAGTATTGCCTCAACACTCAGATAGCTGATTTCTCAACAAAATCACAGACCTCTAAACTTTCCTTAAGGAATAGAAATCTAAACTATATCTACTTTATAGAATAAAAATATTATTTTTAATATTTGCTTTTGGCAATAAATTAAGCAAATCATAGATTTATATATTATAGATAAATATAATTCATTTTTATTTTCACATTTACTGGAAAGCTATCATGTCTCATTTAGATATATTTATCAGATTCATTTGTATACGTAAAGAATACAGCCAACACCTAATTCAAAACCGTTTTTTTTTTTTTTTTTTTGGATATGGGCCCAAAACATTAAATTATACATTTAATATTAGTAGCTTATTTCCTATCTTACAAATTATATGTGGTTATTAGATATTGGATTTAGGAAAGCTTCTAATTAAACATTTACAAAATAAGAAAACAAAAGTGCTTAATAGGTTCCCTTTCTTTTATATAGCAATTAATTGGTTAATTTAGTTTAAAATAAGGGCTAGTGAATACCTGAAATACTACTTTCAGGTTAAAAGCATGCCTGGCAATTTAACTTGCAATTAACTGATTAGAAAAATAGTTGAGATCCCTGTTATTATGTAAATATACACGATAACTCTTAACATCATAACATCATTTATAGCTCTGTTCGTACTTACGTGCATTTCACATGCATACCACACAAACAAATACACAAACGTGTGTATGTATCCTACTGCTTTGAATTTTAAAGTACCATATGTATATTTATTTCTAAACAGGACAGACCATGTATTGCCCCCCCGTAGACGCATAGCTATGGAAATAATCAACAGCAGAGCCCATGAAATGCAGTGAGGAAAATGCCAGGCGGCAGAGATGCTTGGCGTCCCCCTGCGCTTCAAATATACACCTAAGCATGATTGGAGAAAGAGAACCAAAATATTTCACTGTCAGAGAATGCAGAGAACCGCAATTCATTTCTATCTCCTGTGCTTTAGGACAACGGCAATTTAATACAGGGCCAGTGGATGTAAAAGAGATAAAAGCTGAACAAACTGGACGAGTGTCATCAAAGATTTGCTCCTGAGAGCTGGCAAGGACCAGAGCTCCTTCCCACTCCCAACACATCAACACGGTATTGCTTTGTTTTTCCCTCCATGAATTTGATATGAAGCAAAATTCAGGGCCAGGCTTCTCAGCAGCAGCATCTGAAGTTCTACAGACACCCCCTCTTCCCCGGCCCCTCACACCACATACTCCTATTTCTAAACACTTGTGAGGTGATTCTAAAAAGTTCATTGCAGATGAATTGGTTGAATGGAAATCATTGCTATTAATTGCTATTAATTGCCACTTGTATGACTAAGAATCCCAGCAAGTCCAGCTTAGAATTTATAAAGCGATAGACGCCAAATCTGCAGTACTGAGCAACAATTTAGACGTCAAACAAAGAATCGTTTTGTTTAGTCACTAGGGCTGAAGGAAATGTTAAGGAATTTTTTTTCACAAGGAGTTCGAACTTGAGACAGCATTAGGCCTACCTGCCGGAAGAACATCTCTTTGTCTGTGCTGGACAGGAGTAAGGTTTGGTGGTCTCCTGATACAGACCCAGGGAGAAGTTACCTGCCCTCTCTGATGGATAGCACCGCGTATATAAAATTAATTGCAAAAGTATGGCCCAGCTAATGAGATGGTCCTTATCTTTTCTTGACACAGGAAGCACAAGTATTTTTCTGCTGACTTGATAATTTTATAGAAATGCCTAAAGGGCTATGAATGAAGGGAATATCTGATCGAAAGCCCTCAAAGACACAAATTGCCCAAAATCCAAAGATCTGGAAGATAGAAGTTAAGTCTGACGTCCTGCATGATCCTCCTTTCAAAGCTTCGTCTTTTTTCTATTTTACTTGGCAAAGAACAAAACCAATCTCACTTCCCCTCCTCACCCAGGCTCTGATGAACATTTAAAACACTGAATTACACTACCTTTCTCTGTAGATGACCAGTATATATCACAGATCAGATTAAATCAAAGAAATAGATCAAAGGCCGTCAATTTAAAATTACACATACAAAAAAGGCAATGGTATCTTATTGGGGGAAAAACAGTGAAAAAAATGATCATTCACGCAAGAGAATTAATGGATATCCACAGGGGCTTTGCTAATAACGTGGGTTAATCACCCCTGCGACATGCTAGGGCTCCGTAAATAGAGCAGCAGTGCACAAACACATTAAGATGAGAAACCGGTACAGTAAGGACCAGTCAACACCCTTATCCTCGCCTTGCCCAGCAAAGGGAGACTGTTTTCCAGTCCGTTCTGCAAAAGAAGGATTTCTAAACTTATCACCAAATGTGGAGCGGGGTTGGGGATACACACAAATACGCAGACACAAAGAACTGAAACCTGGGCGCACACTCCCATTCCACATTTATTCCATTAACTCAAGAACACTGCTTATTTTTTTTTTTTTTTGCACACTTCAAGGAGAAAATCATGTTACATAATAAAGATCATCTGGTTAGTCAACGATAGATACTTTGGGGTGAGTACAGTGGCTATTTAATATTGAGGGGAAAAATAGGATTAATCTGTGTGCTTTCATAAGGCAGTGGGCGAGATGACGGGAGCTACGGTCCCTGTACACGCAGGCACCCTTCTGCAGCTGGCTGTCACTTGTAACAATTTACAAAGAAATCATCTGAAAGCCTCACCTACCTACCTGCCTGCCTACCTTGAAGGCTGCAGGTGTTTCCCCAATTGATAGAGAGGAAACAGGAAGAAAAGTAACATGAGTTCTGAGTCCAGAGTTGAAGTATTCTTTCTTGGAAAAATAAACTTAAAAGGTCCGTGGACAGTTCTCAAATATTATCAGATCTAAAATGACTCAGGCAAGGTCCTCTACTTGCTTAAAAACAAAAACAGCCTTTGGGTTGATTGAGGCATTCTTTTGCTGTTACTGTATACATTAATTTTTTTCCTCTCTGCCTATTTTTAATCTCATGTATTTTGGCTTTAGTATAATACCTGGGGCTAGTTTTCTTTATATTTACTTTGTCTTTTAAGAAGAAAAAACATGAGCCTGAGGGTGGGGGTGGGGTAGGAAGGAAATCCCTGAATCAGAAAGTGTGGACCACATAAAATGAAACTTGCATTGCTCCAAACAGGAATCTTAACACACACATCTGCTTAATATTCAATGCCTGGATTTCAATGATCAAGCTGAAATTTACTAAACTGATCCCGCCTTTGCCTTGCCCGTTTGGGGGTGTTTCAATTGTCTTTTCCTTCTTCCCACAGCTGTGACAACTGTTAAAACAGTCAGTAAAATTAAGTCTGCTCTATAATCCTGTAGTCAATGTTACATTTTAATCAGAGGTTGAAAGGCATTCTATGTGATGAGCACGCTCATTTAGAATGATTAGACTGACACGTATGTCAAAATGAGCAGATATATTATTTTCATCTATTTATGCTCTCAATTATTACTGCTATTAAATGTGAAACAAGCTTTCAAGTAGTATGTTCTTTAATGTGCTGGCACATTTCCTAAAATAAAAAATACATAGTTAGAGGTTAAACATTTTAGATTCTCCTAATAGTGGTCAATAAATTGTATGAATCTTTTTAACAGCCTCCGAAGCAGAAATGGTCCAAGGTTTCCCCCTGAAACGGCAAAACTCTGCTTTCATTTCCCTGTATACACACACGTGATGGGTTTAACCCGGTACAATTACTATGAATATTAATAGCGTGTATAAATTCTGCGGTTTATTAATTGAGACAGAGAGGCAGATGAGTTGCTGAATGTTAGATCTCTCTGCCTGTCCAATGAACCGCACCACTATCAGTACGGCAGCCGGACAATAAATCAGTATTTTTTTTAAGATGACTTTAATTGAGACCAAAAAAGAAAGCTAGTTTGAATCTTGCGCCAAAGCCAAAAGACATGTGCCCTGGTTTCATTTAAATGCACTGCTTAAGAGGCTTATCTAAACTAATTATTCAAATGAGCTAGAAGAAGTTAAATTCAAGAAAACTACTTTAAACAGAAGCCTCTGGAGGGTTTTTAAAAGTTTGCTTTGTTTATTTATTGACAAGAGAAAGTTTAGAAGCTGAGGGAGTGGTGGAGAGTGATTCTCTCTGATCCAGAGACATTTTAAACTCCTGTCTGGCCCCCCAGGCCCTGGGACCTGCAAACTGGGCCAGGCCCACCTACCTTTGTTTAGTTCCTTCATCTTTATTTTCACATGATTTAAGGTTGCTTCTTCCTGGGAGTGTTTCAAAGCCAAGCACGCTCTGTCTTCTAATCTTTCTGATTTTCCCCCCAGTACGTCCCTGGGTTAATATCCCCTTGGCGAGAGTGTGTGGGTGTGAGCTCACACACACTCGGACACAGCCTGGCCACTGAGAAGACAAGTCACTCTGCTCTGACTTAATTATAAAGCCTTCCAATGTGCAGTCGCTAAGGACAGCTAGTGGACACCAACCTAAAGTGCACTACCTCATCTTCCAGAGTTTTTAGGTTTCCTTTGCCATCCGGAGAGCAAAATAATTGGCCAAGAACACTGCTTTCAGAATTATAACAGTTGGAGTTAGGGGAGCGGGGAAGCAAAGCCTTCGACCTGACTCAGGGAAGCCAGCTCAGAAGCACAGCAATATTTTATCTTAGCAGCGGGTTGAAATAAATGTGATGACTTATTTACAAGAATGCCTAATTTACTTCTCCTGACCCCCCCGACCCCCTCCACCTAGGAATTCCAACGCAAATAAATGCCCCATGTGCACGCAGATATCCATAAATATGAATTCAGCTGCACGCAAAAACAAGAGTACTTTTCTGGTTTTTCTGCTTTTTTATTCTGGACCTGATACAGGAGACAAACCCATAATCTCAGGGTTGTCTATTTCAGTGGAAATCTGGGAAGTCAGAACTGTTTCTTTGGGTTGTATTCCCCCCCCCCTTAAATATTTATAATGTGTGAAAATCTCATGTTACTTAATGGAGTGATTTGTCAGTTAAGTGCTGACTTAACGCCAACCATGCAAATAACACTATTCTAGCCTTGAATTGCATGGGGCTACTTTTTAAAATTGTGCTCTGAAGGAGAATTAGTAAATGTGCAATTTTGCCTCTAACGCTGCACGCGGAGAAATGACAGCGCGCCGAAAATAACTGTCAAACTGCAAATACATAAGAGGCACTCAATAGTATAAATCATTTTGAATATTGTATTTTAAAACATCTTTCCTTGGGGAAATGGGTCCTAGTAAAAGATGCATTTTAACAGTTCACTAAGCATTTGTGCCAAGTGCCTATTCTTAGCACCTGAATAAGAAGCGACTGTCACACAGCTGTTTTTACTGACAGTCGCTGAGCCTTGCCTCAAAGGTAAAGCTGTAGTCAGAGAACAATTCTCGACTTACTGAATTAGGAGATCGCCCTTAGCACAAAAGACACCGAGCGGACATAAACAAGCACGCCTGCACACAGAAAGCCCAGGGCATTACCTGAATTAATGTGCAAAAGATAATTTCTGTCCACAGCTCGCCGCGCGCACACACACACACACACACACACACACACACACACACACACACACACACACGGGCGCACACACACGCGCGCGCGCACACACGATCGCAACCCCCCCCACCCCCTCCCAAGCCGAGTTTTTTACAAGGGAAAGAAAAAGGTACCTACTCTTCCTCGTAGTGCAGGGAAAAAGATTCAGGAAGGCAAAGTTCTACCGAATCCATGTGCGCCCGGCAACCATTATTCGGGTCCCCCAGCAATAAATCAAAGTTTCCTCGACAGAGCAGCGCGCAATTAACACAAATGTTCTCCTAGTGACAAGCCGGTGGGCGCAGCCAGTTGGGACCAAAGCTCTCACACTCGCCTAATCAAGGACTTCCAGCCCCGATTGGAGCTTATTAATATGAAGCAGCGCTTTACATATGCATCCCCAGGCCCAGCGCGCAGCCGATTGGGAGGCCGCGGCCCAATCAGGGAGGGAGGCGACCGCGCGGCCGGGCCCAGCAGGCAGGTAGGGAGCGGGCGCGAGAGGGACCCGGGACCAGCCGGGCGGGCGCACCCGGCCCTGCGTGGCCTCCTCCCTCCTGCTCTCGCCCTCGCTCTCTCCTCTCCCTCTCTCCCCCTCTCTTTCTTCTTTCTCCCTCCCTCCCTCCCTCCCTCCCTCTCTCTCTCTCTCTCTCTCTCTCTCTCTCTCTCTCTCTCTCTCTCTCTCTCTCTCCTTCTCTCTCCTCTCTCTTTCTCCCTCTCTCCCTCTTTCCTCTTTCTCCTTCTCTTCCCTCTCTCTCCTCTCTTTTTCTCCCTCTCTCTCTCTCTCTCCTCTCTCTCTCTCTCTCCCTCTCTCCTCTCTCTCCTCTCTCCTCTCTCTCTCCCTCTCTCTCTCTCTCTCTCTCTCTCTCTCTCTCTCTCTCTCTCTCTCTCTCTCTCTCTCTCTCTCTCTCTCTCTCTCTCTCTCTCTCTCTCTCTCTCTCTCTCTCTCTCTCTCTCTCTCTCTCTCTCTCTCTCTCTCTCTCTCTCTCTCTCTGTCACTTAACTCTCTAGGCACTGGACAGCTGTCTCTGGTGTGGAGCCGGAGCTCTCTGCTGTGTCCTGGAGAGCCGCGCGCTCACTTCACCGCACAGGGAAGGATGCTGGAAGGTAGAGACACCACGGGCTCTGCCTCAGCTGCCCTGGGCTGACGTTCACGGAGCGCTGCACTTTCTTAGCATCTTGGGCCTGCATGCTCGGCCTTCCCCGTATGCGCTGGGCCTCTTTCTTGGTCTTGGTCTTTTCTTGTTTTTCTTCTTCCTTCCTTCCTTCCTTCTTTCCTTCCTTCCTTCCTTCCTTCCTTCCTTCCTTCCTTCCTTCCTTCCTTCCTTCCTTCCTTCCTTCCTTCTTCCTTCCTTCCTTCCCTTCCTTCCTTCCTTCCTTCCTTCCTTCCTTCCTTCCTTCCTTCCTTCCTTCCTTCCTTCTTCCTTCCTTCCTTCCTTCCTTCCTTCCTTCCTTCCTTCCTTCCTTCCTTCCTTCCTTCCTTCCTTCCTTCCTTCCTTCCTTCCTTCCTTCCTTCCTTCCTTCCTTCCTTCCTTCCTTCCTTCTCTTCCTTTATTCCTTTCCTTTGCTTCCTTCCTTCCCTTTTTCCTTCCCTCCTTTCCTTTTTTCCTTCCTTTCTTCTGTTCTTTCTTCCCTTCTTCCCTCCTTCCCTTCTTCCTTCCCTCCTTCCCTTCTTCCATTTATCCTTCCTTTATTCCTTTCCTTCTTTGCTTCCTTCCTTCCCTTTTACTTTCTCTCCTTCCTTCCTTCCTTCCTTCCTTCCTTCCTTCCTTCCTTCCTTCCTTCCTTCCTTCCTTCCTTCCTTCCTTCCTTCCTTCCTTCCTTCCTTCCTTCCTTCCTTCCTTCCTTCCTTCCTTCCCAAAGACATTTTTCTAAACTGTGTATGAACCGACTCCTCCAAGGTGCACTGCAGTTGTCAGGCAAGTACAGAAGACACAAAACCACACTCAGGCTTGTGGCGGGACCACCCGGCTCAATGACTTCTGTGAATTTCTTTACCTGCTGCTCTCTCCACACAGAGAAATGCTGTGCTGAGCTTTGCAAACCTAAGGCAGGCAGCTGCAGGAGAAGAGCATTCTCCACTTTGGGGGCGGGGTAGGGTAGCCTGAGCACCGGGGGAGCCAGAGAATACATAATAAGAATCTCAATGTGTTCGGACCAAAATTCAGACTGCATCCCGCCCGCCTTCTCTTTTGAGGGATAGGGCAAGCATTACTAACAGCACAGTAAAACTGTTTTCAATCATCTGCTTCAATACAAGCTTACAGACTGAGAGCATAGACACTCAACGTGGTTTTCCCCTAAAACATCAGCTTTTGCATGAAATACAATATACGCATTTGTTTCTACATATAACATGCCCTGAATGCGTCTAAAAAAATAACTCAGAAACATTTTGTGAATTGTCACACAGACTGATCCTGAGACTTGATTTAAAAAATATAATAATTTATGAAATTTAGAATTTTCAAAGGAAAAAAGGCCTTTTTGTAAAATAAAAAGCATATAAGAATAGAACGTTTCCACCATCACCACCACCCATTTAGCAGTGACTGGCTTACTGTTTTTAGTGACTATGTAACAAAGAGTTTTATCAGATCCTATTTTAAACATAATATTTTATACCCCCCACACATTGGAATAGATACCAGCTATTTGGAGCAATGGTATAAAGGACCCACAGTTTTAATATTTCACATCTATTGCCTAACACCCTTTTGCTGCTTAATGCTATCCAAGAGAAATAGTATTATCTCTGAGATCAAAATAAATTAGTTCAGATATTCAATGTGTGTTAAATTCACTAATTTAGAATCAGCTTTCTCAACCCTCTCAAATTTTCTGTCTTTAAATAATACAAAACACTAAGAACAGTCACATTAAAATTCAAGATATAAAAATGACAGACATGCTTTGGTTTCCCCATAGAAGAGGTAGTTCCCCGTCATGTATTGAGCCCTATCTCACATACAGGCCTGATTCTTTTTATTTGTGGTCCAAATGCATACAAGTTTCTACTTGAGAACTCAGATAGCAGAAACTGTGCCTGAGAATACTGTATAAAAGCAGGTAGTAAAAGCTTAATTACCAGTAGCATTATGCTGTCTATATTGTTAAATGTGAACTCTGCAATTAAGATGTAAATTTGGTTGTGAGCGATGAATTAAAAGAGCTTTGAGATGTAGAAGAAAATCCAACCATTCTGCAGGCACCAGAGGGGGGGAAAAAAAGATTTGTCTATTCAATCTGAAATGAGACATGTAATCATTTTATAATTAAAAAATAAATAAAAAGGCAGTTGAAAGAGTAACACGATTTTTCTAAAATGTGATAAAAGAAATGGGACGTTAATAAAGCTTCCGAAAGAAAAATATCTTGGGCTTATGTGATTACTCTCCTGATTTCGGGAGAAACTGAAAAATCTCAGGGTAATTAATCAATTCAATTGCACACACTTAAAAATATCCCAACTACAACAACAACAATGAAAGAGGTTTCCTTATCTTGTTCAGGATTTCCTTTAAAAAATATTAAAGCTATTCAATGCACTCATTGCATCTTAAGCTACTGTACACATTTAGATTTTGTAACTATGCGGAATCCTGCGCTGTATTCTTTGCATTCCCAGGCCGTGACAGACCGAACCCCATGTCTCCCTCCTTTGCAATAGCTTTTGAATGACAAGATTTGTAGTTAATTATGTACGGATGGACCTGTAAGTCACAAGTTATCTTTTATTTCCAGAAGTTCCTCATTTCCCTGATACCTTTGGATCCGTATCTGCTCCTCATGAACCATTCGATTTCACTGGCATATATTTGTAAAGACCTTTTCACTCTGAGTCAAGCATCTGTCTCCTTCCTGTGCTTATGCTGCATGTAGAGACACAGAGCAGAGTCCACAGTGATCGCTACTGCCCAAGTACCCTGGGTGTGGGGCAGGGCCCCTGCACCAGCTGCTTCTGAACGGCAAGGGTGTATGAGATTTGTAAGGTTGTTGTGTTTGCTCCTGGATCAGTGTCACCTCTACAAGTCAAAGTACTCTGATTCCACCTTCTGTCTTCCCCTACTTACAATTTAAAATAATATTGCTTGCACTAGCTCCTGAGACAGTTTCCAGAATACAGTATAAACACCTCAATCACCTTTCCGAGTCTCAGTTTCTCTCCTGAAGGAATCAAGAATAAGTCATGACAGGACATACACCCACCACGAGTAAACTGAGCACAAACCTTAGAAGAATTTTAATGACAAAATGCGGGAAATAAATGAGAAGAATCAAAACACTGAAGTGCACAGAAGCCCGAAGGAGGCTGGTTGGTCTACATACACTTCACAATCTTACCACAAGGAGTCTACTCAAGGCTGGATAAACGAAGCTGAGCAAAAGGACCCCTGATGACTGTTTCACAAAGAATTCCAAAACGTTTACTCATCTCAGTCTCTTAAGACACCGGGCCCTGCGTCTATACCTAGATACTGCTTCTTCCTTCAATAATTCAGCTACAAACACAGGCAAAAATTCATCCTCAGGCCCCAGCACACACACACACACACACACACAAACACACACACACAAACACACACACACAGACACACACCAAGAGAAAATAGCTCACATTTTCATTTGAAAGAACAGAATGTTAATAAAATGTCCAAGGGGAAACAAAAGGCAGGTTACTACACATTGTCTAGCCAGCAATGTTATGATAGCATGGTTGGAATCATTGTCCAGAGCATTGTAATAATTCTTTGTTCTGGATGTGTGCTTTTTTGGGGTATCACACCCTGGCAATGCTCAGGGGTTATTTCTGGCTTTGCACTCAGGAATTACTCCTAGTGATGCTCTGGGGACCATATGGGATTCTGGGATTCGAACCTGGGCGGCCGTGGGCAAGGCAAATGCCCTCCCAGCTGTACTATTCCTTTGGACCCATAGTCTAACAATTCTAACAAGTTTTATGTTGATAAAAAAAGTGCCTAGTCTTGCTCTTACTGACTATTAATAGCTATTTTTAAAGCACTTGTCTTCTGTTTCTGAAAATTAACAAGAACATACCTGTATGAGAACGTTTATGGTCAGCCAGCAGGCTATTTTGGAAGCCTCTTTTTTGTTCTCATCTGGCTAGTTTGCCATGTGTTAAGTATTTAAAACTCAACAAGGCACAACAAATTTCAAGTTTTATATCACCTTGTAATCTTCTTTGCACACAGATCCTCAAGAACCTGACACCTTTGAGATGCTGCTGGACTTTGTGAATCTCCTTCCCTGCTGCCTTGATAGACCGGACCAACTGTAATACACCATCTCTACAGAAAGCCATCCAGGGCAGTAAAAAGCTACTGTTGTTAATGCTAAGGGAAACCAGCCCTAAATGTCCTGGAAAATGAACCTCGAAGGATGCCCAGAAATTAGACCTCTTTCTGCACCCCTCCTCTGAGTGATGCAATGCTGAGTTGGTGGCCCCACTTGAATGAGCTTCCTGGTCTACCCAGCGCGATTTCACTCTCCCTTTCCCAAGCCCATCCCATAGAGAACATGGACATCAGGGTCCCTTGACCTGTTCTCTGTTCTCACTGAACCCCTATCAATTCATCATATCTCATTTTCTGCTGCCTTTCATTTCTGAAGCTCAGATTTTGCTATTTAAGTTTTACATTATTTTCATGATTGCCAAGAAGCAATCATCCCTACTGCAAGGGATTTCTTCACAGAGGCAAAATAAAAACTCACCTTTTGGACAACCCTCTTGTCCTGAAAGTTTATCCCATTCCCAGATCACCAAGTCCATACATTAATAATATTAATCAAAACAATAAGAAGTTCATTTTCATGGAGCAATTACTCTCCCTTCACATAACACATTAAATTCTTGCCCCAGTGTTTGTGCATGTGGGGGAACAAAGAATCAGAGGAAGAGAAGAAATAGGGGGTAATGCAGTTGCTGTGTAATGAATTCAGTCTTTCATTTTGCAAAGTCAATAACATACATGGTGGAATGGCTATAAAGGTTAAATTATAAACTATAGTAATGTCAATGGGGAAAACTGACTTTTGTTACATTATATTCCTGACATACTTACCTGGTAAAATACCACATGCGTTTCATAGTATTCTACAAGCTTTCTATAATCTGCCCAATCTGTATTTACAGAGCCATAGTTAACATTTTGAGATTATACATTAATGAATGAGGTGCAGTTATATTCTTTCCTGAATGTTAAGCACCATGAGCTAAATGCAGAAAACATTCAAGGTCAATGTCCCATTTTAGACCTTTTCAGGCAGCTGTAATATTATGATAATCAAGCTTAAAATATTCCTATAGAAAGAGTAAATTAGCCTTTTCACTTGAAAGATGATTATGATAAACAATAAACCTAAGAGAGGACAAAATCCCTATTTTTAAAAGCCATAAATTGTTGACTCAATCATGTGTGTGATGGTATCCAAAATAAAGGGTAGCTTAACTCTCCGAAAGGAAGGGGCAGCGGGGTAGAGAGAACAGGAGGTGGAGCAACACAACAGACCTCAGGTGAAGTCATCTTTGCTTTGACTCCAGCGAAATTAACCAATCTTACCCAATTACCCACCTTAACCACCCCTTCCATATATAATATGTTGAAAGCTAAAAATGTTCATAAATATGGAACATCGCACAGAGGTTGATTTTTTTTCAGGCATGTGTGACTATTCAACACTATTTGAAAGTTTCCCAATTTTATTAACCGTCTACCAAAGTTTTTAAAAAATTCCCCAAAAAATAAAATGAGAGATAATATCTGGGATCCTTATACACAGGCTCAAAGAGGGGTACATGTCTGTGTGTGTGTGTGTGTGTGTATGCACATGCACCTTTAATTGGAACTCTGATACGCTTCAAAGTTTCCTTTTTAATTAAATTTTTTTGGCTTTAGGACCACATACAGTTGTGTCCATGAGTGACTCCCAATTTTGTGATGGAGGGTCACTTGTGGTGGTGCTCAGGGACCAAGTGGGGCTGGGAATCGAACCTGGGCTTCCAACCTACAGAACATGGAGTCTGCAGGAAGAACTATCACTCTGGCTCCAAGATACTTATTGTGAATGAAAACATTTGACAAAAAAATCAATTTCTCCCCCACCATGGCAAATTAGAGCTACTGGGTTTGCCCTGTTGGGCAAATGGCTTCATACCAAAGGGTAGAACCTTGGGAAAAGACTTCGGCTAGGATTCCAACATTGAGCAATGAAGCTTCAGATTCAAGTCACCTTCCCAGAGGGTGGTCTCAGTTTCCCCAGCTGTTAAGTGGGGATAGTAACATTGGTGGTTTAGCTGCTTCTTGTAGGGACAAAGCCAACTTGGAAATAATTAGACTCAGTGGACCAAACACTTTCTGGATCATGCCTATGAATTTATAGCAGTTGCTCCTGATACTCTCCAAGTGTTCATATATATTCTTTTCGCATCCAATATAGACAGAGCCTTTCATAAATATTAGTGCTACTGATCTGATTATCTCATGGCAGCTCCATTCCTTAGGTCTTTATTTTTGTCTAGGGGTTCAGGTTCCTAAGATAAGATGATTCAGCTCAAGTACTTCCCTTCCATGAAAATGCCAACATTTGTCAGTGTAGGATGAGCCCAACAGTGTACAATAATGCTGCACATCTCACTGGCTGATCAGAAAGAGAAAGAAACATAAAAGATGCTGCACCCTCAAAGCTACCATCCTGGTCTGGCTTGAGTAAGAGGAAGACAGACTTGCTTAGGCTGAGTGATCTCTGCCCTCAGGCACAGTCAACTGCACACTTGACTATCAGGAAGAAGGGGAGAGAGAAATAACTCTTACTTCTTCCTCTTCTCTGAAGACTGTTCCTCCACTTAACCATTCCCCCAGTGGTTTAGTCAATAATGCTGTGGATTTTATTCCTAACTATGCACACACTCCTTTGATCCAATACCCCATGAACTTGATTTGTTCACAAGGCTTTGCTCTTGTTACACTGAGTGACCACTAAGCACAAAACAGAAGGTCTCGCAAAAGTGTATGACAAGCAGGGAAAGACCACGGGATTAGGAGTCCATGTTGATGACTCTACTGGTGAGGAAAATGAGTGTAGTTAAGAGACTGTGCTCAGGTTAGACTCTAGGTAGTAGAAAAACCCAATTAAACAAGATTACATACATGCCTCCTTTTCTAGGCTGGGATTGGTAACAAGCTAGCATGTTCATATTATTTTTTTTTGCTTTTTGGGTCACACCTGGTGATGCTCAGGGGTTACTCCTGACTCTGCACTCAGGAGTTACTCCTGGTGGTGCTCAGGGGACCATATGGGATGCCAGGGATCGAACCCAGGTTGGCTGTGTGCAAGGCAAACACACTCCCTGCTGTACTATCGCTTCTTCCTCCTAAGCATGTTAATCTCTAACTCTTGACAACATATCAGGACATAAAATTCCATTTGAGATTGGAGTCCTGAAGGATAAAGATCCCAAGGCATACCCAGTGGACATCTGATCCTACGAATAAATACTCACTATATACCAGGGGTTCCTCTATTTTCTCCTAAAGCATAGAGTGATGTACTAAAGGGAAGTGGAGAAGAGTAGGTAGACACAGATTTTCCTCCTTCCCAGGCCAGTGTCATTCCATAAATAAGTTTGAGCCATCATTTCTTTGAGGTATCCAGTTTATATAGAACAGCCCTTAGCCACTTAACTTACCAACAGAAACCAGTGGATGTGGGCCAAGTCTCACTGTGTTCCCAGGGCCAGGCATGGCACTGGGGAAATATATCTGTCAGTGATGCGAGGAACCAATGCCCAGGTCTTGGATGAGTGAGTGAATGAGAGAACTAATGACCAATGTTATCACTCGGTTTATTATTATTCAATTTAAGGAGGCTGCCAAATCGAATAAGACAATTTAGCAGGATTATTAGAGCAATACTGGGAAACCTTAAGAGACAAGGTGATTTTTAAAAAAGAATCCAAAAGGAAAGACGGCAAGTTGATGGGGGAGGAAAAACGGAACAGTCAAGTCCTAAGGTGATCTATGGGCAGCTTCTACTGAGCTGAGCACTTCCTTTCTCTTTTATTTGTCTGTATTTGCCAAATGTCACATGGTCTAAGAACTAAAGAGTGAATAAACAACTGCATGAAGAGAAAAATCCAAAGAAGTTGCCCTCCTGTTGTCTAAGAACACAAGCAGCCCTGGTATAACTTGTCTTCCCCCTCCACATACTTTCTAAAAACCACAATCCCAGATGCAACCTGGAAACAAATTTTATTTCATTTTTAAAATGAAACTGCTGAAGACCACCATTGGAAGCAACACTAGCATTTCCTTATTAAGAGCTCTCACTGTTTTTTTTTTAATTTTTATTTTTTTTTTTTTTTTTTTTGCTTTTTTGGGTCATACCCGGCGATGCTCAGGGGTTACTCCTGGCTCTGCACTCAGGAATTACTCCTGGCGGTGCTCAGGGGACCATATGGGGTGCGCGGGATTGAACCCGGGCTGGCATGGGCCAGCCGCGTGCAAGGCAAATACCCTACCTGCTGGGCTATCGCTCCAGCCCCGACTGTTTTTGAATCCATAAAGTTTTTCTTACTATAATGTCCACCTGGAACCCAGAAAGAATAGCCACACTGCTCTGAATTTACTAAGTTGAAACAGCGGAGGACACTAGAGCTATCCCAAAGGAGGGGTGGAGCTCTACTTCTGGGAGAAGAAAAGCATTCATTAATAAGCAGAAGAAGAAAAAAGAGCTCGCCTCTGGCTACTCTCTACCTCTCTTAATGACCTGCAATTCTCTAGCCAAAGTTTGGGAGGTGGGGGCAAGACTGATGAGAATCAATCACACTGGATTGTCAACTGTTATTTCCAGACAACCATACTTGGAAGGGAAGAGCCAGTGAGCCCAAGAACAGCTGTCACGACTTTCTGGTAGGCTGAAGTTAACAGGTGAGGAGTGAGGACAGCCAGGGTCCCTGACCCTCTCTGCAGTGGCTCACTGGACCTGCAGTTTACCATTGTACAGTGCACGGCTGACTTCAAGACAAGCTTGAGCCCAGCAAACCTTGAGTTGTGGAAAAACAAATCACATGATTAAAAATTGCATTGCACACCCCCTAGAATTGGTACTTTTTGAATTAGGAAGCAAAATAAAGACAATTTCCATTAGTGAGAAGAGAAAAGAAACAGAATAGTTTGTCCTTCAATAGATTGGAACTCAAAACACAAACATAAAATGTAACTGAGAGGGTTTGGAGGGACACAAACACGGTGGTGCTCAGGGGATTAATCCCTGGCAGTACTCAGGGGAACCTATGTGATGCTGAGTATCAAACCTAGGTCAGTCACATGCAAGGCAAGTGCCTGACATTTACGATTTCTCGGATCTATCATAAGTTTTAATACTTCCTTCGAGGAGTACTTCTAAAAATTAAGAGAAGAAAGAAAAAAAATGTGCATTTTTTATGCAATGTCTAAGTAATAGCTCTGAGTTCCTCATTTAAAAAATCTACATCTTAGCATTTGACAAGATCCAGCACCCATTCATGATTAAAACCCTCCAGAAAATGGGAATTGAAGGAAGCTTCCTCAAGATGGTCAAAGCCATTGTTGGTGAGAATGTCGACTTGTACAACCTTTCTGGAAAACAATATGGACATCCCCCCCAAAGACTAGAAATTGAGCTCCCTTTTGACCCAGCCATACCACTCCTGGGAATATACCCTGGGAAGCCAAAAACACACAGCGGAAACACAATCCGCACTTTTATTTTCATAGCAGCACTATTCACAATAGCCAGAACCTGGAAACAACCAGTATGCCCGAGAACTGATGACTGGATAAAGAAACTGTGGTACATCTACACAATGGAATACTATGCAGCTGTCAGGAAAAATGAAGTTATGAAATTTGCCTATAAATGGATGGACATGGAAAGGATCATGTTGAGTGAAATTAGTCAGAAGGAAAGAGACATAGAATGACAGCATTTATTTGCATGACATAAATATATCAGGTGGTCTTACCAAAAGTGGAAATTACCGAAAACGTGAGGTAATGACAGGTAACCTCTGTCTTACCTAACAGAGGTTAGGTAAGACAGAGAAGGGAACATATGTGAATAAATGTCGAAAGGACTGATACCAACATAGAACTGAGCATTAAATACAGGCAAAAAAATGCACATGATGGCTTCCAAGTGTATGTAGTGCAACCCACAATGTGTAGGAGAAGGAAGGGAGAGAGAGGGAGAAAGAAAAGAGATAAAGAACCTGCCATTTAGGCAGGCTATGGGAGGGGGAGGGAATTGGGGACATTGGTGGCGGGATATGGGCACTGGTGGAGGGCGGGTGCTGGAACACTCTGTGACTGAAACCTCCAAACATGAACAACGTTGTAATTGTATATCTCATGGTGGTATAATAAAGTATTTAACTAAAAAAAAATCTAGATCTTTTATACCTGCTGTAAAGCTGTTTCCTAGAAATCTTGATTTTTCCTTCCTTCCTTCCTTCCTTCCTTCCTTCCTTCCTTCCTTCCTTCCTTCCTTCCTTCCTTCCTTCCTTCTTTCTTCCTTTCTCTCTCTCTCTCTCTAAATTGTTATTGAATCACCGAGATACACAGTTACAGAGCAGATGATGATCTGGTTTCAGTCATACAATGATCCAACCCTTATCCTCTTCCATTGTACATCTTCCACCACCAATATCCCAGTATCACTCCTGCCACACCCAACCCCTGCCTCCTTCTTGATGGCAGGCAGCTTTTCTCTTTCTCTCTCTCTCTCTCTCTCTCTCTCTCTCTCTCTCTCTCTCTCTCTCTCTCTCTCTCCTTTTGGGCATTATGGTCTGCAATACAGATTCTACTATCATGTTTGGCCCTTTTACCCACTTTCAGCACACCTCTCCAATCCAGAGTGATTCCTTCCAAATATCATTGTCACAGTGGTCCCTTCTTCACCCCAACTTCCTTTCCCCCAGCACTTGAGGCAGTCTAATGCCATACCATCCTGAACACGCCTGAAATTGTCAGATTTTATAAGCTAAGTAGGGTCCGGCCTGGTTAGTACTTGGATGGGAGAAATTTTCCACATAAGACCGAAACAACAGTACAGCAAGTTAGGGTACTTGCCTTACATGTGACCAACGTGGGTCCCATCCCAAGCACCCCATATGGTCCCCTGAGCCTGCCAGGAGTGATCCGTTGGCAAAGCCAGTGTAAGTTCTGAGCACCACTGGGTGTGACCCAAAAAAACAAAACATTTTTTTAATTAAAAATAAAAATGTTAAAAAAACACATCTTGGGGGAGGCAGCTCTGCCTTCCTTTGTGGTGGGGACCCTTTGTTCTGCCCAGGGCCATATACACACCATCACATATTATGTAGTGGGGAGTCACAGAGAAGCGACTGTGACTGTCTCATCGCACAGCAGGGCCAGAACAGATGACTGCATGGGCTGATCAGTTAAACTCTCTTTGCCTTTATTTTTCCCTGCCAAATGGCTAGTGATGCTCTAACCTCATCTTGGTGGAAAGATGAAATGAAAAGCTCTCGACTGCCACAGACTCTCTGCCTCCACAGACTTTGAACAAAACCTAGTTCCCAATCTACTCTTCAGCCAATTGATTGATAATCTCCGACCTCAAGAGACTGAAGTTCATCCCTGCCAGAAATCAACATGGACCGAATGCTGAGAAAGGAGACTCTCTGGTCAACTGTAGCGTCCTAGCCCCAGGCTTATCATGTTGCCACGAGGAAACTGGACAGAGGAAATGAAATAAAGTCATGGCCTGAATATTGGTGAGGATCCTTCCAACCTGGGCCCCACAGCCTGTTGGTGCTCTGCTCTGGGGCAAATTCCAGAATTGTTGGGGTTAGATTTTATGTTAAGACCCACCAAGAAATAAAGAAAAGAGAGACTTAAAAAACAAAAACAACCCCAGCTGCTGCCAGCTGAGGAAGGTTTTGTTGAAACTAGTGAGAAAGGGAACAGTGGAGCCATAGGTGAACTGTGCAACTGTCAGAGGAGATTATTTCAAACGTCTTTTATTTACCTAAAAAATTAACATTAAGGAAGTCTTATGTAATGCGATTTGGAGACGGCTGCTGGACTAGAGCCGTTACTGACTGGATTCCACGGGATAAAGATCACATGGCCGCCCACCTACAAGATGGTCAGACTTCTTCATCCAGACCCTGAACGAACGACTTGAGGCTCTTCGTATTCCTGAAGCAACCAGATGCCATTGGGCTACACTGACACGTGATAGGGTCAAATGGAAATGTTACTGGCACCCACTCGAGGAAATCGATGAACAATGGGATGTCTAGTGATCTAGTGAAGGAAGTCTTATTTACACAGTGATTATAGTTGAGTTTCAGGCGTGCCACATTCCCACACCAAGGCCACCAGTGGCAGCATCCCTCCACCAGCGTCCCCAGGTAACCTTCCACCCCCAGCAATCCCCTGCACAGACACAACTTTAGGGTTTGGGTGTCACAGTTTGGGTCTCATGGTGCAGTACTGCTAGCTCTGTGGCTTGGAGGAACACACGCACCATGACCCTACCCAACCCACCCCCTTATACCCCTCCCAGTGGTCTCTTTCCTTTTCTGTCCTCATTTCTATAACCAACAGTCAGAAAGGCTGATTGTAAGCAGAAGAACTGTTAGTGGTACCAAGCACCAATTTGTTTATTTATTTGTTTGATTGTTTGTTTGCCTTGAGGTTGGGGGCTCCCAGGTCATGCTCAGGGACATTGGTGCCATTCCTGGCCACAGTTGCCCAGACAGGTAGGAAAGTTCGACAATTTGGCCCAGAAGTGCTAAGAGTCACCAGAGAGACGGCATCTGGGAGGTGTTCTGGAATCACTGGTACTGGGGGACATGTGGAATTAAGGAATAAACTTCGGGTCTCGAGCTTGCAGGGTGTGATTATCCCTGGAGTGTGCAGCTGGCCAGGTGGGTGGCTGCTCAAGAGGCCGCTATTAATACAAAAACTAGGAAATTCAACACCAAGGGAAGGTAATACCCTCAAGAAAAAAGAAATAGTACACTAGGAGGAATCTATCCCTGAACACTGCAACACCATGGGGGAAACAACGCAGATCCCCAGTTCGAAGAACAAATGAAGGAATCAACCTTGAAGACTCAAAAAAGAATGCAGATGTGCATGATCTCTCTGACAATGAATTTAGAGAAGAAATTGGTAGGATGTTTAAGGAGCTCAACGAAAAAATGGAGATGCCCAATAAAATACAGGAGAACATAAACGAAGCAGTTGAAAGGGCAGTCAATAAATTACGGGAGGAAATGAGAGCAGAAATGAGAACAATGCAAATAGAAATATCATCACTTAAAAACTCAGTGGATAAAATGAAACACACAATAGGGGCTCTCAATAGTAGGGTGACAGCAGCAGAAGAGAGAATCAGTGAGACTGAAGATGAGCTGCAGAAAGCACTCAGAGAACTACATAAGATGGAAAAAGACCGGAAAATGGATCAGCAACAGAGCAGAGAACAATGGGATGAAGCCAGGCGGGACAACATAAGAATCATCGGCATCCCAGAGGGACAGGAAAGTAACCCCAAGGGAAATTAAAACAGTTAAAAACATCCTGGCTGAAAAGTTCTCCGAGTTAAAGAACGAAGGCATCCAGATCCAAGAAGCCCGACTACCAACAAGAAGAGACCCCAATAGAAAGACCCCAAGACACATCCTAGTCAAAGTAATGGATGCCATAGACAGAGACATAATTCTTCAGGCAGCAAGATCAAAGAAGGAAATCGAATACAAAGAAGCATCCATTCGACTTTCAGCAGACTTCAGAAGACACCCTCCAAGCCCAAAGGCAGTGGTGGGATATAGTAAGAAAACTCAATGAAATGAAGGCCTCAGCAAGAATTCTTTATCCAGCTAAACTCGAGCTTGCAGGGTGTATGATGGACTGCAATGCTTTCCCTGGGCCCTGCCTCTCACTCCCTGGCTGGAAGGGCCACATCTGGTGGCTGTTGTGCTCAGGACCCAACCCAGGACTCTCACACATGCACTATGTGTCCTCCTTCAAGCAGGCCTCACTCATGCTCCTGAGGGTCACTTAGTTGTTTGAAAGTTTTAATTTTTTTATTTAATTTGTTTGGCTGTCCAGGTGGTTTTCGGAGATCCCAACTAGATCCTGGCTCTGGAAAGCCACAGTACTTGGGCCATACAGTGCCAGGAACTGATTGCCTGGGCCAGCCCTGGTTGCTCAGGGCCACGGGCACCATACCCTGCAGTGCTTGGGGCTTTCGGGGCTTCCCTGGGCATGCTCCAGGGGACCTTGTCTGGGACCAGGTCAGATGCATGCGAGGCTGAGCTCTAACTGCCCAGATTGCTTTATTTTACCATATTTTTGTTTCAGGGTCACACCCAGAGGTGCTCAGGCTTACTCCTGCTCTGCACTCAGATTTGTGGTGCCCGGATCAACCCTGCACAACTGCATGTGGGGTTTCACAGGGTCCTGCCTCTCCAGCCCCTCATTTATTTAAAAACATTTTTGGCGGGTGGCCACACCAGATGGTACTCAGGGCTTACTCCTGGCTCTGTGCTCAAGAATCACTCCCAGTGGACTCCAGGGACTCCCTCCTCCTGTACTTTCACTCTGGCCCTCATTTTTGTTCTCATGAGTGGAGCCATACTACTACTCCAAAGTCCATCAGTCCAAAGTCCATCAGCTGGGGATCACTGACCCCCTAAGTGACCCCCAGCTGCATCTGTCTCTGGCTGCATCTGGGTTTCATGCAAACCCACCGAGTCAGCCTGTCAGGAAAAGGTCCCCAAAGGGCTCCAAACTGCAGTACAGATGGGATAAGAGAAAGACAAGCAGAAGCAGACAAGAGCAGCTTGGATTGGGCTGAAGCACGGGTGAGAATCCAACCTTTCTCCTCTAATTAATATTGTAAAAATTGATTGCTATTCTGTATACAATATGGAGATCTATTCCCCCCAAATAGAAACAGAACTACCACAATACCACTTCTCAGCATCTGTCCCCATAACACAAAAATGATTAGAAAGAATCTGGGACACTTATATTCACCACCATACTCGGTACAAGAGCCAATACGTGCAACACCCCAAATACCCAGGAATGGATCAGGAACCTCAGCTTTCCTGTGACTCCCAGGAGCCCAATTTGCAGTACGCCGCGGCTTATGAAATTTAGTGAAGAAGTACAAAGGTGGGCAGGGAAAGCCAACCTTGGAATTTGAAGGCCAGCTCTTGCTCCAAGTCTCAGGATCAAAGTAGCATGGAGACCCTTAAACAAAGGCTTGATATGATATTGAAAACTATCAAGTTCAGTTGCTTTTCATTTCTGTCCTTATGCTTTTAGGCAAAAAATCAAAGATGTTGCAGAGCACGGCTTCTGTTTCTAACGGATGCTAATGGTCAAGCAGAAATAAATGCATGCATGTGTGTGTGTGAGTGTGTGTCTGTATGTGTTGGGCTAAGGGGAGGCGGGAAATACTAAACAGAACTACAAGATGCCAGTCCTAAGCGAGACACAAATTTCTCATTTACAAGTACAAAATTCTTAGAACTTTTCAACTCTTAAAGGAATTCCTGAACATATACCCAGACTTCACGTCCCTCTGCTTAGCAAAATCTTACTTATCCTTAATGCTTAGTTCATGCTGGGGGAGCAGGGAGGCCTCCTGCTGGCCAGAAACCCAGTGACCTGCCATTCTCCCATGCTAACCAGAGACGGAGGCTTTCCTTGGATTCATTGGATTCTCCCTGGACTCTAAGCTTCTTGAGAATAAAAACGGCGTTCATCTTTATAAATAATCCCAGCTCTTTGGACAAGTGTACAAAAGGTGATCTCCAAAGACTCATTAAGCTGAGCTAAAAGCTGCCTGGCTCTGGGTACAGGCCAGAATGCCTAAAGAGGAAAGAGTAAGATGTCAGGCGGTGATAGCTTTACTTTTTTAATAATGAGGAGCAAAGACGATTTCTCCTCATAAACGGGCTTTGTAGAACTTTCAGTCTATTTGAGGTTAGGTGACCCAGCTACCAGGATGCTGGCCCAGAGGACTGAACTGGTAGGTGCTTTGAAATGCTAATGTTTGGCCCTCTAGAGTCTGGCCTAGCCCTGGGGAATCTGTTGTGAATTCTCTGGCCTCTGCTTGAACATACCCTGATGACAGGACACAGCAACCTGAGTTTTAACTGTTCCTCCAGGTGATTTAGCTCCAAGTTCAAGTTCCAGGCCCACCCACCCTCTCCAATGACGAGATGTAGAAAACAGAAAGTGAAGGTTTGGGCTTTTGCCTCTCTTTCAAGTCTGTTTCTCTCACTTGGCTCTTTCTGCATGTCCCAAACTGATGCTCACGTGGAACAGACATCGCCTGGCTTCTCAGGCCAGAGATAGTACAAGATGGGATGGCAACTGCCTCGCAGGCAGCCAAGCTGGGCTACATCTTCAGCACCTCATATGATGTCCTAAGCATAGCCAGGAGTGACCCCTGAGCACAGAGCCAAGAGTAATCCCTGAGTGCCATAAGGAGGTGTGGCACAGGTGTGTGTGTGTGTGTGTGAGAGAGAGAGAGAGAGAGAGAGAGGGAGGAGAGAGAGAGGAGAGAGAGAGAGAGAGGGAGAGAGAGAGGGAGGGAGAGAGATGCAATACAAGGTAAAGGACAGGCCTTGCATGGATAGAGGTCCTGGGTTCCAGCCCTGGTACGGCCAAAACAAAACTAAATAAGATGTAAAAGACAAATCTGTTGTCCTCATGCTTCATTATTCTCCCTGCAGTCATCCTGGAAGTGTGGCTGCAGCCACAGCTTCTGTCTTGCATCAGGACTCGTGACCTGGGGAATGTCAGCCCCTTCCCCGTCAAAGACTGCCCTTTGGATCAGTGACTTGCTTTATTCTATGTTTAATAGGTCTGGTCGGTGCAATATTTTTTTATCTGACTATAGTCCTATCTCTAAATTCTCTGTTTTGAATGAATACCGATTTTGTGACATGAAGTCTGCTATATAATGAAATGCAAACAATGAAAAGGCTAAATCAGTTTACAAAAAATCTATTTGTCAAACAGAGTGGAGATGTTCCCAATTTAGTCTGGGCTGTTCAGGCGCCTCTTGATAAGGGAGTTAAAATCAGAGTTGTTGAAAATAAAGGTATTGGCACCACCAATATATTTTCCTTTCAAAAGTCTTTGTTGGAACTTGTAGTTAATTAAATGTCCTTACACAAGAGACAGATACATACAGCAAAACCCCAGAATTTTCTTACAAGGAGGAAAAGGCACCACCCCCAATTGCTTTCCAGTCTGTCATTTACATTCTTACACAGCTTTATCAGCAGGCTGTGCCCCTCTCTGGAAAAAGAAAAACCCACAAGGTGGGAGGTGTTTGCTGTTCAGTTTGGGACTCCAGAGAGTTACAACCTCTGCACAGCAACACGCTTACCATTTAAATGGAAAAAAAATAATGTTTTCCACCTACCTTTCTCTAGAACCAACAGAGCAACCTCAAAAACATTACGGAGAACTTGAAGAGCCACATTTTTATTTGTACTGTTGCCCTCACCCCGGTGTGCTTTTTGCTGGCAGACGTGTGCTGCATTAAACTTGACATCTATTAGAGTGGCTTTGAACTTGGTGTGTCTCTGTTTAATAGGGATTTTATTCTGACTGACGTTTTTTAGGTCTTTTACCACCTGCTCCATTGAACTAGTTCACTGGGCAGAATTCAAGTGTTAATGTTGAATTAAAAACCAAAATTCTATGCTATAAGTGATTCTCTGATGTAATAGTTCTTTAGTTATCATAGTTCCTAACCTAAACTTCTTTTTCTTTTCTTTTTTTAAAATATTTTGACTTTGGGCACACACGTAATGCTCAGGGATTATTCCTGGCAGTGCCTGGATCCAATGAGGGTTGGCTGCATGTAAAGCAAGCGCCTTACTCATTGATTTATCACTCTGGCCCCCCTCTCTTCTTTTCCCTGCTGAGAACACTGCCCCAGAACCTGGGTGTGAAAATAGCATCACCTACATAGAGCAGCCACCAAGGCACTGGAATCTCTGGGCTCAGTGTAATTGATATGATAACGATTTCTACCGGCCCAGGAGCCTCTGACCGGCATAGGTCCACCTTACCCTACCCACAGAGCTCCTTCTGCCTGGAAACTCAGAGGACCTGCTTGCTAGAGGGTTTCTTTACATGCCAATGTTTACTAGTCACAGATGTATTTGTAAGTCATTTCATTCTTCATATTAATTGGTGAGCTCCATGAAGGCAGGCAGGGGCTTCAGAAAGTCTGCAATGGGGCTGACAGAGGGGCAATGTTCTCTAGCTGTTATTTGGATACATGAATGAATGTCAACTAAACCAGGCACTTGCCTTCTGAGCTCTGGAGTGGTCACTGTTATAGAAAGGCTGAGTTTACATAGCCCTCTCACTCATCTGAAATGCCAGTAAGTGGTTAAGAGAAGTGTGTAAGTTACTGGTTCTACCTGTAACTGACCTCAATTCACAGAGTGAAATCCCTATTGCATGGATCTCTGGTGATTTGCCTGGTCTCCTTCCATTTTTTAAGCTTCTTTCTAATCCAACTCAGATGCTTGCTTCCAGCACTTTACCCCCCATGGTCTCTAGAGCTTCAGAACAAAATTCCTGAACTTTGTCATCTGGGATTCAAGACTGCCTAAATTCTCTTTCTTGGCAGATTTCACAGAATTCTGCTTCCAACCATGTGGGGATAACAATTGCCACTTGATCTGAGTATGTGAATCACTTTTCTTGTTCCAGGATTTCTGCTCCAACAACCCCTACTGTCATAGCTGGCAGGCTCTCGTCTTGGTTATACTTTTCAAATATGTGATACCTCCCTGCAAAGCAGGAGACAGTTTTAGAAAGGAGCTGACTATTTCATTTTTTTTTGAGGGGGGGGTCACACCCAGCGATGCTCAGGGTTACTACTGGTTCTGCACTCTGGAATTACTCTAGCAGTGCTCAGGGAACCATATGAGATGCCAGGGATTAAACCCAGATCGGTTGTGTGCAAGGCAAATGCCCTCCCCACTATATTCTCACTCCGGCCCCAGAGCTGGTCATTTCTTCTTGGGAAAGGGGAGAAGAGAGGCAGGGGTCCAAAGATAGGCTTGGAAAGATGTTCAGTGGAGGAAGGTTTGTGCTATAAGTCAAACAGAGTCAGAGTCCCCTCAGGACCGTAATGTCCCTGAGAACAGGAGATGCTGAATCATAGAGATGGTACCAACTGGCTCACCATAGTACCCAGCATTTAATGGGTGATTCATACATATTTATTTAATAAATCTCCCTCCATTCCTTCCCAGCTCCCTCCAAACTCCCAATATGGATTATGCCTATAGTAGGTCCTCAATAAAAACTTGCTAAAGTAATGGAATTGGAACCCATCAGTTATTTGAAAAAAATGTGAAAGATGAGGACAGAGTGAGTAAAATTTCCATTAGTAGAAAAAAAACTCTTAAGGAGATGTGAATGGGCGTACACAAAAAAATGTTTATTTTGTTTACACATCAAAATTAAGCTGTATTAAAGAAAGAACTAAAAGGTTGTATTCACATCGCCCTCTGGTGTTGGACTTTCCCAGACAAGAGAAACCTCAAACATAGTTGAGGGAGATCTGACCTTAAAGAAAACGGGAAAAAAAAGAGGGTCTTACAATTTCTGATAAGTGTCCCCAAAGGTAAAGCATTGAAGAACTGAGATGTCTTACATTTGCTTCAAGGTCATGGGCAATTAGAGGCAGTGGTATAAAGCATCATCTTAAACACTATTGAAACCATAATACCTAAACTGTAAAAAATAAACAAACAAACAACTTTTTTTACTCCAGTTTTTAAGACTGCTTTGTTTTGTTTTTTGGAACACTCTCAGCAGTTCTCAAAAGCTTCTCTGGTTCTGTGTTCAGGGATCATTTTTGGTGATGCTCTGGGGACCACAAGCAGGAATTATACCAGGGTTGGCCAGATGCAAGGCAAGAACCTTGATGTGGTATTATCTCTTCAACTCTACAGGATGGACCATCACAGATACGAATTAGCCTAATTCAACCCTTGCTCTAAGTTAGTTACAAGATGGGGTTTATCAGAGACCCATGGAACAAGGCCACATTTGTCTACACCAAAAGCTTTCAAACTCCAGAACTTCTGTCCAGGAGCATACGAGGAAAACTCATCCCTGTGCCAGAACTTTGAAATATGAGAAAATCATTGAGAGAAACAAAACTGTAACAGTCTATTGACTCACAACTGGTGGTAGAAGGAAGAGGGTACCGGGGTGGCTGACACATACCAGCTCCAATCCTCACTCATAGCTACTGTTGGTATTGTAAGGTGAACCCGGGACTAAACTCAGAAGCCAGACTGATTTGGGGCCTCTGCTGAATAACTCAGTCAATTTCTCAGATGAAAAATATAGTTATTGGTCTTCAAGAGCATCTGGAGAATGGGATTCATTTTTCAAAAAATGACCAGCGGTTTTGAAGGGCCTCTTAGCCCCAGAAACACCAAGCTGATACTTGTATGATTCCTTTCCAGTGCAATTCTGTGCACAATCTCTGGACCACCAAGTCCTCTCACTATTGTTACCACCCTCACTATCATCTATCATCAGCCTCAACAAGGGCCGCCAGCTTATCCTAACTGAGATCTCCCTGGGCATTACCATCATTGGTGTCAGTCATGTGATCCGACCAATGCACTGAGCGCTACAAGTTTCCAACAGTCTGAAACCACACTCCGCGTTTTACCAAATTCAGTTTAATGGAACCTTCCACTCATAATAAGGCTCCAATTTTACAACTTAGGAAACAGGCTTATTACTACAACTTCCCCAGTGAATAGAAAATTCAATGAACACTTAACCAGAACACATTACCATTCCATCCAAACGCTGACATGTAGAACCTCCTTTTCTTGCAGTTGTCTACACCTCACCCCACAAAGATGGTACCTCGGTGAATGACTTGCTGCATCCTTTTTTCTTTTTTTAATCTAAAGTGATACGGAAATTTGGAAGTGCTCAATGCTTGAAGAGAGCAAAGCAAAAGAGCTCAGTCTTGGATAGACAAGAACTCCGGGAGCAGCAAATGCATTGTTGCTCTGAGTCTCTTTTTTCTACACTTACAAACAAATGGCGGTAGAAGAAAAAAATCCCAGGCATCCAATTCACGTATTTATATATAAGCTCTCTGGCAAGAATTTTTCACATTGTTGTTAGCACTGCAGTAGGCGCTAAACAGAGTATTTACACACAAGAGAAACACAAGTCTCTTTCCTCAGGAAGGATGCCCTACGCTATTCACAGTCACTCGGTGTTTTAATGAAATCTTTAGTGTTGTCTGAGACCAGGCCTGCACTGTCGGGTAAGTGCATGCTTTCAGGTGTGTATGCCCACGTCACACGGCTTTGAGCACACTCTTTCTTGAAAGCAAAGGTTCACCGAGGCTGGAATTACACACACACACACACACACACACACACACACACACACACAGGACTTTTAGAGGTTATTCCCACATCATCCCAGCTTTATTCCTGGCAACACATGCTGAATTACCTATGAGGAGCTTCTTTTTGGCTACAAACTTGTCCCTGCTTCCATCTGTTCTTCCTGTGACATTGCTGGCCATCTGCCATGTGCACGACATCAGCTTCCTGATGTCATCAGATGAGGTTTTCTCTGGAACCCACTTGTGTCACTCTCCGGGTAGAACCAGGTGACTGGACATTTCTGTAAACCTCAGAGCAGCTTAAATGTGGTTCCATACTTGCACATGTCTCTTTCTCTGCTCTATTTACCAAAGTTCACAACCTCCTTTGCTGGAGTGAAAAATAGAATTGTAAGTTCCCCAGAGACCAGCTGGGCCACCCCAGGGCTCCACACAGAGCCTCGGTTTTCCTCTCAGGACTAGCTGTCCCTCAGAGCTGTGGCTCATGAGGAATGCACCCCTGGGACCAAGAGAGAGAACAGAAGATTGAGAGCTTGCCTTGCACGCTGTGAACCCAGGTTCATCCCTGGCACTATATATGATTCCCTAAGCACTGCCAGGACTGATTCCTGAGCACAGAGCCAGGAGTAAGCCTTGAGCACTACCAGAGGTGGCATTACTTTGTTATAGCGTAATACTCATACATTCTCTTCCCTTTGTCCCGGTGTGGCCCCCAAATTGAAATAGGTAAATAAATAAGTCAAATGGAAAAATTAAAGAGAATAACCCTGACATTCACATCTTATAATCTCTCTTCTTCTTTCACTCACTTAAGAAATATTTATCCCACACCTGCTCTTCCAAACTGGATGCAGCGATCTTGGTTTATTTTTTTTCCATTAGTTTGTGTTTGTTTGTTTGTTTGTTTGTTTGTTTGTTTGGGTGCCACAACTGGCTGTGCTCAGAGCACATTCCTGGCTTTGCACTCAAGGATCATTCCTGGCAATGTTCAGGGACCATATGGAGTGCCAGGAATCACATCTGGGTCAGCCATGTACAAAGTAAATGCCCTACCCACTGTGCTATTGCTCCAGTCCCTGGACAGAGGCTGGGGGCTCCCCAACTTTCCCTTTGTCCAGTGTCTCTTGACATGGTCACACAGGCTGATTGGATGCTCGGTCAGCTATAAAGTTGCCAAGTCAACTCTGTCCCTGACAAGATGAACCGAGATGGAAGCATTTGGAAACCACTTCCCATTTGGGAAATACAAACTCAACCAGAGGTGGCATTACTTTGTTATGGTGTAATACTCATACATTCTCTTCCCTTTGTCCCACTTGAATTTTGGAGAATAAATAGTGCTCTCAGGGGGCATGCAAACTATTACAGGAAACCTGCCACTTGGGGAAGGACTTGGGATAGGAAAGGAGGGGCTATAACTATGGTGGAGGGACGTGTCCGAGATGGAGGAGCATGTGCTGAAAAGTGAGAAAGTGTTAGCGTGAAACCCCATAACTATCAAGCCACAGTGCAAAAACTTATTTGTTTTAAAGTGCCTCTCCTAGAGGCAGACTGTGGGCAGGAGACAAATAGGGGTAGGAGTATGTGGTGGTGTCGGGGCATTGGTGGAGGAACAAGCACCAGTGAAGGACTTGCTCTTGAAGTACTATATGCCTATACTCTATCATGAGCCAATCTGCAACTTCATAGAGACTAAACAAAATTCAAAACAGTAACTCTATTATCAAGGGCTTGAGAGGTAGCCTAGGGATTAAGGCACTTGCTTTGTATGCGGTTGACCCCAGTTTTATCCCCAGCGCCACTTATGGTCTCCTGAGCACCACTGGGACTTATCCTTGAGCACAGAGGCAGGAGTTACCCCCTGAGCACTACCATGCATAGCCCCCAAAACAGGTGTGCACACACACACACACACACACACACACACACACACACCATTGCTTTCTATCTTCTCCCAGGTAGTTAGAAGGCTTTTATTATGTATGATCATATGCATATATATATGATCATATGTGTATATATATATAGATATATAATAAACACTGGATTTAGAGATGACTACGATATGCTACCCACACGGCAGAGCCTGGCAGCTACCCATGTCAGATTTGATATGCCAAATACCAGTAACAGTTATAGACCTCATTCCATGACCTGATGGAATGGTTTGAGGCTCTTTATATCCTGGAGCAGCAGTGCCCTTGCTCTACTTGATGGACAGGTAATATGGAGATGACTGGGCCCGCCGAGCGCCTCAAGATGAACGGAATACAGTGATACATGATATATGTATATATATGTATATATATATACATATATATATTTATTTATTTATAGGGCTGAAACATTTGCAGTCTCATAGAGTTTCACCTCAAATAAAAAGCTTGCTTTTGTCTAACAGGGGTTTAAAAAAATATCAGAATGTGTTAAGGTGCTACCCTCAATATGATAGAAGTTACTTTGTTTAGTATGGTGGTACCTGGGGAAACATTTGATGCCAGAGATTAAACCTAGGCAAAGTCTTCCTGCCTGTAACATTATGTCTCTGGACCTTTGTTGTTTTATAGACTATATTCAATATTTCATATCCAAAACTGGTACGCTTCTCAAAGGCTTACATTACATGTATATGATGTTAATTTTTCAAATTCTGAATGGCGAGTAGGATTTATTTATAAAAATTTTATTGAAAGACAGGAATGATATTACAGCAGAGAGGGTATGACTCTATCTGCTGTATGAAGGCAAGGATCAACCTTCATGCAGCCAACCTGGGTTCGATTCTGGCATCCCATATGGTCTCCTGAGCCCTCCAGGAGTAATTTCTAAGTACAGAGCTAGGAGTAACCCTTGAGCACTTCTAGGTGTGGCCTCCAAACCCTCAACAAACAGATAGCTAGCTAGCTAGCTAGCTAGCTAGATAGATAGATAGATAGATAGATAGATAGATAGATAGATAGATAGATAGATAGATAGATAGATAGATAGATAGATAGATAGATAGATAGATGATAGATAAAATTGTTATTGAAGCAAAAGTGCACACTAACTGTACATACAGGTGTAAATCATAAATTAGCATCTGGTTAGGCTACAAGTGGTTTGCCTTTAAACGGGCAGTGACCTATATGTCAGACTCATTTTGCAAGTTTTAAAATAGGTAAAGAAGTATAGGAAGTATAGGAAGTATTAGTGGGAAATATTGGGTTTAATATATCACTGTTCATCATCGATTTGCTCAAGCGGGCACCAGTAACATCTCCATATGTCCTGTCTCATGAAAGTAAAGCCCAAGGGCACCTGCTTGCTCCAGGAACATAAAGAGCCTCAAACCATTCCATCAGGTCATGGGAATGAGGTCTATAATTGTTACTGGTATCTGGCATATCAAATACGACACGGGTAGCTTGCCAGGCTCTGCCATGCGGGTAGCATACTCTTGTAGTCATCTCAAAATCCAGCATTTATTGATGAACCGCGCGGCTTCTGGCAGTGCAAGCCAAACTGTGATAGGCTGGTCTGCTGGGTGGAGTTCTAACGAGGGGGAAGTCCGGATGTGGAAAATGGAGGTCCTCATGGAGTGGAGGGTCGTCTGGCTTGTTGTGAGGCTCTGCTGGGGTGGCGGGCCAGGGCTAGAATCTGCCACCCCCTCCCGGGCACCTCATGAGCGGCTGGCTGGGCACCGTGAGAGCCAGTAGCAGCTCTGCCCCATGCTGTCTCTGGATCAGCATACCTGGGCCGGATTCAAAAAGACTGCAGCAGGGTGGATCTCGATGAGCCAGGCTGTGATACGCTGGTCTGCTGGGTGGAGTTCTGACAATGGGGAAGTCCGGATGTGGAAAATGGAGGTCCTCATGGAGTGGAGGGTTTAATATTACTATTCATTTATTTTGGGGGTCAACACTGTGATGCTCAGGGGTTCCTCCTAGCTTTGCACTCAGGAACTACTTCTGGTGGTGTTCAGGGGACCAGATGGGATTCTGGGGAATCAAACCTGGGTCAGCCGTGTGCAAGGCAAAGTCCCTCCCCACTGGACTATTGCTATGGCCCCTAATATAAGTTTTTATGTAGAGTTTGTGACAAAGAAAAATGGAAGAAGCCTTGAGTACCACTATGTCTCAAGCACTATGGCTATGAGATTTATTTAGATTGTTTTGTTTCATTCCCAAAGAGCTCAGAGAAGTCAAAGCAATGAAAACTTTCCTTTTATGCAATCATTTCATGATAGTAGAGTGCACACACACACACACACACACACACACACACACACACACACGCAAACCTGTGTGGTTCCAGGATCTGAATCAGGGCCTTAGACAATGCAAGACAAATGCTCTACTGCTGAGTCAAATCCCAGCTCATGTTATTTGCTCACTAAAGTGGGTATAGTGATGATTCTACTCTAGAAAGAAAAGGAAACTCTAGCATGACAATCCAGCCAGTGAGTTAAGGAAGCACAGTGACCTCAAAAAGACCCAGGTCCCAGAGGCCACCCTCTTTCTTGCATGGGTGCAGTTTTTCTCAGGCATAAGAGAAAAGTAAGGTAGACCTACATGAGGCTGATAGGAGGGAAAAAATAATCCAACTGGTAAAACACTGAAAATTACAGGCAAAGCGCCTGATGAACAAAACATTCATCTCATGCATCCAAAGTCTGACATCTCTTCATGGGGGCCCACAAAAATGAATACTGCAAAATTATCTAAGCCAACTTTTAAATCCTTGCTTCAAGTCCTTCATTTACACAGCACCCCCCTGCTTCTGACCTGATAACAGAGCAAGAACTGCATGAAAATGTAGGAGACATTCACATTGGAAGTCATGACTCGGAATATTAAAATCACTTATTTACATTGACTCTTTTCTACAGCTGACAATTGGTTGGGGTTAAAATGGCTATCTGAGAAAAGGACAAACACATTCATTATTTCACCCCTTAACTTGGAGTTCTTTGATCACAAGCTACATGAGCAAATATTTCTCCCTAATTCCAGAAACTGTCCACTTGTCAACTAAGTGAATTGCGCAAATTTAATCTGCATAAGATTCTCAACATTTGCCTTAAAACAGTAAAATTTTACTTATTTATTTTCTTCCAGATATTGAAAAAAAAAAACCCTTGGGATTTTACAAGTAATGAACAGAATGTCTTAGCAAAGGAAATCTCAGTTCAGGACCCATAGCATTGCAGGATGGAATGGGTGCGTCTAAAAGCCAATTTGCCTTACTGACATCATTCATTTACAACCCAAACACATCCCTGTAACATTTCCCAAGTCCTTCCTGACACCTAGTACCTTTTAGTCCTTGTACCTACTTAGGAGATAGATAAATAAATAATACTTGCTTTCCAGGTTCTGAAACTAACATTTCAAAAGAGCACTTTATATGACCTGGGGACTTAGCAAAGTCACAGCAGGACAGGCAAACCCCAAAGGCATGTCCTCACCCCTGCAGGCTGCCTCGGTTTTAGCCCCCTCCCTTTTGCACTGGACCCTGGGGCAGTACTGTGTAACATGAACAATGGAGTGTGACTCCACCTCTGAGTCAGGGCTGGCTCCACTAGGTTCCCATGGTGCCTCTCCTCTGCCCGCTCCTAGCTCTTTCACCTCCAGGAAGATTTAAGGGGGAACCTGAGTCCCAGCCCCTCCCTACCCCTCCCCTCACAGCCAATTTCCAGCTGATTTCTCCAGACGTCTCTGAATCAGGAATGTGAGAGGCTAGATCTGTGGATGCAATCACAGCCCTTTCTTCTGTGCGAGACTCCAGGATGGTGGTGAACCATGTATGGACATATACTACCAAAATATCTCTGTGCCAGGGGCTGGAGCAATAGTCCCGAGGGTAGGGCATTTGCTTCACACAGGGTTAAGCTGTGTTCAATCCACACCATCCCATATGGACCCCCTCCCAAGCACCACCAAAAGTGATTCCTGAGTAGCGAGAGTAACAGAAGTAACACATGAGCACCACTGGGTGCAACAACCCCCCCACCCTCCTAAATAAAAATCCCTGTGCCAAACCATGTATGGACACTCACTATCAAAATATTATATTGTATCAAGTCTTTATCAACACTTAACACCCGAAAACCTAGGGATGTGGTGAGGATGGAGGTTTTTTCTGTACATTTCATGACAATTTGAATTTGGGCAGGAGGAGGGGGATGGTTTAATCTCCTTAAACCTGATCAGGTGAAGACCTGGAGCATGTTCATCACCATTAGGACACCTTGGGATGCCACTGCCAATCATTGTCATGCCATAACAATACTTTGGGACACCATAACCATACCTTGGCATGCCATTGCTAATATCTGACATGCCATAGCCATATTTTGGGACACCATAACTATACCTTGGCATGCCATTGCCAATCTTGGGATTTCACAACTTGGCACACCATAGCAATACTTTGGGACACCATAGCCATACCTTGGGATGCCATTGTCAATCCTTGGGACATCATTGCCAATCCTTGGCACACCATAGCCATATTTTGGGGCACCATAGCCATACCTTAGGATGCCATTGCCAATCCTTGGCACACTATAGCCATATTTTGGGACACCATAGCCATACCTTAGGATACTATTGCCAATCCTTGGGACACCATAGGATTGGGATACATTGGGATGCCATTGCCATTCCTTGGGACACCATTACTAATCTTTGAGATGCCATTGCCAATCCTTGGGATGACCTTGCCAATCTACCAGAGTAGCATGAAAGAAGATTTTCACTGGAGGAAGAAAGCTGGAGTCCAAACCATGTATGGACTAGGGGTATGGGCATGTATGGAGATAGAGCAGGGGTTCTAGGTTCACCTGGAAATGATCATGTCTGATCCAGATCTGTCCAGAACAGGTTAGAGGTTGACATTTTGGGGATGAAGTTTCCTGAGACAGAAAGACACTGACATGCACCATGACATCTTCCTAATAATTCAAGCACTCTCCTGGAACTGGCAGCTCTTTTTTTATTATTTAACCCAGGAGGAACAGAATAAAGAAAAGGCACCAAATAAAGACACAAATTCTTGCCCAGTTATTACAAAGGATTTTGCCTCTTTCTTTTTCCCCAGGGTCTGAATGTGACTAGAGCTCCGGAGACAGGGCTCTTTTCCACCCTCAGGCTTGTTTCTCCAACTTCTGCAGTGTGCACAGTCACTCAGGACCTTCCAGGGAGTCAGTCAGTGCTGCTTCATGAGAAGGTGTGCAGGAAATGGTGCTGATTTATCATCTCCCCCCCCCCTAAGTCACCCGTGATTTTCAAAGAAGAGGATCTGGAAGTATGTGGTTGATTCACTGTATCACTGTTTTTCCATTCATCATCGATTTGCTCAAGCGGGCACCAGTAACATCTCCATATGTCCTGTCTCATGCTAGTAGAACCCAAGGGCACCTGCTTGCTCCAGGAACATAAAGAGCCTCAAACCATTCCATCAGGTCATGGGAATGAGGTCTATAACTGTTACTAGTATTTGGCATATCAAATATGACACAGGTAGCTTGCCAGGCTCTGCCGTGCGGGTAGCATACTCTTGTAGTCATCCTTAAATCCAGCATTTATTGTTGAACCGCCCGGCCGCAGCGACCGCGCAAGCCAGGCTGTGATAGGCTGGTCTGCTGGGTGGAGTTCTAATTTTTTTTCTGATGAGAGGGAAGTCCGGATGTGGAAAATGTGGTTGATTGCCCAGAATTTTCATGCTCACTTGAACCAAGTGTTTTACTCAGGGACTTGGGAGAGGAGGCAGAATAAGAGTGTAGCATAGATGCAAATCCATGTGAAAGGAAAATTATTGCCAACCAGAAATACCCACCCCTCCCCCGGTGATCTGCACCCCGCTGAAGATCCTGTGGGACTCTGCCCAGGCCAGAGGCAGTTGGTGGCCCAGTCACTGGTGGCTGTCTTTGTGGCTAGTCCGTGATATACAAAGTTACTTGCTGAAATTTTGCTTTGTTTTGATTTGGTCTGGGGGCTACACGCAGCAGTGGGCAAGGCTTACTCCTGGTGCTGTGCATTGGATTGACTCCTAGCAGGGTTTGGGGACACTCTAGGCCCTGGGAGCAAATCTGGGTTGGCTGCATGCATGTGCCTTACTCCCTCACTATGCTATCTTTCCGGTTGTCACCACTGAAATGAACCCTTTCTAGCAGACTGGCACCTGCCCCAAGTCCTGCCCATCTGGTTTCTGGGGCCCAGAGAATGGGGAGAGAAAGGCTGAGACTTCTAAGAACAGCCAGGCTGCAGGGGACCTACACGCCACCCATAGAGTCCACTGGGCTGACAATGATTGAGCGTCCCTGCACGGGCTATTCAACCCTCCAGCCCGTCCTGCACCGAGGTCACCATATACACCCAGCCCAAGCGGTCCCCACTCCTTCTTTCAGCTCAGATTCCCTCAGACCATGCCATGGCACCTCAGCCAGCAGCTTTAGCTCAGCCATTTGCAGCAGCCTGGCTACATTTCACTTCCGGGACCTTCAGATGGAACAAGAAGTGATTATAGAGAACAGTGTTTGGCAACAAGCAGGATGGGGAGCACACTGGTGGGGGGGTTGGAGGGAGCAGGTTCTCAGGAGGCCAAGGGAGCAGGGAGCACCCCTTTTAATATTCAGGTTGTGGGGATCGACAGGGTCCCCCTCCCCGTCTTGAGCTGTTGCTCAGCAGCTATTTAACGTAATCCCCAGTGATCTGGCGTGAAGGCAGTTGTCACTGCTGCCTTTAATTTAGTCAAACACAGTGCAATCCTGTTCCTTTCAATGTTGTTTTAGTTTCAAACAAGGCCCTCAGTCCTGTCTTTTCCATAATGGCAACATGAAAACTGAGGAATGTAGATGGTGCAGAAAAGAAGGCGAGCTACAATGGGCCCCAAGGTTTCCTACCGAGATTTTCTGGTTGGGAAACCCAGACTGAGAATATGGGCTTTACTGAAACGCCAAAGGCAAGCAGAGGGCAAGGGACGGAACGTTTCCCAGTCTTCACTTTATCCTCTGCCACGGCCCACTGAAATCACGACTTTGCTCTGAGTGCTCTGAGCAAGGCCATGAGAAAATACACATTTAATAGGTCACATGTTTTTTGCACCAGAGTTACTATACTCAATGTATAATGAAGCTGGCTATGTGGCTCCATCAGCTCTATCCTCCCTCACCTTTCCCTTCCCTTCTCTCCTCCTTCCTGCCTTCTTTTCTCCCTTCCCACTGTCCCAGGGTCCTCAGCCACAGTTTGCCCAGAGCTGTTTACCAGGCGTTCTGGAATGCTGCAGTTCCGTCGTGAACAACAGAGGGCACTGAAGCCCCTGATCTGAGCACTCCCTGGGAGAAGCAAATATCTCCTGGATTTGGGGCCGCTAGGTCTTTCAGCTGCAGAAACACCCCCCCCCACCTTTTCCCTCTCTCCTTCTTCCTTTCCTTCTCTCTCTCTCTCTCTCTCACTTCTTTTCTTTTCTTTTTCTCTCTCCCTCCTACCTTTTCCCTCCCTCCCTCTCCCTCTTCCTCCCCACTCTCTCTCTGTCTCTCTCTCTCTCCTCTACCCCCTCACCCGACCTCTACTGCCTTTATTCCTTTTCCCTTTATCGACATTCCACTTCCAGTTTTCAAAGCAGGCTTTAAACAACCTGGATTCAGTAAAACTCATATGTTCTTTCTTCCCTTTCCCGACCTCCTGGCTTTGCAGATTGGGAAGCATCTCCTCCTTGGCTGCCTTCCGAACCCCACTTCAGTGCCATTCATTCAGAGATGACGCCACTGTCTGGGCTCCTGCAAAGGTAAAACCCACAGGGGAGGATGCTTTAGTCTCTGTCCTCTCTGTCCCACCAGCTACCACCAGTGACAGTGGTCAGCCAAGGTCACAAATGGACAAGGGGCAGGCCAAAGTCTTGTGGGTAGGGAATAAAGCTCAGAGCCAGGACAGTGTCAACAGCTTTGCTGGAACCATATGAGCGACATCACCGTGTCCCTGCCAGCCTTTCTGTCCAGGAGAAATTCACTCACAAGAGCTCAGGAGCCCGCTCTGGGGCTGACCCTGGTCTCAGCAGGAAAAGTAAGGTGCCACTTCCAATGTGCCTCCACTGGCTTATCCCTGGGCCACCAGGGTGCCCTAATTCTCACTATTGTCCTCCCCCCTTTTTTCAAGTTCCCTCCTTCACAGCATTATCAGAGAAACAGGCTGCGTTCTCAGCCATGGACATCCAGTATGCAGGGGCCAAGCTGTTCTGAGGTCCTTCCAGGGAGAGAGGGGCTGGTGTGCCCCCAGCAAGCCAAGCTTATTCCATAAGTCTGTAGCAGCTCCAGCTACACTTGCAAAACTTTCTTGGTTCACTGACAAAAATTTTGAGTCCAGGAAAAGGCAGAACCTTGGGCTAGTGAAGAGAGCAAAATCGGAGGGTTTGTGAGAAGACACATGCAGATGACACATGCATAGAGGGTCACTTCAGATTTCTGGGAACACTCTAAAAGCAGAGAGGGCCTCCACACCTTTCTGATATCAGTGATAGATGGTGGGAAAGGCCGCTGGCCTCAGTGGCCCTCTCCTCGTCTTCCTACACAATCCTGTCTCCCCAACCATTTCCTCCCATCCAGAGGAGGTATTAGGGCCTTAGCGGAATGAAACCACGAGTCCACATGTGATCAAGGGGGATCAGCTACTTCCTCAGGCAGCCATGGGTAAGGGTTCAGGAAACAGCCCAGGCCCAGGGTTTGGGATTCACCCTGGGAATGGGGTGGGGATATCGCTGAGGGGGTTTTCCTTGTGGGAAGAGACTTTTAGTATGCACATGACCAATTCCCTGGAGCCAGAGGCAGTGATATGAAGAACCTGCTTCAGATATTCCAAGGCACTGGTTAGAGTCCACAGGGAAGCACCAGGCCCAGGCAGTGTGGACAGATGTGCTACCCAGTGTAGACCACTCAGCTACCCCGAGAGAGGAGACTTGGGTTGGCACTCCTGATTCACATGGATTTTCCAGCCAAAGGATCTCGGGGAGCCCCTGCTCCTATTTAGCAGATGGGGACACCGAGAAGGGGAAGGGCTGGGTGTCTGCGTAGAAACTGCTTTCTGAAGGGCAAAGGAAAGTGAAATTTGCTCCCCACTTCAGTAAAACCCCAAACTGTTCTTGTTTGTTTCTTTCTGTAAGTTTTCTCTCTTTTTTTCTGAAATTTTCACAGAGCTTTCAGTGTTGTTTCTCTGGAAGGTTCTACACAAGGCAGTGATAGGTACATGTGGTATGAGAAAGGATTTCCTACAGACTAAGGAGACACTTTGCAAGAATTCACCCCAACTGCCCCAGGGGATAAACTAAAAAAAATTCTTGTTGAAGGAGATAACATGTCAGACAGGAAGGAATTCTTTTCTTTCATGCCTCCTGCTTTTTCTAAGCAAACAGGAGAACCACATGCTCTGGCAAAGGGTTCAGAAGATGCTGCCAGGTATGCTGGTCTCTCTAGAAAGAGCTGCTGGACATTCAAGTGGCCAAAGCAAACAATGGGGGCACCCTGCATGGCATAGCTTAGTCAGATGGGAATTCACTCACTCCAGTAATTGCTCACACACTCATGACATATACTTTCTTCTAACCGGTAATTTAGGTGACTACAATACAGTGATCAAGGGTCAAGTTCCAGAAACATGGTCAGGGTCCTGTGATCCCTCTAGCTAGTGGTGACACTGTGCCCTGTTATTTCATATTCAGGGTCTCAGTTTATTTCCTGTAAAATTGGTTTGCAGTCAGACCTAAGTCACTGGACCTGGACAGGAGAATAAAAGGAGGGGGATCAGTTTGGTTCTGGGAGCAAAATTTCTCCAAGGAGAATCCTTTGCTATTTTCTCCTTCACCTGCATTCTGATTGAAAGACTGAGAAAGAAAAGCGAGATCAAGAGAGCTGGTGGGAAGTACGGAGCAGGATGTTGTCTCATTGCTGTCAGCAGGAACCTTATACTTGACACTGTGACCTACAGAGCATACAGGTCACTATATCCTGTGGGACCCGGTCCTACAGGAAAAGATCGTTGAAGGTATACAGTGCTCTGCCACCATTCACTGGGAGTCCTCCTGTCTGCATGACACCTTCCACTGCTGCTTGCAGGACGGTGGCTGTCATCAATGCTACACAGGACAAAGTCAAGTTCATTCCTGGGTTAGGCCTTTGGCCACAGGATTCTAACAAAGAAGCCTTGTGTGTGTTGAACAAGGACAGTTGCCCATCACCCTTGCAAAGGACAAGAGAAGGGGATGATGGCAGCAATGTTGTGAGCTGCAGATACTGTGTTTCCAAAGGAGGAGGTGAAGAGGGTCCATCTTGGTTTCAGGTGGACCCAGGTGCAGAGCCTCAACTGGCCCTTGCTCTGCAGGGAGCACTGAGCCCTTGGCCTTTGAAGGGTGACGGGCACCTGTCCTCTTTCAACACACACAAGGCCGCTCCTTGTCGCCTGCTGGCGTATGTGAAGTTTACTGGATCTCTTCAAAATGAGTAGCAATAACACTAAGAAACTTCTTCCGATTCTGGCACAACCCAGGACTGTAGTCCTTCAAAACTTATCTTTCTGGACTCTGTGAAGATATGAGTTGATCTAAATATCTCTTTCTAGAGCCAAACTTACTATCCTATGCCTTAAAAGTCAGGTCAGAGAAAGAGAAACAATTCAAGAGGTATCATTTTGGCACCCTGTCATCAAGATGGGAAAAGATCTGGTGGAAGCTTTGGGAAGGAACTGTACCAGCTCATGAGGGGCTCCATGGGTGGACCCCCTCCATGCCCTTCCTGTTTCAACCCCATGAGAATGGATGACAAAGGGACAGCCTGGATGGGGACACAACCACCATTCCCTCCATACAACAAACACTTCAGGACCGTGACCAGGCCATGAAATTTGCTAACACGTAACCTTAGAAGAGGTAGATTATGACAGAAGATACAAGAAGGTCAGCAGAGCTGCTCCTGTGTCTACATCCCGGCTCGTCTACATCTCATTCCCAAAGCACCAGACAGAGGAGCTGCCTCACAGAGGCTATTTAGTGGGCGAGAAGGGGCCTTTATTTTTATAAACAGATAAGAAATCCATCATTTTACTTTATTTCCACAAAGTTACAAATGGGTGTGTGTTTGGTTCTACAATTTCCTAAATGATAGTTTGATATTAAATCTACTCAAGGTCCTAGCAAGGGACACAGCTGATTTTTGTAGCAAAAGCTAACTAGGGAAGTCCGAGGCCTGTTTGCCTGTTTTCTTCCTCCCTTCCTGATCTCCACCCCAGCACTTGGGAGCCTCCCAAACTCAGGCGCTGCACATTACACTGTGAAAAGGGACACTGTTTAAAAAGTGACGAGGTGAATTGTCAGAATCCAAGATGATCTGCCCTTGCATCCCTTATACAGAATGTCTCACTATAGATTATATAATATATTTTTAATAATTGAATAGAATATTACACTTGTTAAGGAAAAGGAAATCCATTTTTCATCAAATGAACAAGCAGTTTCGTTGCATGCATTTTCCTTATATATCCCCTCTCCCTGTGAAGCATAACCTAAATTCAGAGGAATTTGGCCCAGTTCCCCTTCCACCACACCAGTCTCCAAATGTGTGGATTCATGAAGGCCCCTTAAGTGCTCACATCCCATAGATGTTTGCTGATGTTTCTATTTAGGTAGTGATCAACTGACCTAGAGAACAAGAAACAGAGCACAAAACCATGCTGAAGATTTACTTTGCAACAGAAAGTGTTGAAAAGCTTTTCAACCTCTTGTGTGATAGCCACTTACTCACATCTGCTAACTTGGAGGATTCTAGTTAAAAGATAAGCAATCTCTCTCTCTCTCCCTCTCTCTCCGTGTGTCACACACACACACACACACACACACACACAAACTCTCTTTCTCATCCCCCACAGTAGCCCCTACTTGGAGTAGCCTTTAGATGCCGCCTGACCTGGGCAGATACCAAAGCAGCAAAGACTAGGGCCTCTGAAACTCAGAATGGGTTTTCTCCTCCAGGAAATATGCATCCCCAACTACCCAGACAAATTTCAACTCTCTTCCTGAGGACCAGATCTTAAGAAAGTCTGCGAACTTTGAATTGTATCACCTGAAGAATACAGCTAGCATCTTCTGTGCCTTATAGTAGCTGTGAAATAAGGGCAATGAAATCACAAGGAAAAGATGCAGTAAGAAAAGAATACCAAAGAATGAAAGCCAAATAATAAGGATGTAAAATGTTAAACACGCTGACATTCAATAACAGGATGCTTTCTGCCCATCTAACTACTGAAGTTAAAGCGATACAGAGATGTGTTTTATTATAAACAGGTTCAACGACATCAGAGACTGGCCCGCTCTTGGCCCTGGAGGAGGACTGGTTTGGAGTGGTGGAGCTGAGGTGCATTGAGCTGGCAGAGACTGCGTCCAGCACTTCCCTACACAGGAGCACAGCTTGGGTACCAGGAGCATCACCAGAGAGGATGCACTTATAGAAACAAGGAGATGGGGCCGGAGCGATAGCCCAGCGGGTAGGGCATTTACCTTGCATGCGGCTGGCCTATGCTGGCCCAGGTTCAATCCCGGCATCCCATATGGTGCCCCGAGCACCGCCAGGAGTAATTCCTGAGTGCAGAGCCAGGAGTAACTCAGAGCCTGAGCGTTGCTGGGTGTGACCCAAAAAAGAAAAAAAAAGAAAAAAGAAAAAAAGAAAAGAAACAAGGAGGCTAGCTTCTTCCACTGCCTCTGACAGCTCTGCTCCAGAACAGACTGTGCTACCGCACTCCCCACACCCCAGAACTGGGAGATTGCTCCTTCTAGCCCCTTTATTTTTTATAAGTATTTTATTATACCACTATCGTGAAATATACAATTACAAAGATGTTCATATTTGGGTTTTGGTCATGCAGTATTCTAGCACCCATCCCTCCACCAGTGCCCATCTCCCACCACCAATGTCCCCGGTTCCCTCCCCCCCCTCCCAGCCTGCCTCCATGGCAGGTTTTTTTTTATTTCTTTCCCTTTCTATCTCTTTCTCTTTTCCTTCCCTTCCAGATTGCGGATTACAGAACATACATTAAAGGGTTGTCATGTGTATCTTTTTGCCTGTATTTAATGCTCAGTTCTAGGTTGGTATTAGTACTTTCGACAATTGTTAGCACACTGTTCCATTTTCTGTCTTACCTAGCCTCTGACTCCCACACGCTTGTGATAATTTCCATTTTTGATAAAACCTCCTGATACATGTTTCATTTGACCTTGGATATTGGTATCATAATATATACATATATATTTATGTCATGCAAATAAATGCAGTCATTCTATACCTGTCTCTTTTCTTCTGGCTAATTTCACTCAACATGATCTTCTCCATCTCCATTCATTTATAGGCAAATTTCATAACTTCATTTTTTCCTAACAGCTGCATAGTATTCCATTGTGTAGATGTGCCAAAGCTTCTTTATCCAGTCATCGATTCTAGTTCCTTTAAAACAGATCAGCTCCATGGGGCCAGACTAATAAAATAGCAGGGTAGGGCATTTGCCTTGCATGCGGCTGACCTGGGTTCGATCCTCGGCATCCCATATGGTCCCTGAGCACTGCCAGAAGTAATTCCTGAGTGAAGAGCCAGGAGTAACTACTGAACAACATTGGGTGTGACTCAAAAAGCAAAAAAAAAAAAAAAAAAAAAAAAGAAGAAGAAAAAAAGAAATTGGCTCCAAAGAGAAGAAGGATGCAGGGGTGAGATTTCCAAAGCTAGGAGACTGCAAAAGTCTAAAGGGAAGGATGCAGCTCTGAAGGGCCCTTGGCTTCCTGGTCTCCTATCTAAAGGCTGCCATAGCCACCTGCTGCAATGCTCTACTCCAAACAATTCATTAATTCAAACTGTAAATCTTTATTATAAAGATTTTCTTCTCAGAAGCAGTCATTCTCTCTGCTCCGGTGGGGAGAGGGTGATTTGTTTTTTCGTTACTGGTTATTTATAAGATATCTACTTGAGATTAGTCCTGCTTGAGTGACATTCTAAATGGCCCATTCCCCAGCTGTGCTCTACTTCTGATGGGGGACTGACAACCTCTACTTAGAATGTCTTTCACAGGGCACAATGAAGTGTAAAACTGCTGGGAAAAAGCCCATGTTTCAAAACAAACCATCTCTATAATAAGCACTTAAAACACTTTTCATTAATATATTTCTTTGTGTATAAAACAAAAGCTTAATGCTGCAACATGGCCTTTGACAATTTTGTAAAAAAAATAAACACAATTTCAATCTCCGGCTGGACCCAAAATCACAAAAATGCAAGACAGGCTGGTTTGAGAGGTTACCCAAGCACATTCTCTCTTGAGGCTGGTGCAAATTGCATTGTTTGCATCCAAAATATCAAAAATTCTAAGCAGATTCGAAGGCAAAAGGCTGGATTAACAAATACAGAATCCAAACAAGCTTCAGATGTCAGGTATCAGCAAGTCCCTTAGGTCTGCAAAGAGCCTTCAGCCTCAGCCCTCTCTGACTCTGCAGTTAAGACTTGGAGTTGTAGATATGGGGACCATTTTGCAGAGTGCTTTGCTCTCCAAAGTTTAAACAACTGGACCCAAATCCAATCAGCCTCTAAACATATCGAAAAGTAAATGTCTAATTGAACTCTTTGCACTCCATCAGTATAAGAGTGTGCCCACCACTCCGTTTCCAGCTGTCCCTGCCTCCACGTACACCCAGGGTCTCCACCAGCCTAGCCTTGTCTCGCCTTCCCCATCACCTCCAAGAGGAACTTGCAGGCACCTAGAGGTGAAGCCCTTCAGAGCTTTCTTTAGCAATCGCTTGTAGACTGCCCCACTTTATCGCCAGTGAACAATGGTGCTGGAAGGGGCTCCGTCTGTTTAATGTCATTAGTGATTGTTGCATAAAGCAAACAGCGCTGCCCCACTCGCCGCAGCTAATCTGCAATCGGAAATGTGGCGGCGCTCAGGGAGCACCTCCGACGTGGTTTGTTCTCGCCAATGCTGGGTTTTTAATCTAGCGTAAGTCAAGTGCTTATCTCTGCTCAGTTCAGGGACTTCTTTGTCCAAACACTGAACCAAACCCAGAGAACGTTGTACATCCAGAAACTTTTTTAAACCCTTTGGGTCATTTTCTTTTAAAGCGACTCCAAGTCTACTGTATATTTATTTATGGACGGTACCATTTTACCAATGTTTTCCCAATACTGACAAAGTCAAATTCTTTTTTTCAGGTTGGCGCCGGAGAGCTAATCAGTGAGTTGGGGGAATCCTGATAAAAGGCTCAAAGGAGAACAAAAACACCTTTTCCTGGCTTTTCCCTTCTCTCTGGAGAAGTCCATGTTCTCTCTGGAACATGGGTCTCTTGCCCTGTTTCTCTTCTTTCACATTTCCCTTAGGCAAATTCTTTTAAATCAAACCATTTTACTCCCCTAAAAACAAACAAACAAAAAAACCAAACAAGCAACACCTTTACTCATCTGGAAACAACAGGTAAATCAAAGACTTGGGTCTTTGATACTGAAAAATCGAAGACTTGTGGGGATCTACTCCTGTAAGCATTTGGTTATAAGCATAATTGGGTGTTCTTATAGTTATTAGTTTATACAACAACACTTTTATCTAGCTTGTATTTGGTCCTAATGATGTTCTTAAGACAGCCTCCCAGGCCCCACCCAACCCAACAAAGGTTCATTGGCTCATAACAGTCCAATAAGCCCTCAAGAGATGAGTCAGCCTTTTTCACCACAGAGGACTTGAATCATAAAGAAATAAGACAGGTGGCAGGGGTGCCCTCTGATACACAGCAAATCCATCATGTAACAGCACATAACCTGACTTGGAAGTATCTATCACCAGTCACACAGCCCTGCTCAAAAACCACCAACTCGCTTGCCAATTCATACTACATGGACCAGGATTGATTCTTGCAGAGTTCCAGCTCGAGCTAGAGCTTACACACCTATGCCTTGCTGCCCAAAAAGGTGCCTGAGTTCCCTTGGAAGATGCCTTAGTTTGAGGCTATCCAGGTGACTTCAGCTTGTGTGCTCGCTTCCTCTCTGGAGTGAAGCCGAGGCCAACAACTCCCCAATTTCCTCCCAGAAAAAAGTGCCAGGGTCCTGGGCTAGAGCGTTCTACCTTTAGAGGTGGGACTTCTCAGGTGCTACAGGCCTGGGTCCCCACCATACTCTCCTTGACCTGCCTCCCATTCAAGGCTCAGGTGCTGCCACACTCATACTGCATCCTTCAGACACTGACTTCTGCTGGAGGAAGAAAGCCCTTTTTTGTGATTTCACATTTTTAGGTGCTATTTTGTTTCAAGCTTCTTTTAGGAGTGGGGACACACTCAGCAGAGTCCAGGGACTATTCTGGGCTCTTGGCTCTGTGCTCAGAGGTTGCTCCTGGCGCTGCTCAGTGCGGGGAGGGGGGGAACATCATATGTGTGCAGGGGATGGAATAGGGGTCAGTCACTGTGGAGGTCAGCACCATTTCAACTAACTCTGTCTCCCCCATTGCAGTTGTGTTTCCTGAGAATGTGTGATTCCCTGCTGCAGGAGGCCAACAGCAGCTCTGGGGGAAACTCTCCACTGAAGTGAGCTGGCTTCACCCAAACCATGGTGGGTCTGATGGGATGGAACAGAAGCTGCGGTCAGCTAAGAGCCTCCAGAGCATGGCTGCTAACTGAAATCTCTGACCTGGGCATCTGTGGCCTTAGAAATCATCTAGAAGGTGATGCAGGCCATTCCGGATGGCACGCAAACCTGCCAGGGAAGGGAAGGAGTTACTGAGTGTGGCCCCTCACTTGGCCAGACACACCACTATTTGGTTCAGCCGAGCTAGTTCAGTTGGACACATCACTGGAGAGCCTTTCCCGCAGGACAGGCGCCTACCTCCACAGTGTGGTGGTCAGTGATGAGAACACTTAGCCCCATACACATGGGCAAGAAGGAACAGGGTCACACTGGCCTGGCTGTCGCCCGCCCTCACCATTTAGCCAGGGCATATCAGACTATGGGGCCTGCATGCTTGTTGGTGGCGCCTGCTGGAGACCCCTCCCATGTGGCCCTGCTTGCTTGCATGTCTTACTGGGGGCTGCGTTCATTTCATCCTGGTTCTCACAGTGCTCGCCAGGTGGGGTGTGACTCTCACATAATAGCTCTCCCAGACTGCTGGGGCTGGACTCCTGGTCAAAGTGCTTTACCATCTTCATAGATGTGCTGCTTACCAGGGGTCACACCCATGTACTTCTGGGGCTCACACCTCTGACTGCAGTGAAGCAGAATTTGCTGAAGGGCACGAGGAGTCACAGATAGCAGAGCTGCCTGGCCCAAGCCATGGAGCAGCCAGGATTATTGCATGTGGGTGGCACTGGAGTTTGAGTGGGCCTGAACTCATGGCTCCAGGCTCACGAGACACACCCCCAACCCCCACTGTGCTATCCTTTGGGCACTCTGAAGACTGTTCAAGAGACTTTACAGGTGTGAAGAGGTTTAGCCCTCACTGAGCCTCACAGATCAGAACCTTTTTATCATCTCTGTTCCGAGGGACTGAGCAGCCACATAGTGAGAAGACACTACTCAGTGAAAGAGATCGTTACCCAGCAGGAAGTTCCTGTACTTGCTCTCCTGGGTGCTTCATGCAGGAACGTGGGTGCAGGCAGGGGAAGGAGGATATGAGTATAGAGAGACAAGAGTGAGAAATATGGAAGGAAAGATGAAGAGGTGGCATGGCCAGGCACAGAACAGGAAAGGGGGGAGAGAGAGAGAGAGAGAGAGAGAGAGAGTTAGAGATACAGTGAGATAGAGAGAGAAAGAGAGAGAGAGAGAGAGAGAGAGAGAGAGAGAGAGAGAGAGAGAGAGAGAGAGCAGGCCCCCTGACTGGAAAGCCTTTCCCTCTCACACAGGCCAAGCTGAGCCATTAGGCTGCTACGTTGAGGAGCTTCCGGGCAGGCTGTTCCCCACGTGGGCACTGAGCTAATCCCTGAGCTGAGCTGCACCTGCTGAGAGGAGCCACCTCCACTGGAGCTCACAAACGGACCCCCAGCTGCTTTTCACCTTTCAATTCTTCTGCTAGAACTTCTTAGAGCAGGAGCAATAGAGACACCAACTCAGAATATCTCACGGCAGCGGAAGTAAAAATAGAAGGTGGTAGAAGAGCAAAGCAATCTCAGCTACAAATCTTGTTGTGGAGCCTGCAGGCTCTGATCTCTTCATTCAGCGGCACGGACTGCACAGAGGTGCGCCCCCCGCAGTAGACGTGCGACCACAAGGAGGGCCGGATTCTCGCTGTGGGTCAGCTCCGACTCTCTTCCTCACCGCCCTTCTGCTCTATCAGTTCTGCCCTCACCCCTCCTCCTGCAGGGGACAGGATTCCCCAGGTTTAACCAGCCCCTAATGAGGAGGTATGCTTGGGAGACAGGCTGGTGTGAGCTGTGTGTGTGCACGGGATAGTCTTTGAGGAGCTTGGAGGAAGGGATAGAGAAGAAATGACCTAAATTTCTCCCTAGAGATTTGATTTTGTTCCCTGTTGGGGGGTGAGGAAAGAGGTGAGGCTGGCACTTTACCTGGCAGGAGTCGGGTGCTCGCTCAGCCTCTATGCAGCAGCGCTATTTCCTGTGGTAGTCGGAAGATAAGCAGGGCTGCGAGTGGAACCCAGGGTCAACTGCAAGCCAGGCTAGAGACTTAACCCTGCAATTTGGTTTTCCTGGACACCCCACTGCTTCCCACATCTTTTCTTTCTCATGCACTTGGTCCAAGCTGCATGGGATTTCTAAGATGAGGAAGAGAAATGGGGAGACTGTTCACTCCTTGGCAGTGTGCAAATATTTCCAACCTTAGGCTCTGCTCTGGGACCACAGCACATTCTACAGGCTGCAGTGCTCAAACTGGTCACTGTGAACGTTAGTACTGGAATCAGTAGCAATAGGCGTCTGACAGCGGATGAGATGACAATGAGTGTTTTCTTTGTTGAATATCAAGGACTTGGTGATTTATGCCGAAAGTTATACATAGATATTAACCTACAATCAGCATATGAAAGAGCCATGTCTCCTCAGAAGCCTGCTTCATCTACCTCATGTGACACGTTCTGTCAGACATGAGCCAGATGAAGGCCCTGGCTGGACATGTAGTGTGCCCATGCACTATTCAGTCAGCACAGATCTTACATATCTGATTGTGGCTATTACATGTCTTTTTCTGCTCTCCACCAACTTTTCTTTTTCTACTCATAGAACTTGATGAAGCTCCAATGCCATACAATCACTGAACTTAAGGAGAAGGAAGCTTGCAAGCAGATCACCCAGCATCTTGTTCTACTAGATGACTAAGGCCTGGAAGAGACCAGGATACCTGTCCAAGGTCATAAGAAGGAGCAAACCCAACTCACACTGGGCAGGCAAAGCATCAGGGAACAAGGTTTGCCTGTCTTTGTGTGTTCCTTAGATCTGTAAAGTTATATTGTATTACTACAGGGAAAAAGAGGAGAGAAAAGAAGGAAAAGGGAGGTGAAGAAATGATATGGGATAGAGGAGAGAGGAATAAAGTGAGAGAAGGGGTTGGAGAGGAGAATGGATAAAAATATAGGTACTGAGATGGTAGTGGGTGGGGAAGAAGGGAAACTGGGGACACTGGTGGTGAGAAATTTACACCGGTGGAGATGTGGGCGTTTGAACATTGTATGACTGGAACTCAATCACGAACGGCTTTGTAACTGTGTATCTCAAGGTGATTATATTTTTTTAAAAAGTGTAGCTATGAGGACCAGAGAGATAATAAAGGGGTAGAGTGCTAGCCTTGCATGTGGCTAACCTGGGTTCAATCCCTAACAACCAGTATAGTCACCTGAGCACTGCTGGGGTTGATTCCTGAGTGCAAAACCAGGAGAGACCTCCGAGAACCCCCAGTATAGTAGGATGCCTCCAAAAAAGTGAGCATCATTTCAAAAGGTACAATTTCTGAAAAAATAAGGGCATAAGGAAAGGAGAAATTTTTCAGCCTAATGCTCAAAATGCCATCCAGATAGGTTACTCATAATCTAATCACCTGCAATGTTTATCGCAGATTGTGGTAACAGAGCTTAAAGCTATTTGAATAACAAGATACTGGGGTTTTTTTTTGGTCAGTTATAGCTCCATGATGTCTGTAATTTTCAATCTATCTCATAGTGGAAAAATAAAAGTAATCATAAACCTTTGATTGATCCCAGGACTGTTTACTTGAATAGATACATAACTTACACAACACCAAGCAAACAGACTAAGTCCCTGAAGAACGGTCACATGCTTACAGCTTTGCAACTATACCTATGGCACCAAGAAGTCTTGGGCAAGTCTCTTCAGACTTTTGTTTTCATAACAAAAACTTAGGAGCTGCAGCAACATTCCGGCTGGTAGAGTGCTTATACTTATGCCGCTGACCCAGGTCTGATCCCCTGTACCCCATATAGCCCTATCAGTCATTAAGGAGAGATCCTTGAGTGTAGAGCCAGGAGTAAGCCCTGAGAAGTTGTGGGTGTGACCAAAAATAATAATAATAATAATAATAATAATAACATATTAATATTGGACTTCAAAAAATAAAAGTATTCACTTCAACTTGAAATAAGACCTGGGACAAGATAGGCAGGGAAAATGTATATATATATATATATATATATATATATATATATATATTATATGCATTTACATATAGTGTGAAATTATATATGTGAGTATGTGAGTGATTTTATGGTTAGGGTTAGGGTTAGGGATATATATAGCATATATATACTGATGAAAGTGCCACTTGATTGTGTTACAAAGAAACTCTCTCAGGAAAGGATACAAAACTAAAAGGAAGTTATACTTTAGATCATTGTCTCAAATACACTTTCTGTCGGGGGACCCTGGCCAAGGGTCATGAGTGAGGGAGACCTACATTTTGCCAGACTTTATCCCTGCGAAACAAGAGGGAAGGACTTGGGAAGAAGCATCTCCATTGCCTCCGTAGCAGAAAGGAAAAAAAAGACATCAACACAGTGGAGGGAAGGGAGGGGTGGTCCTGAAAATCAGTCCTGTTTTACTGAGCACAGTTAAGCCTTTTATATAATTTTTTGGGTGGAGGGGGCACAAGCACAAATCATGAAGCATCCTGGGCCATAACAATCCTGGGCCACAACAGATAACAATCACGGATTTAGCACTTTGCAAGGTAACAATCACTGATTTACATACTACTGTGGTCAGAGGTCAGAAGACTAGGCACCTTCCGGATGACCTTAGATGTCATTTGCCTGCCAGTATTCCATTGTATAAGCACAGAAGTCTTTCAAGTGGGTGTAACATATTGAGCATCAGGAAGCTGCACTGCCCTGAGAACAGGGCCCACCTCTGGACCCACCCACAGGGCCTCATGGCAGGGGTTGGGGGGGGGTGGCAGCAAGGTGTCAGGCCCCAATACTAGCTCTTTAGAGCCCAACACTTTCAAGTCAAAAAAAGAAAAGGATCACCAATCCTTTGCAGTTCCTTAAACACAGTGCTCGGCATTTGACACAAATTTTTTCACAATTATCACAAAATGCTTAAAAGTCATTACAAGCCCACTTTTAGTTGAAGAAAGCAAATCCCAGAAAGACGCTCACATCAAATTCGATGACCAGAAGCAAGTTTCCAGAATACCAATTCCGACCATACACTCAGATTCAGTGATGACTTGCTTCTACTATACACAGTCATGTTGACATCATTATTCTGTTAGAGTCTAGGAAATGCCCCCCACCATTGGTGCATTTGTGAAATGACTTGCGGTCAGCAAGCCATGTTATAATATCTTCATACAATTCTGCAACAGCCAAATACTCTCTTCTTCAAAAACATCTTATTAAACTAAGGAGCCAATTATACTTACCGACTGCTTATAATAACTCTGTGAGGAATATTATGTAAATGAATTCAACACAAAGGTAGCTCAGTGTCTGGAAAGTTGCAACCTGTTAAACTATATTCTACAATGAACAGAAAGCAGAATTTAAATCCCAGAACTTGTAGTTTAAAGACTATCTAGGAATAATCATATTCCAAGCCTCAGAATAGAGCTATAATATTCCAAGCCTCAGAATCTAGCTTCAGAATAGAGCTATAACAGTGTTATTTGCAATAACACTGTTATTACTAAATTCTTTGACAAAGGCAGAGAATAAAGTACTTACACTAATTCTAAGTAGAACTTTCAGAAACTTGGATTTGGAGGCACGGGGAGAATTGGACACTATGACAAGGCATCATGGCAGGTAGTGTTGGGTTTGAGTGTCAAAAAACAGAATGTAAAGAAAGACTGAAGTAGGTCACTGTACCTGCATGCAGTCGACCTGGATTTGATCCCTGGTGCATACATGGTCCCCTAAGCACTGTCAGGTATGATGCCTAACAAAACAGCCAGAGTAATCCCTGAGCACTGGCAGATATGGTCTCAAAACAGAACTAAACAAACAAAACCAAAAAATGAAGGTGAAAGTCCACTTACTGTCCAACAGAATGATCAGGGACAGACATCCAAGACATCTTATGGAGTGGACCTGAAAACACAGACTTTGAGAAAACATACTTGGTGGATGCAATGACCATGGAAAGAGAGACAAAGAGAGACTGGGGCAAATGACTTTAAGTCAGCTGTGTACATAGGTAGATGGTGTGTGTGAAATGGCATAAAGGAACATGTATGACTGAAAAGTCTCAATTCCAGTAAAATGTTTTCACCTCACTGTAGGTCTTGGGGAAACAGAGTTATACAGTTTGGGTTTTTATTGGGGAAGGGTCACATCAGGCATGCTCAGGGTTACTCCTGTGTTCAAATGTTCTGTGCTCAAGATTTTCTCTTGAAGGGTCTCTGGGGACCATATGGGGTATAAGGGATTGAACATGCGTCACCTATATGCAAGACAAGTTCCCTACCTGAAGTACAATTACTTCAGCCCCGAGTTACTTCAGTTTATGGATCACCTATGTGCAAGACCAGTTTCCTACCTGTAGTACAATCACTGCAACCCTGAGTTTTTATAGTTTAGGAGTGAAACAATTCTCAGAAACACAGAGCAGCCATGTGTCCGCCTTAAATATTTACTAGCCAAAAAAGTCAGTTCTGAAACTATTGCACCGGAGTGGTATTGCTGGTAAGTACAGCTCGTGGTAGGTTTGCAGACCAGCAATGGAGATGGAAAGAAATGCCAATATAAGGAAACTGTGGAGAAACTGGAATTTCCAAGTGAAGAGCAGAGGAGAGAGACAGTTAAAGGCTGATGTTGCAGGGTGAATGGAATTTCTGAACTGAGGTTTCTGATAAACACTTACAAGTGAGGAAACTGCGGCCGTGGGTCCACTGGGAAATTGACTTGGGGTTTCTTCTGCGTACAGAGAGATAGCTGTAGATAGAATCATCAGAAAAAAAAGCAGAGAAATAGCAGAGCAGCAGAAATTCAGAAATGGAGGAGTCCACTTTTTGTAAGCAAGGAGAAACTAGAGTAGAATGATCAACCCTGGAACACTGAAAAGTAAACTGAGAGAGGCTTAAGAAGAGCAAAGGGAAATTATGCAAGAGGTTGACAGGCTTTAGGCGCTAGGTCAGCTATGACGTGCTGCAAACAGGAAAGGATAAAGAAATAAGCAACACTGAGGTTAGCCAGCCTGTGTAAACAATGGTGAGACTCCCACTGGCGGGAAGCTGGGAAACAGAATCACTGGGAAGAAACTTGATGATCAACGTGAAACTGGTCCCTGGATAGAGTCAGATGCAGGCGACTTGAACTTTAGACCAACTACATAGAGTACTTCAGCAAAAGGAAAGGAAACGGTCTAAAAGCTCATTCTATTGTCTTGGCTGTTTTGCATTAATTAGCATTATTTTTGTTTGACTATACATGTTTCAATTTTTTCATCAGCCATGCTCCACGTACATGCCCATGTCCTTCAGCATCAGAAATGGGTTTGTATCACTTTTGATCTCTATAGAATATTCTCAAACCACAGCAGGGAGCGAAATATTTTTATTTCACTGATTACTTTCCTGCATTTACACACACACACACACACACACACACACACACGCACACACATGGATGTGCACACACATACACACACTACTCATATACTTAAATCTTTTAATTAAATAGGAAGCAAAAATTATAACAATATTTCCAAGGGCTTCCCCAGAGACCCGTTCATCCACCATTCAATCCTCTAGCCCTTTACTTCATTCCTTCCTCAAATCTGCCTGTACTTATCTAGGTGCTGAAGAGTTAGACCAGTTGGCTTTGATTCTTCTTCCTCTTTTGTTATAAGTCATTTCAAAGACATAATTTTTGCTAAACCAAACAATGTATTTCAATTAACAGAAAAATTTTAAATTCCACACAAATAAAAAGCAAATGACACCTTCCTTTTTATAATACTTTCACTCATCTCATAAAGATGCTCAAGTTCTTTAACATAAACACACATATGCTTATGGAAGTATGAAAAAAATTCAATTGGAAAATTTAAATTAGGCACATTTCTAATTTAATGCCTTATTATCTTTGCCATAGCGTGTGCATACAGTTATCTAATAAGTAAAATATGTAGAACAAGGAAGAAGAGACCTGCCCTGAGGGAATTTATAATATATTCTAATGTATTCTAATGGTGTGTGAAAATACATCTAAAGTCAGAATTTGTCAAAATTTTGTAACTGGAGGATGCTGATAACTATGTCCAACAATGCATCTAAAATATTTCTGCCATAGGAAAAAAAATGTCTTCATTCACTTATGCTCATTTACTGTATTTAAAAGCTTTCTTATGTACTTCTAAAAAAATAATAGCCTGTACCTATAAATATTTCCAAAAAATAATGTGGAACATCCCTTTGGAGTTTAAGAGACTGTCTTTCTTCCCTCCATGATATCATTAGATACAGAGGCGAAACATTTATTTGTAGTATTTATTTTTAAAGCTGTCAGTTTTCTTTTTGGAGGAGAGACCATATGAAGTGGACAGTATTTTTAAGTGGGTCTGGAATACCCACTGGTACTCAGTGTTATTCCCTGGTCTGTTATTTCACTGGGTGTGGGAAGAAACATAGGAAGTGCCCGGATGGAACCAGGGTTGGCCAAATGTGGGGGCCGAAAGGCAAATGCCTCCCCCGGTACTATATCTCCAGTCCCAGTTGGGCTCAGTTACCATGCCAGATCTCCGACTGCATGGTGAAGTAACACAGCTCTTGCCATGAGGGGGCTGAGTTCTGATCTTCACAGACTTGGCCTTAGGGAAGTAGAGACTCGCCCACTCTCTGAGTTTATTCATTACAGATCAAACGGTGGAGTGGACATAAACTGATGTGCTGACCCTTCACCCATCTCTCGGAAGAATGTGTTCTACTACTGTGGCTGGAAGTCTTAAGCAGGTAATAGTACGCTCTGGGACCTAGAGAGAGGAGTTGCTTGTCCAAATACTTTCAAACTCCAATAACATTCAGTAGAGATGATGTAGACGGTGACCACAGCCCATGACAACAAGAGTTAGGAGAATCTGTGCTGAAAGCTTGCCATGGGGTCCCCAGAGAACCCTGCCAGATCAGACCCTTCTAACAGCCAAGAGAAACTCAGCAGATGGGGAAGATGGTGAGAAGGTGTATATGACTAGTTTCCAAAGAACTTAACACCTTTAAAAAAAAACAAAACAAACTTGAAGGTTTACCCTGCTCAGTCTATCCTTATCCAGTGACTAGAACACAATGCCAGGAAAAGTCATTCTGAATTGAAGTTTTCTCTCCCCAATGTAATTTGCTTCAAACGCCAAACATGTTAACTGTCATATTCCTCAATCCTTAAAAGCAACCTGGAAAAGCTGTGTGTGCCCACACCCTCAGAGAAAGTTACCTTTATAACACCAAATGACATAGTGAGTTATTTTTTGCTCCCCGACACCTTCTGGCTTTGGAACTGGATTCCCACACAGCCCAGAGGATCTGACCCAGTGTCAAATTACCCAAAGAGAGACAGAGAAAAGTGCAGAGGGCAGCAGCAGAGTAGAGATGCAAGTACAGTTGTTTGTATTTTTATTTTTGGAAACAAGTTGCTATTTGATGTTTCCCAGTTTTTAAAAATGAAGTATGATTTTCTTAGTGAAAGTAAAATGACCATAATTTCAATTTCTTAGAGTGTCTTGTAAGTTTTGGTCTTCTTTTTTGGTTTTGGGGCCATGGCCAGAGGTGCGGGGCTTACTCCTGGCTCTATGCTCAGGGATCACACCTAACAGTGCTCAGGGGACCACATAGGGTGATGGGGATTGAACCTAAGTGAGCCATGTGTAAAGCAAATGCCTGCCCTCTGTACTATCATTCCAGCCACAGTCTGTTTACGTTTTGTTGTTTTTGCTGCGGTTAATTACCCTTAGTTAGGAAACAGTGAGGTGAGCACCCCGCCCCATTCTCAGCACTGCCTCTAAAGGTCCAATTCTGTTCTTGATCTGATCACTTAGACAGACAGAAACCTACTGAGGCTATGAGAAACAAACCTCCATCAAAACTTACAGTAGTACCCTCATGCTGACAGCACTCTGTCATAATATGAAAAAGTACTAACAGGATTTTATACATAAAAAATAAATACTAGATAATTAGAATAATCCCATCACAAAATAGTAACTGATATGAGAAGTGTGACATGTTCTTTTCTTTTTTTATATAGAATCATCATGCAGTAGACCTTTACAAAGCTGCTTACGATTGGGTTTCAGTCATAAATGTTCCAGCACCCATCCCTCCACCAGTTGCACATTTCCCAACACCAATGTGCCCCATTTCCCTCCCATCTACTCCACACAATCTGCCTCTGTGGCAGGTACATTTCTTCTCTCTCTCTCCCCACCTCTCCTTTTTGGACATTGTGTTTTGCAAAACAAGACACTGAAGGGTTATCATGTATATTCCTCCTTTACCTACTCTCAATACTCAATTCTAGTCTAGCGCTATTTCCAACTAAGGTGACGTGTTCATACACCATTTGTAGACACTTCACTTCTGATCACTTGAATCCCGTTATTCATGGATTTGCTCGAGCGGGCGCCAGTAACATTTCCATTGGACCCTATCACGTGCCAATGTAGCCCAATGGCATCTGGTTGATTCAGGAATATGAAGAGCCTCAAACCATTCCTTCAGGGTCTTGACAAGGAAGTCTGACCATCTTGTAGGTAGGAGGCCATGTGATCTTTTGACATCCCATGGGATCCAGTCGGTAATGGCTCTAGTCCAGCAATTGTCTCCAAATCACATTACATGTCCAGCCCATCTGATTTTCGATGCCTTGGCAAACGAGACAGCATCTCTGATTCTGGAATAGCGATGGAACTGTATTTTTTTCCATAACAATTTCAACATCAAAGGGGATATTTGGGTCCACATATGGGTGAATGCCCCCAGGGCCACAGTGGAAGCATAGCTCAGGAGTGGTAGAGCCACACTCTGAAGCCCACGGATTTCCTGACACCAGCGCAGTCTACCTGGGCTTTGTAATTCCACCAGAGAGCTGAGCTAGAACTTGCTCTCAGAGGCAACAGAAAGGAATTTCTCCCAGTGCTCTATCCCTCTAGAGTAGGAAGTGAGGAGCAGGATACACATTTAGGTTCCTTACAAGACAATGCTTTGCTGCTCCATGTCATTAACGTGTGGCTGGGGCTGCCACATCACCAGCCGGCCACACGAGCTCTGCTCTGCTCATGTCTTCATGGACGCTGACAGCACATGGTGTTCCGTGATGACCCAGTGTGGGCAGAGGTTATGACCTGCATAAGCCACAAGAAACTCTACACTTCAGGCTCCTCACACATTACTCTCTCACTTTATGAATGAAAACCTTGGGTGCTCCATCCTCCAAATCTCTGTCCTTCATTTCCTCTGGCATATAGAGAATCGCACCCTGTCCTTAAAGGCAGTGCCCTGCTTCAGAGCCATCCTTGGAGAGAGAGAATGTGAAGCCTCAGGAAGAACAAGGATAAGATCTTGTTTTATCTTAATGCAAAGGGATGGGGCATGGAGCCCATTCCAAAGAGTGATGTATTGGCTGGGAGGTCAGCCTCTTCTTTGTTTTTAACTCTTCTTAAAACATTGCATATACTGCAGTCAAAACACAAACATGGAAATACTGCCTCGATTTCAGTTTGCTTGCTGCCATCTGTGGATTTTCTGGGTGCCTAGATCAGAAGCTTATGTGTGTGTCGGTCCCCTATTGCCTGGATTCTGAGTCTTGCTGTGGCCTTTGTCTCTGGCTCTGCATTTCTGGCCATGTAGTAAGTGGTGGGCTCAGGGAAAACATCATGGTATGGCCTCTGAGAACCTCAACATCAAACATTGCTCCCTCAAACTTTGTTCTTGTGTTTACTACATGGATGGCCCCAACATTCACCTCCAAATCCTCAAACCTGATGCCATGGACTCTCGCTTATAACTATAATGCCATGTCTTTGTTCCAAGCATCAATCCAATTAAAAACTCACCTATATTCCCATTATCACCAGAGGCCATGTTCCCCTGGCCCCCTACCCAGAGACCCAGCATCACCTGAATTATATCCATTGAGGTCTAAGAGTCCTGAATCAACCAGATACCATTGGGCTACATTGGCACGTGATAGGGTCCAATGGAAATGTTACTGGCACCCGCTCGAGCAAATCAATGAATAATGGGATTCTAGTGATCAAGTGATCAAGTGAGGTCTAAGAGACCATTTTAGTTGTTTTTCTCTTCTGGGGCACACTTGGAGGTGCCCAAGGTTTACTTCTGGCCAGTTCTCAGAGATCTCTCCTGGCAGGACATGAGGACCATACAAGGTCCTGGGGATCAAATCTGGGTCAGCTGCACACAAGGCAAGTGCCTTACCCTCATGTTATTTAGTGGCACCCTTAGTGCCACGAGGCACGGCCTAGCACCCTCGTGGCACTAAGATCACTTTAAAAAGGGGAAGCACTTCCTGACATTCTTCTATGGCAATCCATATAAATATTCCATGCGATGACTAGGCTTCAGGTCAAACTCTTGATGTGCTTTCATTGAGTGTGAGGGGGCATACTAGGGGTGCTTAAGGTTTACTCTGGCACTGTGGTCAGGGATTGCTCCTAGTGGCACTTGGGTACCATATATGGTGTCTAGTATTGAATCTCATGCTGACTAACTCCTGGCCATTGCTGTGCTTTCTAAAGCCTAAGATATAGAGACTGGAGTTGCCTTTTTCTTTTCTCACTGCCATACCTCTTCCTTTTCTGCCAAGGTTCTGAGGACCTAACAAGACCTAATAACATGTTCCATAGCTTTCCTCTCACCAGTCTTCTCTGATTCTCTGCACAGTAGGGCACCATCTCATTCACCCACAACACTGTTACTCTTATCTCTGTTTTCCTGGACCCTTTCAGTCTCCTGAGGCTGATTTTAGCAACCTCAGGTCCTCTCAAGGCTGCAGACAGGGTAGCCATCCACACTTGATCACATCCTCTCATTCTAGCTCTGCATTCCTTGCTGAAATTCCAGACTCTCTGAAGACTGGCATCCTTCACTATGTACCAAAGCCTAAATATGTATTAGTGGTTCTCTCTAAAGGCCAAATTCTATCCAAATGCCCATTGTGTTAGCATACAGAGGCTTGAGATGGATGTATACGTACAGGTTGAATACGCATATGTACAGATGACACAGAGCCTCCTGGGGTGAGTAGCGCTGCCGGACTCTGAGGAGAACAGGAAGTAAAGGAGCATTTCCGTGACAAGCAGGAAGATATCACAGAGAGAAGAGATTCCAAGAGCCCCAGAGCCTGTGGGCAGAATTTCACCACTGAAGGACAAGAGGAAGCACGTTCATGGCCAGGTGGGGCTGGAAAATAGCTGCCGTCGATGGCAGCTGGGTAGAGTATGCTCTGAGCAGGTGAATGCAGAGGGAGGAGGTAAGAAGATGAAAGAGAAGTTCCTCAGTGTGCTAACAACTGTCCAAAGTACTAATACCAACCTAGAACTGAGCATTAAATACAGGCAAAAAGATATACATGACATGCACAGGCAAAAAGATATACATGACAACCCTTTAATGTATATTCTGTAATCCATAGTCTGGAAGGGAAGGAACAGAGAAAGATAGAGAAAAGGGAAAGAAATAAAGAACCTGCCATGGAGGCGGGCTGGGGAGGGAACTGGGGACATTGGTGGTGGGAGATGGGCACTGGTGGGTGCTGGAACACTGTATGACCAAAACCCAAATATGAACTTTGTAATTGTATATCTTTGTAATTGTATATCTCTCAGTGGTATAATAAAATACTTTAAAAAAAAAAGAAAAGAAAGAGAAGTTCCTGGCACTCCCATCTGTCAGTGTGTCTCCATTCTCAGGGTTCCGTTCCCTTCTTGACGTGCATCCTTCAGAGTTGGGATTTATGCTCTGCTCTGCCCAGCCAGGCCCCACTGGCATGATCTAGGGAAGGGGCATAACTCAGCAGGGGAGGTTGGGATGCAAGCTGCCATCTGCCTGACAGAGTGAATACCAGTTCTGGTACACAGGTGGGCAGCATGCATAAAAGGTTTGGTTAATTTTCATGGTCTGAACCCCACAGTTCATCGGAATCCACACAAGAGAGATGCTGATCTCAAGACCAGCTCAGAGCAGCCGGTGTTCGAGCCCAGGAGGCTCTTGGAGGCAGAAGTGACCGGTTGTTCCTGGAGATGGAGCTGGGGTCTCCATTCCTCTCTCTGACCCATCCCAGAGGCCTGGTGGCCTGGCCCATGAACTGCCTCAGGACTCTCGGCCATGATGCACAGACTCAGAGCTGCCATCCGGCTCTTCCCTAGCTCAGCTGACCATGAGGCTCCCAGGAGGCAAGATGGGTTTTGAGAGTGGGCCCCATCACCTCTGTAGGGCCTCAGAAGCAGCTGGATGAAAGTGTCTCACCATAATAGCAGCCATTTTCATGATCCGGACCTGGTACATCAAACTAGTAGAACCAATCATGTTCCAGAATATATTACAATCTCCAATGTGTAAGAAATGGAAGCGAGAATGAGGAGGGAGAGAGAGAGAGAGAGAGAGAGAGAGAGAGAGAGAGAGAAGGAGAATAAAGAACCTGCCATGGAGGCAGGCTGGGGAAGGGGGATGGAGGTGGGGACATTGGTGATGGGAGATGGGCAGGGGGTGGACGGATGGGTGTTGGAACACTGTAGAACCAAAATTCAAACATCAACATCTTGTAATTGTATATCTAATGGTGGTATAGGTATAATAAAATATTTTAAAAAAAGAAACGTGTTGTTACAATGGTGCACTGGAATATAACACACCATGGGGAGAGTATTCCAGCAGAAAGGACCCAGACTTTAAGGTTGTGAGATAGAATTGAGGGACAAAGTGGAAAATTCAGCTTGGAAGCTCTTCCTTGTTCCTTAGCAGTGACTCGCTGCCCTGCAGCATGTAGCTCCTCTCTCTCTCTCCACGAGCAAAGAGGGAGCCTGCAAAGATGTGTAGGTCCCCAGGCAAAGATCAAGGAGTATGGCAGGCTTTATGTCCCCTGACCCGTCCATCCACTGGCTTTTCTCTATCACTTGATTGGATCCTGAACACAATGGTGAGAATCAGCAAGGTGGCATGTCATTGGGATTTCAGCACTGAAGTTTTATTCACTGTTGGATAATTTTGTAGACTCTTTTTCTTTAACTCTAAAGTGGGTTCTTGTCTTCTTCATTGCTTTAGACTCAGTGCCAAACTCAACGAAGGTGCCTTACTGCAAATACTTCCAACCTGTCATCTATTTTAATCTTCATTACTTTCTCTTTTTCTCTCCATCTATCTCTACTTCTCCATTTCTTTTAGTCTCTTTCCCTCTCCATCTTTCTCCATCACTCTCCCTTATTTGAGCACACACACATGCACACGCACACACACACACACAACACATATACACATTGACATTTGCTCTTCTGAATGGCCAGAGAGGAATGTTCTCCAGCCATCTCTCATGTTCAGTGATGCACTTTCTCCAATCCATTAGCACTTCCACCCTGATTCTGGACCGACACCAGGGCTGCCATCAATGGTCCAGGCTAAACGGCCTGTTGACTGCAGTTCCCACAAAAGCTGCCTTCACTATCTGAACTATCTGTCCCTACTAACTAATGATCCAAGGGCAACATGCAGAGACTGATATTAACGAGGCAATATCATGAAGCCATCTGTTATACCTGATCTCAGAACCACTGAAGCTATGTAACTGGTCCAACAGAAATGTTTGGTGACTGATATTATAGGGTGACTCCTACAAGAAATAGATTCTGGGGGTCAGGACAGGAAGAAAGGGCTGAGAGAAGCAGAATGGTGGTGGAGTATGAGGTATGAGTCTCTGGTTACACAGGAACATAAATGGCTCTTCAGAGCCTGTGTCTCATGTAGGGTGCAGTGCCTCCAGACCTCTGCATAGAGTGGCTGCCAGGCTGGGGGAGCACGGCCCTGATAGTGAGAGCCCAATCATGATGGGATCTATCTGGCAACTGTGAGAATGGAAGGATATTTTAAACCTGGAAGGAGATTTGGGTAATACGTCACGATGTCCCTGCTGAAGTATAGATCAGGCCCAAAGGATCAGCTTTTTTGATTTCCAGGTGACTTGGCAGGGAAACTTCAGTTTCTAGTGGCCTTTCTTCCTGATCTGAGAGTCAGTGACTGGTCTCCCAGTGACCTGGAAGCAATTCTTGACCACAGCTGAACTCCCAGTGACCTGGAAGTAATTCTCTGATCAGGGTGACTTCCCAAGGCTCCACCAGCCTGTAAACAAGCAGGGGTAAATTCACTTCAGCTGAAAACTGCCAGATCCCTCTGGAACCATCTTACCTCTTGAATTAACGGTAACAACTCTTCCTCTGCTTTGAAGGGCAACTAATTGGGGTGAATCTCATGGAAGAGAACCCCAACTTTTCTTTAGAAGAGGAAGAAAAGAGACAAAGACTCTTTATCACACAAACCAGATAAGCAAACTGGGGTGGAGATGAAGCCCCACATTGAATGAAACTGTCTGACTACACAAAGTTCATTCGAGGTGGTTGACCCAGCAGGGGTTAGCTATGGGCCAGTTCCTCAGATCACTCCTAAACTCTGAGGTTATGCAAATCTTAGTGGGGAGAAAAACCCTTCTCCAGTGTTCAGTCAGATGATACAAATCCTCAGTTATCATGGCACCCCTTAGATTTTGAATTGCAGCCTGTAGCCCTCTATAAATGTCCCAGGCAACATGTTTATTCAGCTCACCCTCAAAAGACTTCTACCACCGATAAAAGAATCACTGGTTTTTCTTTTACTATTTAGTGGGGAAATGCTGGTGTGTCCCACACAAAATCCAGGAGCAGGGTCAGGGATCCCCCTTCTGCCCCAGGGGATCTGTGCCCGGTGGACAAAGATGCAAGAATCCAGCAAAGTTTCAAAATGCTTTACTTACACAGGTTCTGGCATACAAATCAGCAATAGGAAAAGCCCGAACTTAGGGTTCCCAGCTGGGCCCTAGCCACATGTAGGCCAAGATAGCTGCCACCACCTATTAAGGCCCCCTGCAGAAAGGAGACAGCGAAAGAGGCAAGAAGGGGATGCCAACAGAAAAGGGCCAGAAAGAAAGCAGGCTACAGTTTTTATATTCCTGCAACACAGACCACCCACTCTAAAGGAAAGCAGTTAAGGTCAAATCCCCTCAGGTAATTTCTCCCAGGACCTCACCTAGGCCTTTTGAGATGTCAATATTGCCTAGCTGAGATCTGCCTTGGAAGTGCCCCTGCAGGGTAGAGTGGAGAAGTGGCTTCTGAGATGAACTGTAGCTCAGAATACAAAGGCATGCATCTGTACCAAGAAATATTCTAATAGCCAGTTATGTATTTCTCCAAGACTTCACAAGAGTCTTATCTTTACTTCATGGTTGTTCTGGATATTAGCCTTTGACTTAAAGAGAACCATGCTTGCTTGCTTTGAGGCAAACAGTATTTCTCTCTGGTCTAATTACTTAGAGATCCAACGTGGCCAGGCAAATATACCAGTAAGATCTAGCTAGTCCCACGACGATTGTGGCAGCATGAGAGAATATTTATACCTGCCAGTATGGAATGCATGGTTAGATGAACTGCCACATTCAAATTGTCCTCCTATCTACATACAAAGCGGCCTGCAAGAGGCAACTCCAGGCTAGATGCAGAAGCTCAGGGCAGCAATGTATTGCAACACTCTTTCAAATCATACACGGATTTAAGTTCATTTTAACAACGTTTCCTAGAAACACAACCACAAAGTAAGGAAGCCGAACAACTTCCAGGCCAGAAAAGGAAGAAGCATGTATATTTACCCTTAGTGGGGGAAGCGGAAACCAACACTAACTCAAAAATAATAACTTCACCTCAAGTTCTTTGTAGTACTATAGCCAAGACACAGAAACAGCCAAAGTATCTGTCAATGGAGAAGTGAAAGAAGAAAATGTGGGAAGGAAGAGAGGCATGAATATGATCCAATTGCAAAAAATCGAAGGGAATCTGGTTATCTGTGACCATATTGATGGAGTTTGAGGAATTTTACTAAGTTAAACAAATCAAAGATGAGACTATTTGTGCATCCTACTTGTGTGTGGAATTGAAAAAACTGAACTCCAAAAACACAGAACGTTGACCGTTGCCAGAGGTGGCAGTGAGCATGTGAAGGACTAGAGAAAATGGGTGAAGATAATCAGAAGGTAAAAATTCAGATATTCTATAAATATATTAACATTTGGTAAATTAAAAACGTTACAAACTTCTAGTTATAAAATAAATCATGGGCATGAAATTTATAGCACATTGACTCTAAAAACAGGGGGGAGGTATGATTCATCCACGGAGACATTAGAATAAGGCAATGCAGGCTAGGATACAGTATTTTGAGAATTTCTTTGTCTTTCTGGCATTCACTGTCTTCACTGGGACAAAGAGTATAACAATGCACCATTGAGTAATGTTAAGTTCCCAGTGACCCACCATATTTAAAGTGACTAGCATAGAACATACCAGATACATTCCAGCATGTAGTAAGCTGCTCCTGCAATTTTAGCTTCCCATGCTTCTTCCATGTAGACTTAGTGAAGGTGAATATTGGTTTTAGAAAAGCACATGTTGAGCCTCAGAGCTCATACAGTATGTGCTCACCTTACACATGGCCAACTCGGGGTCAATCCCTGGCACCACATATATCCAACAAGCACCACCAGGAGTGATCCTTGAGCACAGAGCCAGGAATAAGCCCTGAGCACAGCCAGATATGGCCTCCAAACTAAGAACTACAAAAAATACATGCATTCCTATAACTCACACCTACAGTTAAAAACAAAAAAGTACTTCAAGAGGACAAGTAGAGATTACTGTGGCCCATGTGTCATACCCAGAGATTAAACCTTAATGCAACTTGACAGTTTTAATTTTTGTATAAATACCACCAGGGCCTATCATTCACATTATGGATTCTGAGCTTAACAAACGTAATTTACAAACAACAAAACTGCTTTTTTAAGGAGAGCTGTCAAAGTGCTGACATTTTCAAACTGGAAGAGGCTCTGTGTAGAAGAGCATAAATGAAAACCTAGCAATTCTTTTCTTTACCTGGCAGAAGTTATCAAAATAAACTCTGGGAACACCCGGCTATAACCCTGAAGTTGAGTTATTGATATTTGGGGACAATTTATCATGGGATCATACACTTTTAGATATTGAATAAGAGCAAGTCATTGGTGACATTTGCTCACTTCCTCAGTCAGGGGTTGGACATAAATGACCAGCAGAGCCTCTCAACAAGCCAGACGCCCCCCCCCCCCACTCCATGAGGGCTGCCATTTTCCACATTCGACCTCCCTCTTGTCAGAACTCCATCCAGCAGACGAGCCTATCACAGCCTGGATCATCGATAACCACCCTGCAGCAGTTTTTTTTTTTTTCCAATTCGCCCAGGTATTCTGATCCAGAGACTAACAGACATGAGGCAGAGCTGCTACCAGCTCTCCCTGTGCCCAGCCGTTCACGAGGCACCCGGGAGGGATGGCAGGTTCTAGCCCTGGCCCGCCATCCCAGCAGAGCCTTGCAACAAGCCAGACAACCCCCACTACATGAGGGCTGCCATTTTCCACATCCAGACCTCCCTCTGGTCAGAACTCCATCCAGCAGATGAGCCTATCACAGCCCTGCTCGCACTTCCGCCTCCGGCTATGCGGTTCATCAATAAATACTGTATTTAGAGGTGACTACAAGAGTATGCCACCCGCACGGCAGAGCCTGGCAAGCTGCCCGTGTCATAATTGATATGCCAAATACCAGTAACAATTATGTTAGGTCATTTCCATGACCTAATATAATGGTTTGAGGCTCTTTATGTTCCTGGAGCGAGCAGATGCCCTTGGGCTCTACTAGCATGAGACAGGACATATGGAGATATTACTGGTGCCCGCTCAAGCAAATTGATGATGAACGGGAAGATAGTGATAGTGAATTGTCATCAAAATCTCTGGGTTCCTATCATTATCTTCACCATATTAAAGCAGAAGATAGAGGGTTAAGGGAGGGAGATCTGGGCACTCCCCTCCTTTGTTTATAGAGTTTAGGCACCTCTAAGATGCAACAGCCCTTGCTGTAGGAATGGGGCTAGCAGAAGAGAATACAGATGTCAACACATAAGAGTGGTTTGTCGGTATCAGCAGCTAGTTGGTGGCAAACAATGACTGGGACCCATTTTCTAGCTGTATGTTCTTTCTCCCTTCCTGTCCTTTCTGGACTGCAGTTCTAAAACAAGAGATAGAAAATATTTCACAAAACAAAATTTTTCCATGCCTTCGATGTGGAGGTATTAGGACTTACTGGGCAATCAACATGTATAGGAACCAATAACCTCTGTACTACACCACTAAATTAAAAGAAATAATAATTTTACGAGGCAGTCAGAAACTGCTAACTGTGCCACTTATTTTTTTTTAAAAAGTGAATTAGAAATAAAACAAGTATGAAATGCACCTGTTTTGTGGCCAGTAAGTCTACAGAAGAGGATGAGTTACTGCTTTTCACCCTCTTCTTTTGATATTGCATCTTTCTGTTGGCAAGTCCAGTGTGAGTAAACTGCTCCAGAAATTCTCTCCATGTGTTCAAGCAAAACACAGGTTAAATGCAATAGGGCAGGTAGATGACTCTTAACTGCATTTTCCTTTTGGTCCAAGGGATAGATTTGTACTGGATAAAGGAGTAACTAGTGCTTTTCACCCTCTGCTAAATAAGTCAATTAGGGCAGTGCCACTGTGAGTAATGGCACAATTCCTTCCCTTGCCTTGCTTCTTGGGGTGCTAAGTATTTTTCTCACTGTCTCTGCCTGGTCCAGTATATATTAATAACTAATTTCTATGAGGATTATTGAAATGCAGGCCAACAGGGGGAAGACAGAGGCATTTTAGAGAGACTAGATGAGTTCAGGACTTCATCACGTTCTACCTTACTGATCAATGGGAATCAATGTGCATTTTTGCAAACTATCCCTTTTCACTTTTTTGTAAGTTGCACTTAGCAGCAGAATTAGGTCATTTTCATTAGAGTTTCTAATGAGCTAGTTCTTTGTTTAAAGGAACAGAACTTCTCAAAGGAAGCCACAATCTGTTGTCCATAGTTCAGAACAGGGCTAATGATCATCATTAACAAAGCCCTGGAATGAGCATGGGTTTATTCTCCCCTTTATCCCTCTTTCTTAATGATGAAACACAGAACTAAAATGATAGTACAGCAGGTAGGGTGTTTGTTCACCAGGTCTGATCCTCAGCACCCCTAAGGTCCCCAGGCCTGCTAGGAGTGGCCTCTGAGCACAGACACATGAGTAAGCCCTGAGCACTACCAGGTGTGACCCAAAAGACAAAACAAAAAGCTAAGAGATCCCAGACAACAGCAACTTTGTGATCCTTGTGTTCCACCTTATGAATAAGCAAGACAAACAGGCAAATGTGACAGGAAGGGTCAAAGAAGTGGCAGCAAAGGAGAGACTCCTGTTGACTTTAACACATCTTTTGGATGTTCATTGAGAAATTGGGGAAATATTTTTTTCCTCCTTAAAAAAAAAGTCCAGGGACCAGAGCGATAGTACAATGGGTAGGGTGTTTGCCTTGCATGTGTCTGACCCAGTTCGATCCTTGACATCCCACATGGTCCCCCAAGACTGTCAGGAGTAATTCCTGAGTGCAGAGCCAGGAATAACCCCTGAACATTGCCAGGTATGACCCAAAAAGCAAAAAAAAAAAAAAAAAAGCCAATGATAAATAAATAAATGAATGAATGAATGAATAAACAAATAAATAATAAATAAAACAGAGTCTAGCCTGATGATATCTGTTCATTCTATATAATCTCTGTTCATTCTGTATAATCTCACTGTCACTGTCATTGTCTTCCGTTCATCATCGATTTGCTTGAGTGGGCACCAGTAACATCTCCATATGTTCTGTCTCATGCTAGTACAGCTCAAGGGCATCTGCTCACTCCAGGAACATAAAGAGCCTCAAACCATTATATTAGGTCATGGGAATGACCTAACATAATTGTTACTGGTATTTGGCATATCAAATATGACACGGTTAGCTTGCCAGGCTATGCCATGTGGGTGGCATTCTCCTGTAGTCACCTCTGCTCTCCAGCATTTATTGATGAACCGTGTGGCCACGTGAGCTGGGCTGTGATAGACTCTTCTGCTGGGTGGAGTTCTGACGAGAGTAAAGTCCGGATGTGGAAAATGGAGACCCTCATGGAGTGGGCGGCGGTCGTCTGGCTTCTTGTGAGGCTCTGCTGGGGTGGCAGGCCAGAGCTAGAATCCACCATCCCTCCCGGGTGCCTCATGAGCGGCTGGGCACAGGGAGAGCCAGTAGCAGCTTTGCCCCATGTCTGTGAGTCTCTGGATCCGTCAAAAATAAATAACTCAATAAATAATTCAAAATAAATAACTCATATAATTTAACAACAAACGACAATAATCTAATTTTAAAAATGGAGGTGGGCCAGAGAGACAGTACAGCAAATAGGGCACTTGCCTTGAATGTCATCCCTGGCATCCCATTAGGTCCCCTGTGTTTGCCAGGAGTGATTCTTGAGCACGGAGATAGGAGTGAGCCCTAGGCAGCACCAAGTATGGCACACATTCAAATATTGAAAAGATGGAAGAAAGATGAAATAAAAGAAGATTTCTCTTGCATTTCTAGGAAGAAAAGTTAGAAGGCATCTTGGAACCATAGAATCTTCTGGAAAGCAGGGACTGAGGGAGGTAGACTGTGGTGGGGGAAGTCTTAAGCAGTTTGAAAATGCTTTTCTGTGACTCACAGATACCCTCTGGTTGAGCACTTGTGTGCTTGGTTCTATGTCCCCACTGTATTAATGGCTTCAAACTCTGTTTCCTTTGATTCTTAAGACTTAGAAGCTAATTCACTTACTAAGATTCTTGCATGTTTAAAAATAGAGTTAATTACAACTACCCTTTATGTATGTGTGGGAACACATTAGGGTACTTTTTCATGAATAAATGTACACATCAGAAAATGAATATATACCTATATGCAAACATATCTTTACATACATAAATATCCTTTTTCCCACATCTGGACTCCCCTCTCATCAGAACTCCACCCAACAGAATAGCTGATCACAGCCCGGCTCATCGAGACCCACCCTGCAGCAGTCGTTTTCAAGCCCAACCCAGGTATGCTGATCCAGAGACTCACATACATAGGGCAGAGCTGCTACTTGCTCTCCCTATACCCAGCCACTCACGAGGCACCCGGGAGGGATGGCAGGTTCTAGCCCTGGCCTGCCACCCCAGCAGAGCCTTGCAAGAAGCCAGAGGACCCCCCACTCCATGAGGGCCTCTATTTTCCATATTAGGACTCCCCTCTCATCAGAACTCCACCAAGCAGATGAGCTGATCACAGCCCAGCTCACATGGCCGCTTGAGGCCATGCAGTTCATCAATAAATGCTGGATATCAGAGGTGACTACAAGAGTATCCCACCCGCATGGCAGAGCTTGGCAAGCTACCCGTGTCATATTTGATATGCCAAATACCAGAAACAATTATAGACCTCATTCCCATAACCTGATGGAATGATTTGAGGCTCTTTATGTTCCTGGAGCAAGCAGATGCCCTTGGGCTCTACTTGCATGTGACAGGACATATGGAGATGTTACTGGTGCCTGCTCAAACAAATCGATGATGAACGGAAAGACAAGTGATACAAGTGATAAGGATGGAAATGCATACATATAGATATGCTTAGAAAGGTGGTGCTATTTTACTAGATGAACATTACTAATTTCAATGTCTTTATATTATTGCTAAGACCATAAGATCACCAAAAAGTATTCTCAAAGACAGGGTTCCAATGCCACACTCCACTTCCTACCATCCTTGTCTTCGGATTTCTAATACCTTAACTGCAACAATCTGCCTTAGGGCATCGAGGGCCATCTATTACAAGTCCTCTTGTGTGTTTGTGTGTGTGTGTGTGTGTGTGTGTGTGTGTGAGATGTTGGGAGGGGCCACTGGAGAAACCACTGGCCAGGGAGCTTGGGGGTGACTCTGGTGATACTCAGCCAACTAGGCCAGATGGGTCAGAGTATTTTTGGAGTGAAGGTACTTGGGGGTCACTAGGCAACACAACTGGGTGCCATGTCCATTCCGAACAGGCTTCTATCTCCCAGCCCATCCCAGGGTCCATGGTGCAAGGTCATGTCTGAAGGGACATTTTCAGAAAACATTCATTCCCCCTAGGGTTACTGTATCTGGCCAGCTCTGAATCTCTGAACATGTTCTCAACTCTGTTCGGTTCAAGACATTACCAACGACTCGTTTATTAAAAGCCCTTGCACTTTCTATCCAAGAACTAGACTGAGAGAGAGAGAGAGAGAGAGAGAGAGAGAGAGAGAGAGAGCTTCTGAGGCTCAGCGACCATCCACTCTTGCTTTCTCTCTGCACACAGGGTGAGGGTTATACAAATCTAGGTATGTACAGACACATTCAGGCAGACAAGCTCCTGCCTAGCACCATGCTCTTACTTCTGTGTCTTCACTGTCTGCCATTACAGTTTTTACCAGGAAGTGTAAGTTTACTCCATGACATGACGCAGTCCATCCACTCCCAAAGCTTGCCCAATGCTCCTTCCCCTTATCTATGGTGCTTGGCATAATCTACATCTTATTTCTCTATCCCCAAAGGGTAGTTTCCTCAATCATTTAACACCTTTTGCTCATTTCCCATGCCTCTCTTAACTTGCTTAAAATATTCATAATGTTACCACTAATTGTAGCCAAGACTTTTCTCTTTTATGCGACAAATAACTTTGGCTTGAGATTAAAATAAGTTTCTTGCTGAGGCTTCATTCTATTTCTCCACAGCTCTCCATCCAAGTTTCATCTCATGAATCATTAAAAAACACCACCCGTATATACTTTATTTCTATCAACACAGAAACACACACTTATACTCCAACTTGTGATGAAAACATCTATCAACCATTAGATTAAAATTCTGAGGTTCAACAGAGAAGGGAGTTCTGAAAACATCACAATTATTCCAGATGATTAAAAACAACACTGCATACATGAATTTCTTTGCTGATCTCTTTCCTTGTATTCCAGAGCTAAGGAAATATTTTTCAAAAAAGAAAAAAATATTATACCACCATGAGATATACCATTACAAAGATGCTCATGATTGGGTTTCAGTCATACAGTGTTCCAGCACCCATCCCTCCACCAGTGCACATTTCCCACCACCAATGTCCCCAGATTCCTTCTCCCCTTCCCCAGCCTGTCTCTATGGCAGGCACTTTTGCCTCTTTTCTCTGTCTCTCTCTGTCTCTCTGTCTCTCTCTCTCTCTCTCTCTCTCTGCTCTCTTTATCTTCCTTCTCTTACACATTGTGGCTTACAATACATGCATTTAGGGGTTATCATGTATATCCCTTTGCCTATGTTCAGTCAGAGCTAAGGAATTCTAGACCAGACAACATTCTCAATATTTTTCAGTGTTCTCCATTTCTCAAAGATGACTCCTTAGCCTGGTTTCCTCTCTTCCTTCCTCCTCCCTATCACTCCAACTCCCCCACCCAAAGCTTACTAGCTGGTTAGTCTCTGCTCATGGAAAGGCTAGTATTATTTAACAATAAAAAGAAAAATTGCGCTCAAGTGAGCACTGAATTATTCATGGTCCTGATTTTGCATAATTTGGCCATCCCTCTTTTATTGTGACTCCAGTTCATGTCGCTAAACAATTCTCCACCAAGTTCAACTTGGATTCCTGTGAACCAGCAGATAACACTTTCAAAATGCTCCTCCAAGCCAATGTCTGAGCTGATGCCTCAACATTCGCAGCCAAAGCATGACCTACCAGCACAGCAAGGAAGCTCCTTGGTGCCTGGGATGAACAGTAGAGTATTAACCAGATCTTTTTTTTTATCAAATTTCTCTAGAATTTAGAAATCTTCAGGGACACAAAAGCAAGCAAAATTGTTTCATCTCAGGACCAGACTTTTAAGTTTCCCATTGCCTGTCTCTATTTTCATGACAAACACACAGAGACCCAAGATAACACTGAAAACAGAATGAAAGTCTCTGGTGTGGGTTTAACAACATAAGGCACAGTCGGGCTCTGTTCAGGGGAAGAGCAGAAGGCCGAGGAGGCAGCAGGTCCAAGGAAGGAATGAGGAGGAAGGAAACCATGCTGAGATGGCATGAGCTGACCTGGGGTGCCTTCACAGAAACCCTTATTCCAGATATCCTGAGGTCACTGGAGCACAGTGTGCTGGCCTGGAACCCCCATGGGGGTCCCTTGAATTGCACAGACATGCTGTTCTGTTGTTTGTTGGTTAAGTTTGGGGTTTTTGCTTTTGAACCTTACCTGGCAGTACTTAGGGCTTACTTCTGGCTCTGTGCTCAGGCATCACCCCTGGCAGGTTCTTGGTGGGGAGTGAGTAGGGGCAGAGCTATGTGGTGGCAGGACTTGAACCCAGGTTGGCTGCCTTCAAGGCCAGCCCTCATCTGCTGTAAACTCTCTCTTGCCCAAGACACACTGTCTGTATCAGAGGGAAAAGGCAAGCCTCAGTGGCAAGATCAACAACAAGGAGGAGGAAGCAAGAGACAGCAAGGAATAAGGTCAGGCCATTTGTACCTCTGGAGGGAAGGCACAAAATCCAGTTGGGAAGGATGATTCCACCAACTGCCCTCTGCATGGAAGAGAAATCTCTCTTTTCCTAAAAGCACTGCTTCTTGCCCTGACCCTACCTCAGACAGAATATTCTAGTATGCCACCAATGCAAGTGTCACGGAAACCTGGGGACTATATTCTTCCCCTGTTCCAAGTGGCAAAGGAAAAACACCCCAAGACACCCAGATGGAAAATACTGTCATGAACTCACACGGTCTATTTAAAACCTGTTTGTTGGCTGTCGTTAAGTGGACACGGGCAGCATGGCAACACTCATAACATTTGCTGCATGCCGGAGCGGTCAGAGCACTGAGGAGACTGGGCTCTAGAAAAAGGAGGCTCTGTGCAATGTATTAGAACCTGTGCCCCTAAAGGTGAAATGCTTGAGCCCCAAAGAGTGGGTAATGTTCCTGAGCGCACTGAAAGAACTTGCTACTGTTCAGGCTTTAAAATGGGGTGTGAGTGGAACCCGGTATTGCAGGGTTCCTACATCCTATGGCTCTACTGTACACAATGAGATACATGTTAGGTGAGGAGTTTCTTCTTCCCCACCCCAAAACAACCCCCACCTTGGTGCTGGGTATCAAGAGAAAAAATGACAAAGGTAAATTTCCAGGACTGAGACCAGCCAGGGGGACTAGGATCAAGATTCCTGGCCGCAATTGTCCATCTAATTCTGTTATTTTCTGGAGGCTTATCTGTATCTCCCAGGTAACAGGTCAGTAGGCCCTGGGACAGGGCTCAGGCCTGTGAATTATAGGCAGACATACAACTTGCATCTCGATTAACCAGTAAGAAAATACTCAGCACCTGGACTTTGCTCTCTGGACCTTTGTCTGGGCAGCAATGGCCAAGGTGACTGAAACTTTGGAGGTCATCCATGTGATCTTGAAGATGACATGTCCTGTCCCTGTGGGAGCCCTGTGCCCTGTGGGCCCACACAAACCAGGAGCTCCAGTCACTCACACAAAGAGCAAATAGATGGTCATGGAAGTTCTCTGTTTTGCATTCTCTGGGGATGTTTTGAAGATAATAGATGCGGTGGCAGACTGCAGGTGAGATCTGAAGAGCAGAATTATGCTTTTGATGAATCTAAATCAGCAGTGGTCATCTCAGCATTTTGGTTGGCTTTGCTTTGTTTCATGGGCGACACTGAGAGGTGTTCAGAGGTTACTCTGAGCTTGGTACTCAGGGAAATATACAGTCCCAGGGATCCTACCCATGAATCGTACATGCAAAGTCTCAGCATCAGCCCTTTGAACCTTCACTGCAGCTCAGGAGAGGCCAATTTGTTCTCTTTACTCACGCTGCTTGCCCGAGCTCACGGCATATCTGCTGGATGTTTTACAGAGACACTTTGCTGGGGCCTGTGACCCTAACAGGTCAAAAAATCTGAGGTGCTGACCCAGAATCTCAACCTTAATTTACCTCTAAGCTTCCTGAGAAGTGGGATAACCACACACTGACTTTTAAACGTGAAAGGGCGTCCCCTGTATTTGGATTTGAAGCATTCTCAAAGAGTTAGAGGTGGAAGCAGGTAGGTTTTACTATAAAGCACATCCCATTTGGAAAGAGTGGAGTTCAGACAACATTATCTGCAAACCCCTCAGTTTCTCAGATTATGATTGTCAAGTCATGTTCAATATGTTGGGGCCACAGACTCCCCTAGGTTTACAGGGCATCTCCCCCATCCCAATTTTTAATATTGACCATTTACACTTGTTTTACAAGCACCCTCAATTCTAGCAACTGCTAGTGCATAAAACATTCGGTATAAGAGCAGGAAGAGAGAACATAATGGGCAAAGTGCTTGCCTTGCGTGTGACAGACCTTACTTGGGCTCAATTACTGGCGCCACATATGGTCCCCTGAGCACCATCAGGAGTGACCCAGGAGCAAACACAGCCAAAAGTAAGACATGAGCCACAAAACTAACAAAACGGTATAGATTATATTTGAAAGAAACTTTGTCAGTACATAGCCTTTGATAAAACTGTAGAGCTTTCAAGAGCTGACAGATCATGTAGATTTCCCCACTATGTGAGAGGAGGACAGTCAGCCTGAGGCACTGAATGAAAGGCCTGTCTAGGAATCCAGCTTGGTCACACACATATTTCCTTTACATACACACACACACACACACACACAAAATCACAATTAGTCCCACTGCTGTCAACTCAATTTTCTTTCTGCAACAACGTACAAAATATATCAAGTTTATTTGTACCTCTAGGAGGGAAGGTGAAGGTTTTTCTGGAATGACTCATAATTAGACCACCTAATAAGCATGGATCTAAACAGCACATTTAATGCATGACATTTAGTTATACCTAGACCCAAAGAGCAAAACTAAGACACACACAGGCTGTGCTGTCATTATTATTTCTTATCTCAGTGATATAAGTATCTCATTTTTATCATCTCCTACACTGGCCTATTTCTCTAGATTCAGCCCTAAATGAAGGAAGGATTCAAAGAAAGTCTGACAATAAGGGGAATACTGGAAGGTAATACCACGGTAATTTATTCTTCTTCTGTCTCTCTTCAGCTATTTGTAATACTTGCAAGGGTTTTGCTAGGCTAAACTAGGCAAAGATCAGAGGGGTGAGACTGCTTCAGACACTTATAATCCTCAATCACTGCTTCAAAACAAGTATTTAGGAGACAGGAGTTAAGATCAGATCTGCTTAGGACTCTCTTACATATTTAAACTAGAGACAGGTTGGGGGCAACAGAAAAACAGACCTTTGGTGTATTCTTTCAGTTTGGATAAATGATATTTAATAGACTCCTATTTATGTGCTAAAAATCAGTTCTTAAGCACAGAGCTCTATAGGAGAATATAACACTTCCAACTTTGATAAATTTGTAAATTTTTCAGGGTTCTAAAAGGCTCATAGGTTTCCTTACAATCAATCTTGCATCTGTTTGCTAAAAACTTGGTTTTTTGAGAAGAAAAGTCTCTGAGCTGCAGCTGACTCTGATACCCACCAGAGAGGGCTCATTCCAATACAACCTCTGGAGCTGTTCTCTTGCAGTTTTCCCAAGGCACCTTAAACTCAGAGGGAAAAAGAATTGCTTCTACTCCATGGCTCATTTGAACATAGTGGGCAGCCTCAATCCTTTTGCTTCAGGATCCTGTCAGACTGTTGGAGCCAGAATTTCTCTGTCCCGCACTTATTTCCCTAGGCAGATCCACCCAGGCCGTTGTCCTTCCTGACTGGGCTGTACTCGCCCCACAGCCACCACCTCCCTTCTAAATTGAACTGCCCTTTCTCCCCTGTCCTATTGGCAAGCATCTGGGTAGTTTTGATTATGCTTCTTCATTGGTTATTTGGAATCAGAGCAGGTCGATCTTTGGATGAAAGACTGCACATGGGCCCCCAGTCATTTTCCCATGACTGGCCTTTCCATAGTCAGTTATTGGCACTGGACCCTCCCCCAAGACCCCAGAAGCTGGCTCTGTGAACAACTGTTCTCTGAACAGAAGGCATGGCATATGACACTTCCTGACATACGGTTATTCAAAACACTCCCCATATCTGCGTCCATGTCTTTTTCTCTCACTCACATCATGGGGGAAGCCAGCAACTATACTGTGAGCCACCATATTGGAGGGCCACATAGGAGGGACAGAGATGGCCCAGCCTAGAGCTGTGAAAGTAATTTGGGGAGAATAGTCACTGCCCTTCCTGCCCCTGAAAATGCTCCACCTGAGACTACCTCACCAGAGACTCAGAGCCCCATCAACCAAGGAACTGGTTCCCTGGTGGCTGACATGGTGTCATGGAAAGGGAGTTAGTTGACAGGTTCCTTGCTTTCCCCAGGAACCTTCAGGGCCAACTGACAATCTGCTCCAGACTAACAGTATGATGAGGCTGGGGGTTGATTTTGTCTTTCTTATCATCAAGGAGACTAGAGGACAAGAACTGGGACTTATTGATCTCAGAGTGTTTCCCAAAGTGGGCAATACCATCCCCTAGGGGCCAGTGGAAGAATTCAGGAGTAGGGTAGTGGTGACTTTCTGGTCCCTGTGCAACTCACCCCAAGACACTAGTGGTGGGCAGCATGGGGGGAGATTCTGTTAGCTCCTTAAAGAAAGTATGTGTCCACAGAGGGTGTTGGGCAATTTCTTTTCTGAAAAGGGTGCTGGAAGCCAAGCAGGTTTGGGAACTCTTCTCCATAGACTCAGCAGTAAGCCTAAGGACATTGAAGAAACAACACACATTTTCTGAATGAATGGGCATCTCCCTCTCCTGTTTTTGTCATTAAAATAAATTCAATGACAATTACACTTCCAGACATTTGGCTTAACTAAGGATTTTTTTAAATAATGTGGTTTAACTCAGAGAATATAAAAGGAAAAAAATATGAAATGAGATCACCTTTCATAAGCTCCAATTTTTTAAAATGCACCCACCATTAAGGATTCAATATAAATTTACAATGAGGCTCAGTGAGCCATTTAGGATGCCTTGGCCTCCTGCCTTATAAGCATTCATGATTACAAACTAAAACTTGGCCTCACCAGTGAGGACCAGCTATGCGAAGGGAAAGAGTAAAAGCTGACGTAAGTGCTCAAGAAATCAACTCTGCAGGTTTTTTAAGAACCAGAAGAGGCTGCGGTTCATCAATAAATGTGGGATTTAGAGATGACTACAGGAGTATGTTACCTGCACGGCAGAGCCTTGCAAGCTACCCATGTCGTATTTGATATGCCAAATACCAGTAACAATTATAGACCTCATTCCCATGACCTGATGGAATGGTTTGAGGCTCTTTATGCTCCTGGAGCAAGCAGGTGTCCTTGGGCTCTACTTGCATGAGACAGGACATATGGAGATGTTACTGGTGCCTGCTTGAGCAAATCGGGAAGTCAGTGATACAGTGATGATTCAGTGAAAGACTTCTGACAGGAAAATTTCTTTGGTAATTTGGCAGCTCTGAGGGAGTCAGAGATCCCTCACTTTCTTATCTGCCACAGAAGGAACTATATTCTGGTCTGATAGATACTTCACAGTGCAATCATCCCTGCCCACAGACTGCCAACACTCCATATTCTAATCTATTCCACTAGGGAAAACACAGTTGTAGGAAGAGGGACAATAGTCCTATGGCCAGGGGGAGAAATAAAGGTGCATCCACTTGAAAATCACCTGGGACAAGCGCCGGTTAAACTACCATAACTAGGACAACATTTGTTTTTCTTCCACTGACCAAGTGCCTTTTCTTGACAGCTTCTCCTCTGGAAGAGTTTCTAAAGTTCTTACTCTAGTGTATACTGAAGAGGACTCACGGAGAAAGAAGAAAGAAGGTAAGGTTTTGCTTAATTCCATTGAAACTTTACCAAGAAAAAGTTCAAGTTGCATGAGTGGAAAGGACAATATTTCGCTGGACAATAATTTTCTTGGATGACAAGCACAGGCTACAACTTTTGAGACCATGATGAGCCTAGGTCATCTCTACCTTCTGGGGAGAGATGGGAAAAAGCCACCTTCCTTCCCTCTACCATACTCCACTGACAAGAGAACATAGTTCAAGAAGTCAAGAATCAGAATCATTGTTTTTTTATTTAAAACAAAATCTAAATTTAGCATAGCAAAATCTATGCTACCTGCATGGCAGAGCCTGGCAAGCTACCTGTGTTGTATTTGATATGCCAAATACCAGTAACAATTATAGACCTCATTCCGGAATGGATTGAGGCTCTTTATGTTCCTGGAGCAAGCAGATGCCCTTGGGCTCTACTAGCATGAGACAGGACATATGGAGATGTTATTGGGGCCTGCTTGAGCAAATCGATGATGAGCGGGAAGACAGTGATACAGTGAAAACAAAATCACTAAAATATTAAAGGAGGCAAAGCCCAACTGGGAAGAGCAAGGAAGGGCCCCAGGTTCAGTTCATTTCAAGCAAGAAAACAAGTTTGGAGTCTTGCTTCACTTGACAAAGGTTGCTTACTTCTAAAAAAATGTGAGGCCTGTCCCCAAGGCATCACACAACAAGCTGAGCAGAAATCATCAATCAACTGACTCGCTGTGAAAAATTGACAGCTCTACTTCTTAACTGCATCCAATAACTTTTCCATTCAAATAAAGAAACAGTCTGTAGTATGTTTTGTTGTTTATTGATTTAATTTCAGGGTTTAGGTTGGTCCACATCCAGACTTGCTCAGGGGCTAATTCCTGGCTTTTGTGGTCAGGAGTGACCCCTGATGGTGTAATGGGGACAGTGTCCAGTGTTAGGGATGGAACCAGGGTTGGCATCAAGCAAGGCAAGAACTTTACCCCCTGTTCTATCTATCTGACATGTAATAAATTACATCTTAATACACATTTACAAAGACAAATGTACACATTTATGAGAATATATTTACAGGGAAGACTATTTTTTACAAATTGTGGAATTTCAAAGTACAAGGAAGTTAAGACTTCTCTGTCCACTCCAACTCATAGGTTGGCAATGAATGACACAGGGAGAACAGAACCATATTTTCCATCATTAATGGAAAGAAGAAACATAGCTGACCGCGGTCCCAAGGGCATGAATTTTGAAAGCTGGGTGCAAAATACTCATTGCTGAAGAGTAACAGGAGGCCAAAGCTCCACCCTGAAGGCTTCGGGAACTCAGGCATGGGGGACATGAGCAGGAGGGGGGGGGGGGAGGATGCTAGGGATCGGAGTGAGTCAGAGACTGGTGAGGCAGAATGCAAGAAACAGAATGTTGGGGTGCATTTCCTCAATTTCCCCCTGCAGAGCACGAGTCACTCTTGGTCTGCCATGTCTTTGGAGAAACTGAGCTAAGGGACTTCTTGTCTGAGGGTCTTGGAAACTGGGTCTTTAACTTCACCTCATTGCCTCATCCCTCTTCTCCACTGGCTCCCACTCTAGATCTCCCCAATAGGGATCAATGTTGCAGAGACTGAGAGAAGGTTCCATACAAATTCCTGTAATTATCAAAGTCTGGGGATTTTATCTCCTGAAAACCAACTCCTTAGAATATTGCCCTATCCTTGGTCAACTCACGTCCCTCAGCAAACATCATTTGAGCTCTTCGTGTTCCTAAACAGGAGCAGAGAAAAGCATGTGGGTGATTCTATGACCTGTGTTACAGACAAATGCATTCAGGTGGACTCACTGTTGCCTGGAGGGAGAAAAAACAATTGATGGGGGAGACATAAAGAGTGGCTGAGGGGTGGGGTGTTCTTGGGTGCCTGGGTGGGTTATGCCTAGGAATCCCAGTGCCCTTCCACACTCCTAAAACATGCAGGTGGTCTCTGGCATGCCTCCACTGTCCCTGCATGAGTGATTGTGCGCAGGTGTAGGCAACAAGCCTTCCCTGGATAGGTGTCCAATGCAGCACGGGTGCCATAGTGACCCACAGCTGCCAAGATGGACTATACATCCTAATCCTGAACTGGATAAAGATGGTTGGAAATCAATGAAGACAAATGATAGTTTCATAGTAGAAAAGTCTGAGGGACTAGACTCATTGAGAAGTTGGGGGGATATTTTTGTGGCCAAAAATGGCCACAGGAATTGAAGTCTTGTTCATATCCATGGTGGCCAGATAGGTTTTGTCTATTTTGCTTCAGTTAAAGACCCAGTTTACAAGACCCTCATACATTCATTGAAAGCCCTGTACGTTATCACAAAAAGGGTGTTTTTTTTTATCAACTTGTTTTGGGTGGGGAGGAACATCCAGAGATGTTCAAGGATTATGCCTGGCTCTATGCGCAGGGATCACAGAGTTGTGATGTGGTTGTGATTAGTGGATGCAAAGTGATTCCTGGGATTGAACCCACATTGGCTGCATGCAGGGAAAGTGCCTTTCCTGCTCTCCTCATTCTCTCTCTCTCTCTCTCTCTCCTTCGCTCTATCTGTCTCTCTCTCTCCATTATCCACAAGGATGTTTTTACATCAATAAAAAAATGACAGAATCTCTACCGAAGGGCAAGATGTAGCTTCTCTGCTCTTCTGCATAGCCTGTATCCTCCGTACAAATATAAACTAGATGGAGCAAGACAGATCCATACCAGAGCTCCTGCCAAGTTGGGTGAAATCATCTAGAATGGTGGAAGGTGCTTTTACTTTTTTTCAGTAATGGGGAATTATGACTTCATGAGTAATCCTCAAACCATACAGTGCTCTTTGGAAGGGCAGGCCCACCCAAATGCACAGGTATTTGTAAGTCCCAATATCCTGATTTCTTTGTGGGATGGGGCGGAGGATCTTGTTCCGTTTGACTAAAAGTACAGCAAAACCAAATCAGGAAACTGAATGTGCTAAAGCAGGGGGAAATAGGCCAAATATTTAGTTGCAAATGAGTTTACATCGGCAGGTACCTCTGAAGTAATAAAACATATGATCTTCCTGAAAACTTAACACCTTTGAACACAGCTGTCTTCCCAGTTAGGAAACCATTAACATCTTGTCACCAAGGCCCCAAGCACAGCGATGATGTGGAGTCTAGAAACCACACAGTACCCGGCCAAGAATAAGCTCTGCAGAGTGGCCTATGGTCCTCGTGCTCAGAGTTGCCTTTCCTGGTGCTCCTGGGGTCCAGAAGATGTTGCTGAGGCCAGATGAGAGCAAACTAGAGGAAAAAGGAGCACAGAGATGCGAGAACTCTGAAATGCACCAACTCGAGATCATGGGTGAAACATATATGAAGTGACCCATTTGACATAGCTAAACTGTCCCTGTAATAAGAAGTCATTTGAAACAGGATTCTGTGCCAATAAGAAACATCAACTTATCAAATAGAAAATACTCCAGGGGGTTCTTTAATTACTTTTGGGCCAGTGGTTCCTTTGAGGATCGGGTGGCAGCCAGAGATTTTCCCCTTAGCAAGGAGCTTATGCTCCTAATATTTATCAATCCATTTCACAGAATTAACCAGCCCCTCCCCGCCCACCAACATTGCCACAGACTACTCCCCAGACATGGCTCCCTGTTGTCCAGGGGACAGAGAATGAACCTTGTGTTAAAGACTTATAAATCCCTGAGCTAGAAAAATATTCCTTTAAAATTGAGTTATCACTGGTTTTTAACAGAGGTTTACAAACTTATTTGGCCTACTGACCCCCTTTTCAGAAAAAATCACTCAGCTTCCCCTGAAAATAGACCTATTAAGTGAAAAAAGAGAAAGAACCGCCAATTGTACTTGCTTGGCAGCTACCACTCCCTTATATTATGCCAGCCTCCATAGGGGACATGGTATCACCCAGTCTGCAGAACACTTGTATATAATATTATAAAAATTCAATGCTTTAGACTCACCCCTTTGTTATGTTATATAATTGTCACCACTCTTACCCCCAAAGTGCCAGTGGATCACCCCCATTAAGTACCTCCACACACTCTTCCCACACACACCCCTTTCCCTCTGGAAACCACCATCAAGTCCATCCAATCTACAAGTTAGTTTTGCTCTTTAGATTTTGCCAGTTCATGAAATAAAAGTGCTAAGACACCCAGACAAGAGTTTGCACATCCTGTAAGTGATTAGATAGATTAGGAATGACATAAAATATTTCAACTTGCTGTTGTATGATCTACAGTGAAATCCACTCAATTCTCAATTATGTCTTGATATTTTAGAACTGGTTTCTGTCCTGGAGGCAAGCCGGCCTCCTTGATTTCCTTCCTACTTACACATGGTGGAGGTCTTCTGTTGAACAAGTAAAAGTTTGCCAAAGAAGAACAGTAGCAAAGGGGCGGGCAATAGCCCAGCAGGTAGGGGCGTTTGCCTTGCACGTAGCTGGCCTGTGCCAGCCTGGGTTCGATCCCTGGCATCCATATGGTTCCCTGAGCACTGCCAGGAGTAATTCCTGAGTGCAGAGCCAGGAACCCCTGAGCATTGCCGGGTGTACCCAAAAAAAAAAAAAAAAAAAAAAGGAAGAACACTAGCAAAGGAGAGAAAAAATGAGTCCATGGTGCCCTTGGCAGTGCTGGGAATGGTTTGCTTCTACAATTAGTTAACACATGCAAAACACTGAGCAAGTGTTTGAGCACGGGAGGCAGAGTGTTGGTAAGGAGCAGTGTTCCCTCCAAGAGCTTGCTGCTTCGTGGGGTGGCAGATGAGATGTTAGAACAGAGATACAGCAAGGGGCCATGTACACCCCCACAAAGAAGCCTTTCTTTCTGCTTGGGAGAGTGGAGGCAGGGAGTTGAATGAAAGGTAAGTGAGATTAATCCAGCCAGGGCAGAAGGGACATTGGGCCACAAAGGAACACTGTGTTCTCAAGAGACCAGTGTTATGGGCAAGTCAAGGAAGAGGAAAATTGCAATGAAGTTGGAGCAAAGCAGTGTCAATGAATGGATGTAAAAGCCTGCCCACTGAAGGCTTACTTAGTGCCTGATAGTGCCACACCTTGTTACCAGAGTCACTAAAAGTTGTAGTTGAAAACAGAACAGAAATTCTGGGGGGGAAAATATCAAATCTTGGCAGATCTTCACAAGCGGCTGGGGAGGCTGGAACTCGGCTCGCGCCTAGCACAGCTGACGATGGGATCCCGAGGGAGGGCAGATGGGTTTTGGGTGTTGGCCCATCGCCTCTGGGGGTCCCGGAAGCAGCTGGATGAAACTCGCCATCACACTAGCCACCATTTTCGCTGTCCAGACGCTGAGAAACTGCCTCACGCACCAGATTAACAGAGCAAAACCAGTTCGAGCCCAGGTAGGCGGCTCCCAGAAGCGGGAATCACTGGGAATTCGTCAGATGGAGTCAGGGTTCGGCCATTCCCCTCTCCATTTTGCCGAGCCTGGTGGCCCCCGCCCAGGAGCTGCCCCGGGGCCAGCATGCAGAGCTTCACAAGCAGCTGGGGAGGCTGGAACTCGGCTCGCCCGAGCACAGCTGACGATGGGATCCCGAGGAGGGCAGATGGGTTTTGGGTGTTGGCCCATCGCCTCGGGGGTCCTTGAAGCAGCCAGATGAAACTCGCCCATCACACTAGCTACCATTTTCGCTGTCCGCAGCTGGGAAACTGCCTCACCGACCAGATTAACAGAGCAAAACCAGTTCGAGCCCAGGTCACGCGCCAGAAGTGGCCATGTGGTCTACTAAAATAGTGAAACAGTAATGTCTTTTAATGCACTGCATTCCACGAAGAGCAGGAAAGTTTGATGGGAAGGGAGATATAAAGAGGAAAGAAATGACATACAGAATCTGCCAATTAGTTGAGGTGCGGGAGGGGGGAGGGGAGGTGGGGACATTGGTGATGGGAGATGGGTTTGGGTGGAGGGATGGTGTTGGAACACTGTAGAACCAAAAACTCTACATGAGCATCTTTCAATTGTATGTCTAAAATGGTGTAATAATATTTGGGGGGAAAATAATAAAATTAATTTGAAAAAAGAAAATATCAAATCTTTAGAGCCAGCTACATGTTCTATGGCATCCCAAATGGAGATGCAGAGTCCCTTGTTCAAAGCTGGTGAGGCAATCCAAGATAGCAGTACCAGAATGTTATCCCCAGAGGAGGATCCTACTTAGCAAAACATAGTCTTCCACAAGCCCATAACTGATTCTGTTAGAAGAAAATGACAAAGAATACAGGCAACATTAAGAGGTAAAAATGCAATATCCTAAATCTGAAGACATTTCTTAGAGCCCAGCAACATGATGGAAAAGAGAAACATTCAATAGAGACTTATAAATGGGCATTTCAATTTTTTTGGACATAAATAGACCATGGGTAGGAGAAGTCAAGCTTCTTGAAGTTATCCTCTGAGGTTGTGCTGGTAATAGACAGGGGAGCTGAAGACCCTCTAGAGGGTGGGCAGTCACCACTTCTGTCACACAATCACCAAATATTCCAGGTGGACACAGAAGAAGCAAAATGCTGGTCCTCTCCAAAATGGCCTTCCTCCACACAGACACTACCATCAGAAGCAAAGCTGCAATTTCCATGAGAACCAACCCAAGAAAAGAATACATATATAATACCAGAGTTTCAAATTTATGTTTGAATACATTTAGCCTTCAGAACCTGTACTCATTTCTGATTTCTCCCAGCAAGCATCCCATGCCACGTCTCTGTGAGCAAAGAAATGCCAGAGCATTGGGGTTCAAGAATGCCATCCCTCACTTCCGCCATCACATCCTAAACAACCAGAACCACCTATGGTCATCAATGCAATTTTATTTGGGCCACTGAGATAGAGGCTAAGAACCACACTGCCACCAGAATATTAATTCAATCTTGAAAACCCAAGCAACAAAATTTTCCCTGAATTTCTTCCTTTTCTATATGCTTGTTTTAGCCTCTTTGAACACCTCATCACAATAGGAGTTGGAGGGGATGGGTGGGTGTTGTCAGGCCTTTCTGTGTTTCAGTTTAGCTGTCCTATTATCCTGGCGCCCCTATTCTGAATAAGTCTTCCTATATAGAAATGCTTCCTGCTTTACAGCTCTTCTACTCTGGCCCTGATTTTCTCTGATCCTTATTTTCTCTTCAGTGGAAATTACCTACTGTCAGCTTCTTCACCACTCGTGGGCCCTGTAACTTTATGCCATAGTGTTTTGTTGGGGGCGCTTTTGTGAAGTAGAGAATAGGCCTTTCTGAATTAAGAGAGAGAGTGACCCAAAGTTCTCTACATTCTAATAATCCTCTGCATTCCAAACCTAAAATCATGAGGCGAAAAGGACAATCCCCAACTCAGCTCTCCCTGCTGATACACTGCCACACACCTGTGAGCCATGGCGTCTGGTTCTGTCTCTGAACTTGGGGGACCAGAGCCAAGCTTGTAATGATTAGGTCAATGCTACAACAATTGAATTTATTTGTTTTTATCTGTTTTTTTATTCTCTTGGGAAGCAATATCTCATCAATACCTCTCTCTCATTAGAGAGTAGAAGGGAGCACCTGGCAATCCCAGGTCAGCATCCCTGATTACAGGGATGGGCCCTACTTAGCTGAGCTCATTTGGATCTGCTTGGAGTCAGGAGGGATCCTGAGACAAGAGCAGTAGGGATGTTAGAATGCTCGCTGGAATTCAAACAAAGCTGCTTCCAACTTGGGCTCAGGTGAGCAGAACCAGCACTTAGTCTAAATGCAAAACAGCCTCCATTTTGGGGGCTCCTTGCCCCTGGTTTTTTCCCTCCATATCATCTGCCTTCTGAATAAACCTTGAAAATTTTCAAGGAAAACAGCACATTAACGCACTTAAATCACAAACCCTTGTCAGTTTTTAAAGGGCCACTGAAGATTTATGAACTCATAGGCTCAGTCATTGCTTGGCTTACCTCTGCGAGGCCACATACCAGTCTTTTTGTTGCTGTTATTCTGGTTTGTTTTTTAAAGCCCGGATGAAACCTGCCCCCTACACACACACACACACACACACATGCAACATGCACACACACACACACACACACACATTGTGTTTAGAAGTTCTACAAAAGGAGCATTTCTTGGAGGGCGGAATCAAAATGAGTCCTGCACCATTCTCACCAGGTACAAATTTGGGTGCACCCTCCCCGCCCCAAGATGTCGTCACACACAATAGCACGACATTCTCCTTTCAATGTGTCTCATTCCGTTTCAAGCCAGGCCCCCAAATTGATGTCATATTTCCCTTCTGTCACTGCCATGAAAGCCCAGAAGCATTCACAAATGGAGGAACATGGTACTTACAATTTTGGGATGTGTAAGGCAGAGCTGTGTATCTTATGGAAAAAAAGGTTATGTGTATCTACTGCTGGCGACAACTAGAGAAAACCAGAGGTCCTTTCCACATCACGAACATGTGCAAACTAAGTCTTGGACACAACTGCCGGAGCCCTGAGCAGCACTGGCTGTTGGAGATTTCTTAGGAAATCCAGCCCCAAGCCAACCAGACGATTTGCGGTTAACCTCCTGCACTTGATGCGGGGCCACAGCAGTCTCACACACTGAGACTCATTCTCCCTTCACACCAAATAAACCATGGAGCTGGGAAGGAAGGGGTGCCCACAGAGCAGGCCCCAGCTGCATGTTTGCTCAGCCAGGCAGCAACACTCCCAAGCTGTGTGTGGATCTCTAGACAGAGTCAGAATGACAAAGGCAGCGGGCAGGGGCCTTAAGTACTGGCAGCCCTGGCCCTGGACAGAGCTTCTGTTCCATTGCATCAGAGGCCCGTAACACAATCTCAGGCCCTGCTGTGAGCAGAAGCCCAGGCAGTCACAAGGGAAAGGCCAAAGTTGCCAGCTGAAAGGGCCAGGAACTGGGGTCCTCAGGATATCCAGGTCCCAGCGGGTCCTCACAGGGGTCTTAAAGCATAAACAAAGACAACACAGCTTGTCCAACTGTAAGATGACCTCTGAAGGCCAGAAAAGTTATTTCCTACCAGGATGCTGTTTTGGAAACCAGAAAGAAGGATCTCTTTTATAAAAGATTTGTCTTCATGGTGGTTGTACTGTGTTGGGTTTTATTTATTTTTTTACATCAGTCTTTTTTATCAAGACATATACCGGGCATCAGAGCCATCACAGAGGGCGCAGGCACTTCCTTTGCATGCGGCTGACTCCAATCTGTATCACCAGCACTGTCCAGGGTCTCCCTGAGCACTGCCAGGGGTGACCCCTAGGACAGAGCCAGGAGTAAGCATCACTAGATGTGACCCCCAAACTATCCCCAAATAAAAGGATGCTTATGTGCAGAATATTGCCAAGAGGTGCAAGAGGGTCTCCTGAGAGAGACAGCATAGGAGAGAGAGGGAGGGAAGCGACTACTCTAGCTCCCCAAGCCCCTGCGCCAGTGCTGGGCACAGCTCTTTTGTGGAGGTGTCCTTCCCTCCTGGGTGGGCCATGGAACCTGGCTGCTCTAATTGAAAGGCGGCATATTAAGCATAACACATCAAACTACTGTTAACACCCAGCCTCCCGCAGGAAACCTCCTAACAGCTCTGTCTGCTGCCTATGGTCTGTGCAGGCAAGTGGAACCGTCAGGCAGCCGGCATGCAAAGGCCACAGCCTTTGTCTTCTCCAAGTTCTGTCTATTGCAGAGGCTAACGTGCAGCAATTAGGCTAATTAATGGGAAACAATGAGCTGTGTTACCACTTTTCAAATTGATTGTTCCCCTATCGAAACAAAACAGGCCGGCTTTTTGATGTCATTTCAAGAGATGATTTGAAATGTCATGTTGCTGCAAGCCAATTACCTTATGACTAGAGTCACGGTCAACAGAATACATAATTAGCCCTGCGCTGGGGAAGGCAGCTTACTGCTCGTATGTTAATTAACTGTCTTTTGTCATAAAACAAAAAGGTTGTACAGGAAGGTTGTGAAATAGGTCCTTCTTTATTTACATTTCTTTGTGCTGATCAACGGGGCAGGCATGACAATGCAAAAGAATAGGAAATTTTAATTCCACCACTTGGAATTAACCCTCCCTGGCAAGGTCAGGCCCTTGTTTACTGTACTGGAGTCCAGCCCCCGGTATTAGCCAGGTATTAGCTTCCTGAAGGCAGAGTGTGGAGCAGCATTGCCCTGGCAGGCCAACCTACCTGGTTCCATGAGCACTTCTGGGAGTGCTGGGCAGCACAAGGTTGCCCTGGGAATTACCTCTAGGGGTTTCTACTTCCAACTAGAACTTTACAGGGAAGAAATCTGTCACCAAAGGAGGTGGATGCCTTCCCTGTGCCACAGCTGAACACAGAGTATAGGTTTGAGAAACCAGCACTAGGCTTCCAGCTCGACTCCAATGGCCCGATCTGGAGTAAGAACTTGATCCCGGCTTTCTGAAGCTTGCAAATAGATTCTGGAGGTAGCAACTCTCATCTGGGAACCACAAAGAACAGTCCTGTCCTTGGCAACCTTGATTCCTGGCTGCGTAGGCAGTTGGAAAGCTGGTTCTGACTAGGGAAACATTGGGAAGTGTTGGCCCAGGCTGCCATGAATGTTAACCTGGAGGTGGCATTTGTCCACCTGCTTAGACAGAGCAGCCTCTCGTGGGCACATCACAACATTCGTGGCAAAGGCAAGCACCCCACACACACTTCCCTTCCATTTTCCAGTGGCAATAGCCCCATATACAGACGTCTCTAAATGTAGCAACACAAAACAAGCAACAGCCCCCTGTCAGAAATATGAGGACCCAAAAAGGCAAAAAAAAAAAAAAAAAAGAAATATGAGGAGGCGAAAGATTTATGCGATCTGAAGAGAAACCATTGTCTCTCTAATAAGTCTAAAGGCTAATATACAAAACAACTATGAAGTGAAGGCCAGAATCTTGTGAAGGCTTGGAAAAATATATACCTGACTGTAGAATATCCATGTATATTAGCCTTGACCCACTCTACCCTGCAGGGGTGCACCCAAGGCAGGTCTTGGCTGGTCAGTATTAACATTTCAATGGACCTAGGTGAGGTCTTGGGAGAAGTTACCTGAAGGAAATTTGACCCAAACTGCTTCCCTATGGTGTGGGCTGTCTGTATTGAAAAGATATAAAAGCTGTAGCCTGCTTTCTTCCGCTCTCTTTTACCCTTTTGCCATTTTGCTTTCTCCCTCTGCTCTCCTTCCTTCCTTTCTTCCCTGTTGGGCCTTACACGTGATAGCAGCCATCTTGGCCTAAGGTACTAAACCTACACTTGGTTGGGGTCCAGCTGGGAACCTAAAGTCTGGGCTTTTCCTTTTTACTGGATTGTATAACAGAACCTGTGAGAGTAAAGCCTATTGAAACTTTGATGGATTCACCCATCTTTCTCCATCTGCCGATGCCGATTCCCTGGGACAGAAGGGGATTCTTGACCCTGCTTCTGGATTTTGTTGGGGTAACCAGCGTTCCCTGACAACTTTTTTTTTTTTTTTTTGCTTTTTGGGTCACACCCAGCAATGCTCAGGGGTTTCTCCTGGCTCTGCACTCAGGAATTATTCCTGGCGGTGCTTGGAGAACCATATGGGATGCCGGAGATTGAACCTGGGCTGGCACAGGCCAGCCGCGTGCCAGGCAAACACCCTACCCGCTGGACCATCGCTCTGGCCCCGACTATTAACCTATATTATCTTCCAGACTGATTATCAGCATTTTCAAATATTAAGATCATATATTCAATATGATATCAAGTATAAGGTCACTTTTCTACAATCATATATTACAAATTAGAAGAGCTGATCCCAGCCCACCTTGCATGGCCACAAGCGGCCACGCAGTTCATTAAGAAATGCTGGAGATCAGAGGCGATTACGGAGTATGCCACTCGCATGCAGAGCCTGGCAAGCTACCCGTGTCATATTTGATATGCCAAATACCAGTAACAATTATAGACCTCATTCCCATGACCTGATGGAATGGTTTGAGGCTCTTTATTTTTCTGGAGCAAGCAGATGCCCTTGGGCTCTACTAGCATGAGACAGGATATATGGAGATGTTACTGGGGCCCGCTCAAGCAAACCAATGATGAACGGGAAGACAGTGACAGTGATGAAGAGGCAGATTTGCAAACTGGGTTTTCTATCTTGATTCATTGCTATCTGTTTTAAGCATAACCTATTCCCTCCCCTTTCTCTATTTCTGACATGACAAAGATATTTGGACTATAGTGCTGATGACCTGGAATGGAGGAATCACACAGCCTCTTCTCTTGGGGTGGGCCTAAGAAGCTCAGTTAGGGAGGCAGGACTCAGAGGCGATGGGGAGAGAAAGTAGTTTGGATTCAGCACCACCTGCATCCGTTTCCCTGTCATCTGTTCATATATAACCACTGGTCATACATTGTGATCACATTGTCTAAGGCAGTGCATGGGGTAGATAGTATAGGAGGCTCTTGGCTCATGAAAGCATAGTAACACCAGTCTGTGGTTGTTGATTTTGAGGTGCGAGGGGGCCGCTTGTCCCCACTGCAGTAATGAACCAAGAGGATGAGGCAGGATGAGCCCTGAAAATATCATTCATTCTTTTTCTACCCCAGCTAGGGCATGTACTGTGCTCAACATGTTGTCACACAGGAACGCAAAGGCCACAGACTCAAAATCTTAGCAACACACTCACCCAAGCTGTTTCCAGTGTGGCCTTCTTTCTGTCCCGCACGGCTGGATGAGGGAAACAGCTTTCAAGCATAATCTTTAGAAGGGATTTAGAACAATCTTCAAATAAGTTCTCATGTTTCCTGGGTCTGCAGTCTTGGGGTTATGGTTCAACCTCAAGTTAATAAACTTGAAGGGATCCAGGTTAGAGGTTATCCAGGAAACCAGAAGGAACAAACTGGAAGCTTTGCATTCAATTTGCTAACAATCCAGAAACACTGTCCACTTACAACAGACTGTCTACTCACAACAGGATGATCCACACACAATAGGACTCATTTCCAACTGTGGTCCCACCCAGCAATTTCCCAGGGTACACACAGCCTCACGCAGAATACCCAGTTTCCTTCCAGGACATTTTGAGATTGGATTTTTTTTCCTTTCAATTCTTTTTACTCTCCCAGTGGGAAGGAAAGAAGGTGGGAGAGCAGATAGGCCAAGAAACTGCCCAGTGTCCAGCAATCATGCTGATTCCTCTGTCTCTACATTTCTATTCCAGGGACAGTGTGGAATAAAGGGCTTGAGACAACCCTACAATTGTACTATTATTACAACTTGATCTTTTCCTAAATGTTAATGGTAAGAAAACATACAATCAAGAACTAAGTAAACCCTGGATCTGCAATGAACACAGGCTCAGAAACACTGCTTCTTCCAGTCTTGAGAGCTTCTTTGGTTTTTGTTGGTGATGTTGAATTTTCATGGAAGATCAGAATTGAATAAGGATCCAACTGCTTTACTACAGTAACACACACACACACACACACACACACAAACCTCTAATACTAATCATTAAAGGCTCAGACAAAAATAAATCTGTACCCAGCAGCATGTAGACTGGTGAAATGGTAAGTTATATTTCTGTCATTTTAAAGAATGCTGAGCAATCGCACTATTTTTGTACTTCTTCTAATGTCTGCTTAAAATTCAAGTAGATTTTAAGGCAAATCAAGATACTCAGAAGAGAGGTCTTTTCTCCCCTCCCCCTCCTGAAAAGATAAATTTTCTCAGAAATATTTTCTTTAGACTTGGCGCAAACCTGCTAAAAGGGAAATTGTGTCCTCTGCATGGAACACTGAAGCCCTTGGCATGGTGAGATGAGGTACACCAGAAGTCTCCAGAGCAGGAGGCAGCCCTAGAGAGAAGTGCAGTCATGAGTACTGCAGGCGCACAGCTGAAATCACAGCCTCTACTTGCCCCCACTGATCATCACATAGCCCAGCATCTCCAGCTGTCAGACCTCACTGGGCAAGTATCCTGTCTGCTTTCTTTTCTCCAACTTCAATTGAGTAGTGAATGCATCAAGAAAGAGGGGGCTGGAGGGCTGGAGTGATAGTCCAGCAGGTAGGGCATTTGCCTTGCACATAGCCGACCCGGTTCCATCCCTGGCATCCCATATAGTCCCCAAGCACCGCCAGGAGTAGTTCCTGAGTGCAGAACCAGGAGTTACCCCTGAGCATCTCTGGCTGAATCCAAAAAAGCAAAAAAATATAGAGAGAGAGGGATTGAAGAAGAGAGCAGGGAGAGTATGGGGAACACAAAACCCTGGGCTCTGTGCTGGAAAACTGTTCTTAGAGATTTGAATCTTTGGAACTTGGAGGCAGTGAAGCTCCAGCAGTGGGCAGAACTGCCCACATGCTCATCCAGTCACACCATCACAGCTCATGCACTTCCTCCAAGCTGCAGCTGAAAGCTCAGGACGTGCACTGACACTCCTTGTAAAGGTAGGACCCTTTCCTTGCATGCCCTTTCTGCTTCTGGGGTCTGCATCTCTGTGTGAAGAGCATGTGTGTTTTGAAGAAACTATTCTTCCCTGAATTTTAGAGGGTAGATATATCAGCACTTCTATATCTTAAGTTTCAGAAACAACACAAAAAGACGGGACAGGTTTCTACTGGGAGGAAGGCAAGTGATGACTGTCAAATAGTACCTTAGAGACACAGGTTGGAGGATACCTCAGATAGTATTTGATGAAAAGGTAGAGTGGTCTACTGAATAGAGACATATAATATATAGATATCATAACTATCTATTCATCTATCTCTCCACCATCCACCTTCCATTGATCATTTCTTTCCATTCATTACCCATCCATTCATTTACCCATCTATCCATCCATCTTGCCCATCTGGGATCTTTTTATCTACTCATACATCATATCTGTTCATCTATCTTTCCCACATCTTTCCATCCATCCACCCATCCATCTAGCCAGCCATCTTATGTATTTATGCTTACAGATTAGCCTGTTCCAAAAACAACAACAACAAAAAAAAAACTTGCAAACAGAAAAAAAGCAACCAGGAAAAGAAAACAGAAACTAAAACATAATCTGTGTATAGGCACAGGAGATTAAAACATTAGAGACCTAAGCTCTGTTTTTGGAGATAGAACAAATATCAAAAAAGCAAAAATGAATAAATTATTGGTTTTCCAGATTTATTAGCCCACCTATGGTGATAGTGAGTTCTACAATGGTTTTGCTTTTAAACAGGAAGCAATGGTTGCTCTTGAGGAAGTGTTTTGGTGTGAAAAAGATGGAACCTATCAAATAAAATGAGATAATATAAATATTTCATTTAGTCATTATCATCTCTCTTTATGATGATGAGAAGACATTATTATCATTTTTTTTTATTCCAGCTCCTAAGAAATGGTCAATCTTCCACATTTGTAATGGGCGACAGCACACTAATCTGACTTTGGCATAAAGCTCACACAAACCACTCAATATTTTCAATATAAATGTAATGACTTCTGATTTTCAGAAAAAAATATCAATGCTCAATAAGACCTCACTAGTTAACTCTAACCTTTCCTATTGGGCATTTATATAAGTGCACTTACAAAAAATAAAATAACTTTTGCATATTCATTATGAAGAAGATGGGTGAAAATCAGTAGGGGAGACAGCGAATTTCTTCTTGGGGATTAGGCTCCAATTGGTTGAATTTCAACATCCAACCTGGCAAATTTACTATTAAGTCAGCAGAAGTGAGTTCTTATACACTCTGCCCCTTACGACCAGAGAACATCAGGCAAAGGAAAAAGAACATGATAGAATAAATTGTGCATTATTTCTGGCATTAGTTAAAGGAACAGAGCATTATAAGAAAAAAAATACAGTACCATTGATTTTTACAGGTGTTTAATACAGATAAGCTGAAAAAGGGGTTTCCATTTTAAGCCCTGTGATGGTTAAAGATGCATTCAAAATGTTCAAAAGCAATCTAAAGTCTTCTAAAATGGTGTTTAAGCTATTCAAGCAAAACGTAAATAGTTTTTGTTGTAGACTGAGCAAGGTAGAACAAAAACAGAGCCCAAAATGCTGGCACTGGCATGCTGCTGGCCACCGTGAAATCAGGGGCTCCGTAAAGCAGAGAGAACATGTTTATCCATGACACGATCACAGGGTATTTAGAGAAAACAGTCAGAGACTGTGATTAGAAACGGAGCAGAACAGCAGCCTGGCAAGTCCCCACATTCCGTCCTCAAGAGCAAGAACAATCAAAGCAAAGACTTGAACATACTTCCGAGTTATTAGAGAAAGAGGCTGAATCTGTAATTACCCACCTGGTCTTTATTTCTCTTAGGAGCCACACCCACAATGCACTACCATTTGAACTATGGCCCATTCCTAACTTATTTGTTTTTAATTTGTTTAACATTTCTTTAAAGTTTAAGAGAGAAAAAATTATTTTTGCTTTAGTTGAACAATACTACGCAGGACACTTTGCAAAGATAAAATGAAAACTTATGTTTGTTGGACCAGAGAGATGGGACAAGGTTAGTTTGTTTGCCTGGCATGCAGCTGACCCCAGTTCAATCCCAGTTCAAACCACTGCATGCAACACAAGTCCCATAATTACCACCAGGAGTGACCTCTGAGCTCAGAGCCAGGAGTAATTTCTGAGTATCACTGTTGTGGCCCCAAACATCCACATTTTAAAAGATGTTTGCATAGTTACTGCATTGGTCATTGAGAGGTTGGAGGATTATTGACTGGTATCAAAGTCCATCAGAATTATTTGTTCACCCAGTGAATGTAAATTAATCAGAGTGAAAGGTTTTCTTTTCAGGTTTAAATTTTCCAGTGTCTGGGGCTGGACCCATAGCACAGTGGTTAGGACGTTTGCCTTGAAGGCAGCCAACCTGCGTTGGATCCCAGGCATCCCATATGGTCCCCTCGAAGCACCGCCAGGAGTAATTCCTGAGTGAAGAGCCAGGAATGACCCCTGAGCATTGCTGGGTGTGACCCAAAAAGCAAAAAATAAATAAATAAATAAATAAACAAAGAAATAGATAAAGAAAGGAATGAATGAATAAATAAATAAAGGAAGAAATGAACAAATAAACAAATAAATAAATTAATGAGCAGATAAATAAATATACAAAAGGACGAATAAACAAACAAACAAACAAACAAATAAAATTTTCAGTGTCTGAACTTTTCAGCCACTGAGCCCAGATGCAGCCACAACTAGCCAAGTACTGAGTAAAGTGAGGAAAGTTGGTCATGGGCATTCTTCACATTGTTTGATGATGCTTCTTCTTTGCAAGCAGCTTTCTGCTTGAAGAACACGTCATTATGACAGCCTCAAATATGTCTCGTATCTACTGTTGAATCCCCTGTATGATTACTTGGGGAGGGGTTAGGGGTTAGGCAGTTGGGCTCTACCCAGTGGTGCTCAGGGGCTATCCCTGGCTCTGTTCTCAGGAGTGACCCCTGGCGGTACTTGGGAACAATATGTGGTATCAGAGATTGAGAGGTAAGTATCTTGATCACTTGACCACTTGAATCCCGTTATTCATCTATTTGCTCGAGCGGGTGCCAGTAACATTTCCATTGGACCCTATCACGTGCCAATGTAGCCCAATGGCATCTGGTTGATTCAGGAATATGAAGAACCTCAAACCATTCCTTGAGGGTCTTGACAAAGAAGTCTGACCATCTTGTAGGTGGGCGGTCACGTGATCTTTTGACATCCTGTGGGATCCAGTCAGTAACGATTCTAGTCCAGCGGTCATCTCCAAATCGCATTACATGTCCAGCCCATCTGATTTTCGATGCCTTGGCAAATGAGACAGCGTCCCTGATTCTGGAATAGCGACAGAGTTCGAGCTCCGGATTCCTTCTCTCACTTGAGTGAGCCATGATATTCCAAGCATAGCTCTTTCAATTCCTCTCTGGGAGACCGAATAGCATTCTCATCCTGCTTTCATAGGGCCCAGGTCTCTGAGGCGTATGTTAATGCAGGGAGAACAGTGGAGTCAAAGAGATGTGCCCGGAGCCAGAGGTTCTTTGTCCTTTTAGCTATTTCTTCGATGCCTTTGAAGGCATATAAGTATCTTATATAGCTTTTTTGATTATTATTTTGGAGGGGCCATACTCAGCGTGCTAAGGACCTATTCCTGAATCTTTGCTCAGGGATCATTCCTGGTGGGACTTGAGAAGAATATGGGGTTATAGGGACTGAACTCAAGTTAACAGCATGCAAAGGCACATGTCTTTCCTGCTGTACTATCACTCCACCCTACTCTATCTTTTTGACATTCTTTCTTCTCTCCTTCACTTTGGTGTGACAGGAATTCCTTATTCCCATTATAACAATTATGTTCAAAGTGAACATAGATGCTCTTGTGTTCAAGTGGGACAGTTTTCCGTCACCCAGAGCCTCTTTGGCCCTCTGCAGAATCCACATACAACCCTGGTGCCATTCTCCACGTCATCAGCTAAGGCAGGACTGGCAGGACCCACTAGAAAGGGCTCTGAGACAAAAAATCTGCCTCCCAGAGCCCATGCTCAGATCATGATAAAAACAGCCTCTGAGCACCGTCCAGCTGACCACAGCAAAGAAGAAACGCAGGGAAAGGCAGCTGGAAGCTGAGCCAAGGTGAAGTTGGCCCAGGTTGCCTGCGAAGATGCCCAGTCACTAGCAGATCCCGTGAGCTGTGGGCGGGCTGACTCATGTTCTGGAAAGCCGGCAACTCAGATGCCACTGTTTGTCAAACACATGACCAACTCAGCTCAAAGTCACAGCACCCAGAAGGATAACCTTGAAGAGTCTGGGCAGTAGCTAACAGGCACCTCAGCCACCCTCTATGAGGCTCAGTTTCCCCATACAGAAATCCCACAGGACCCTTTGAGCAACTCCATATGAAGGGGACGCAGGCAGGCTGGAACACAGACCTTCTTAATAATCCTTACAAGAGACTGGAACTTAGTTCAAAGGGAACTACCAATATGTTTCAACTGAGAAGAGATCAGAACTTACATTAGAGTTATCCTAAGAGAACTAATTATGCTAATCAATTAATAGAACTAGCTAACTTTTTAAAAGTGAGAGGTTAGGATCCCATAGAGTATTAAAGCCTATGAAACTGATTTACAAAATTGGGCCCTGACCCCCTACAGAGCCCACAGCTCCCCAACACCCTGTTTCTCTTCTAGCCTGGTCCTGTTTCCTCCCTCTCCATCCCTCACCTGCACTTTTTTTTTTTTTTTAAAATTTTATTATATCAGCATGAGATAAACAATTACAAAGCTACTCATGATTGGGTTTCAGTCATACAGTATTCCAGCATCCATCCTCACCAGCACTGTTTGATCATTGATTCTGTATTCCAAGGTGAAATGTTTATGATTGTTAAGTACAGTCTATTGTCTTATTTTGCCTATATTCCACAGAAGAGTAAGATCATCCAAAATTTGTCCCTTTCCCTGACTTATTCCGCTTAACATGACACCCTTTCCATATGGCAGAGAGCTGCAGGAGGTCATCCTTTTTTATGGCTACATAGTATGCCACTGTGTACATAAACACTGCAGCTTCTTGACCCATTCTCATTCTGCCACATTTTGTTGATTTCCATGTCCAGGCTACTGTGCTACACACCAACCACAAGCACGACTGTACATACATCTGTTCCACTGAGTGTTAATTGTGTTTGGGCAGTAGATATGTTTTGGAAGGACAGTAAGTCCTGACTCAACATGGGTAGGGTAATGAGGCAGCCAGAATGCAAGCTTTGAAGCCAGAATAACGTTGACAGGGCCCTGTTGACCAATAAGGAGAAACTATGTCATGAGTAACTTCTCAAGTGGTTCATTCAGGCAGGGAAGGGGGTGCCCTACCCAAAGGGTGGTATAAATGCAATAATCCCTCCATGTTTATCTATAAATGATTCTTATTCTACCAACAGAATAAAAAAAGCTGTAAAAAAGTGACTTAGCAATCTTAACCAATGTGGAATATAGTACAGGATTTCTTTATGGTATTAAACAAATACATCAGGTGCAGTTATAAAGTGCCTCGTGAGCTTTACCTCTTTGACTAATAATTACCCTGCTATGAGTTAGGAAATATTGTTATCTTCCTACTTGACGAATAAGAAAACTGAACTGGGGATAGTAAATATGTAACTTGTTCAAGCAATTCTGCAAGGAGAGAAGTAAACGACTAAAACCCAGATGACCCAGACCCAGTATCCAGACTCATCCTTGCTTATCTCCCTTTTTAACTAGTATATACTGCCTACCCCTTGAGGTGTTGCAGGTGTGGCTGCGGAGCCCAGCTGCATTTGGCAGGTGGCAGACAAGTGACAGGGCTCCGCCATGTGGGCCCTGGATAGTTGATAGTCTGGCATAGAAAAAGACTGGGCCCCCTGGGATGAACCCAGAGCCATGGCAGCCTGGCAAGCTACCCATGGTGTATTCGATATGACAAAAACAGTAACAATAATGGACCTCATTCCCATTGAATGGAGATATTATTGGTGCCCGCTAGAGCAAATTGATGAACAATGGGAAGACAAGTGACAAGTGACAAATGATTCTTATTATTTGCCTCGTCCTACTGCCCTAACTTGTCAGAGTTCTTCCCACACTCACATGCCACGGACTTAGATCTTGGTTGCACAAACCATGCTCAGGGATATCTCCTATTGACTGTTGTGTCCTTCTTTTTCCCAGGTTATCAGCTCTCTTAACCAGCAGCCCCTCAATGCATTTTGCATGACTTACAGAAAGGAGGGCTCAGATGACCAAAAGGATTTGCTCCTGGATGATAAAAGAGGTAAATAAAATAATTAAAAATGAATTTAAAATATCAGAAATATCAGAAAGCTCCTACCAGATGCATGAGTGTTTGTCACCTGGGGAGGGAGGTGGGGAGGGGAGGGGAGGGCGAAGCAACAAGCCAGACTAGGGACTATAATTAGACTAGAGCTATTAGACCTGCCTTTTATTATTTACTTGGGGAATGGGGGTCCCATCTTTTGCAGTGAAATGTGCCCCCCAGAGGCAGCAGAGTACTTACTTTGTTGCCACACAAACCATCTTGTTGACCGGCCCTGGGAGCTATGTGCCAACAATACATCAATGTCTGACAAGCTCAAATCTTTGCTTCTCAAAAAATTGCAGAGCAATTATTTTACCAGCCCCAAATATCCATTTGCAACCTAATTCCTGAAGAGAGTTGTCAATTATAAGGCAGCTTCAGAATTTCTCCGTCTGGGCTTTTGAATCCAGCCTCCCAAATGGGTTTGAGCCTGAGCAAGTAATATTTCTGAGACTTTCTTCAGTCTGTTTCACTTTGAAAAGGTGCTTTTTGCTTATCCAGGAGTTTCTGTACTGCTTCAGGCAAAATACTCCAGCGCACACTGACAACTGTGAACTGTAAACATTTTTCTACCTTATTCGGCCCAAGGCTCCAAGCCATTAAATGCCCATGGATGATTTTAGAAACACAGAAACTGCATGGCTACCAAAATAATCATTTTTTAAAAACCTGTCAACCTCGCCCACAAATGCGCAATTCACAAAGATCCAATTGTGTTAGCGGCTGGGATAAAATTGCGGGGGAACAGATTGTTTTAAATTCCCAATGGCTTCATCAGCTGCAGGAACGCGACGCTGCAGATGAAGTTAATCTCCACGCGTTCATTTCTTGTCATTATTTTCTGAAATCCTCCTTTGCTTTCATCAGGATCGGGCTTGATGCAGAGAAGCAGCATAGATTAGTGGTTAACATAATAGCAGAGCCAGGAAACGCGAAAGCTATTCTCGGCCAAGTGCTTCAGTGCGGGCTTGTGACTTACCACCTCAGTTTCTCCAGCTTATAAAAAGCTTCATGCCAAATAACCCCCTTCCCAAGAAGTACATCACTGTGGGACACTGGTGATGGCCGACCAGTCAAATACTTAAAATTATAAAGGGCGGGGAACCTTTCTTCTTCCTAAGGCCATTTGGATATTTACTCCATTGTTCCTGGGCCAGCTAATACAGGCTGATGGGCTATGATCAGCTGAGAAAAGCATCTGTGTCCGTCCCACCATACACTAGGGACAGAGCATGTGATTTCCTGGACCTTCTATGTCCTGTGGGTCAGATGGATATTGCTCACTGTCTGTTGGGGACTTCTGGGCTTGGCTCTGGGACACTCTGCAGGTGGCCCATATGGAAGTGACACCATCAGGACCATCATTTCCTCCAGGAATTAATTCATTTAATTTTTAAAGGAGGATCTGATGTAATCCCTGACTTGTAATCCCTGACTCCTCTAGCCTATTTAATTTGCTTTGGGGTGTGCCCAGCAGACTCAGGGCTTACTCCTGGCTCTGCACTCATGATCACTTCTGGTGGGTCTAAGGGCATCCATATGTGGTGCCCAGAATTGAACTCGGGTCTGCCACATGCAAGGCAAAAGTCCTATAAGCTGTACTATCTTTGCTTTGGCTCACATGAGTTTATATTTACAGACTAGGTAGGGAGGGCACAGAGAAGGTTAATCAAGAGTCCACAGTCACACAGCTGAGAGCTTTACAGAAGCTGAGCAACTATGACAGGAGTGTGTGACCATGTCACCTATGTCACCTGTTTCAGCATCATCCGGCTGTACTTTGAGGAATGACACAGGTGATGAATCCTATGCAACCCCCCACCCCCCCCCTGCCCCGGAACATCTCAGAATAATGGGCTGGATTTTCTCTCTCTTCTTAGAGCTTAGAGGATTTTCTTCCTAATCCAGAGTCACCCTGGCCACCTGCTGGAGAGGACCAGTCCCTGGCAGACCCCTAGAGAAGCTGGGCCATGGGGGGCCTGACTGGGCAGAGTAGGCAGTGAATGGCTCCAGAGTCCCCAGAGCTAAGCATGAAGGCATGAAAGGGCCACCTAGCTCTAATGAAAACATGTGCTCAGAGCTCCTTCTCACCTCTGAGGTATTAAGACTCATCTTAAACAAGTCCCCCAAATCCTAATGGCCCTCTCCAGGCTAATGTTCAAGATCGAACAAAGTGCAGGAATCCAGTTCCTAGAGGATGATGGTCCCCATGATGTTACCTCCACCTGGGCCACCTGCAGAGTGACCCAGAAATCCCCAACAGTGAGCATGAAGTTGACCTCCACAGACTGTCATAGTTGTCTCGTCACTGCCAGGGTTCTGTGTGGGAAGCAGAGCTCAGTTGCATTGCCTAAGCAGGTTCTGGACTTTCAGCAAATTGGTTGCTTTCTTTTCTTTTCCAAGAGGGGGTCACAGCAGTCACAGTGCTCAGGAGCTACTTCCAGCTGGATGCTGAGGATCCTTTTGCAGAGGTGCACAGGAACAGGGCTGGGGTGGGGTGGGTGAGCCATGCAATGCCAGGGATCGAACCCGAGCTATCCACATACAAAGCATACACTCAGCCAGGATCTCTCAACACGTAGCTTACTGTTTTCTATCCTGGGGATGCTGTATGTAACTCAGTTTTAAAATATAGCCCATGGAATGGGGGCATTCATGGGAAATTGTGGACTCAATGAATCCAATGGTTGTGACCTTAGAAGGAGCTGTGGAGCCTGAGCTTCCATAATGTGGGTTAAGCCTGGATGCTTGTGGACCACCCAGCATAGTTCCTTCCCACCCGACCTGCTGAACATTCTATCAGGGGTGGGTTAGGATGAAGGAGGCTGAGACACATGGGTACAAAGTCTCTTGGAAAATCAGTCGAGAGACATAGTAAAGGGGTTAAGGCACTTGCCTTACACTTGGCATACCCTGGTTCAATCTCATATGGTTCCTTAAGCACAGAGAACATGAATGATCCCTAAACACTGTGTAGTGTGGCCCTACATTCCCCAGAAAGGAAATCACTGGTTTAGACAGCTGGCCCTGCCTTCTTGGGAATGCTGGAAGGAAAGAGAGTGCCACTCCACAAAGTCTTGAAAGCAGAGTCTGTGGCAGATGCACCCAGGAAAATAGCAGCTGTCAGACTTCCAATAAAAATGCAACAAACATGCATGAAGAGGGCAGTGAAGACCCTTATTTCCAGGAAAACCCTCTGACTCGACTGTATCTGGGTAAAGGCTGCTACCAGCACACACTCAGCACACGGCATTGCTACAAGTTTTTATGGGTTTCTGCTGGGTTGGTAGCTGCACATTTATCAGATAACACAACTGGTACCTGTTCAGCTCTCAGGGGACAAAGATCCAAAGGGAAGGTCCTTTAGATCATGTAAATATTTACACTCTTATAAACCACTGCTACCTTTAAATAAATATGTAGGGGTTGGGGCATGGCTCTGTGGTAGAGCATTCGCCTTGCATTGTGTGAGGTCCTGAGTTCAATCCCTTAGTACATAGTGGTTCCCTGAGCACCAGGCTAAGAGTATCTCCTGAGGACTGCTGGGTGTGGCATATAAAACATCACAAATAAAGTGTGTTTTTTTTTCACAAATAAAACATTCGCATGCAGAGGACTTTAAAATGGCAAACATGGCTTGTGTGCTGAGAAAACTCCGGTGAAGTTCTGCAAAGCAGGTGGTAGTGTGCAACCTTCATCTTACCCACTGTTTAAAGGAAAGCCATTTAGCCCTTTTTTAGTCACACATTTTTTTTCATGAAATTCTGCTCTCTTTGGTTCAGAAATCAAAACCAAGCAGAAACAAGTCTGTTGAAAACTATGAAAGAACATAAACTTGTTCTGAAAGAACCATTAGAAATATAAAACCATGAACTTCAGTACAGGTTAGACTTTCGTAGAAGAAATACTTGGAGTCAAGCTGACCTTACCACACATCAAATAATGACCAGGAGTTGTCAAAGACTCAAGGGAACTCATCTCCTTCCTATAAATATTGAAAAATAGCCACAAGATGCAAATGAAGAGCCGCACTCAATCCACAGTCTTTATAATGCATTTCAATAGGATGGCCGTGGTCTCAGCTAAGTCTGAAAAAGATGTTCAGTAATCGCATCCTGAAAAATGAATTAGGAACACACGGTCATCAACTCCAGCAGAAATAATAAAGGTGGGAAAAGATTAAGAGGCAAACATATGTTGCGGAATTGTAAAATGGGTTTACGGGTCCTCTAAGCACAACTTTTACGCAAACGCTTCCATAAATAGGCTTAGATGATACAAATATTATCTGGGCTCTGTGGACACTCCCGGGTTCTAATCATGTTTAGGGATTACTCCATCGAACAGAGACATTTCGCTCCTATTGGGCCGAGGGATTACAGCAAAGAAACATCTAATATTCCATTTTTTAATTTCATGCATTTTTTATTTACCTTTAATGATGCTGTATATATTCATCATCCTGAAATATTAAAACAGTATGAAAAAAGTAATAAATTGGTGGAAAATTTAAGGAAGAGGAATGCAACAGCACGCAAATCATACACTATCAAGTGCTTGATACACATTTAAAATTACTGCCTACTCCCGCAAAGCCAGATTCCGGGCAGACTTCCGAAGCACAAAGTCACAATAAGAAGATCAGCAGAACAGGCTGAAATAATAGAATATTCATCCCTCTAATCCATATGCAATTCTTTAGGGCTTTTTTTTAACAATGCATATGAGGTCTGACTGTATTCAGGATTTAAATAAGTTGTCTCTCTCCTTTGCTGCTCCTCTATTTTTATAAGAAAATGTATATACAGTTATCATTTCTGCACCACTGCGCCTGCAAAGACAAGGTGAGTGCATTCCCACACACCTTCAGTGAAACAACAGCATTTTTAAACAACGAAAGTGTTCAAAGAAATGCAATTTATTCATCCCAAGGAAGCTCCCAAAACAGCTTTTTGGGTGGAAGGAAAGTGTATGCCATTCCCCAGGGACCATAAAGTGATGTCTTCGTCACAGACTCACCACCTCAGCCACAGAAGACTAAGAGAACATTACATTAAATAGTGACCAGACACTAAGGGTGGCCTTCATCTTTGTCCAATTACCTTCTAAAGGGAAGAGATGACAGAGTCTCCCAGGCTAGAGGCTGTAACAAGAAATAGAAATTCAAGAAGAAGGGAAGATCCGCTATCACAAGCACATCTGGAAGAGCATTTGGTGTTCTGAGAAAGAGACGGGACATTGAGTGATATCCAGGAGATGGTTCAAATGACGAGTGCTTGGCAGCTGACTCCTTACTCCCCTCAATCCGAGTGCTAATTGCCCCATGTTCTGGGGCACCCCTTCCTGTGTGTTTTCACTGCCCCATGCCCCATCACCACACTCCTTACTGCCCTATTGCTGATGGTGTTGTTTCTTGATAGCTCCATGTTCTAATCACTCCACGTTCCTGTTGTCCTGTATTCTTATGGCTCCATTTATTTGGGGAGGGTTGGGGCCATGCTTGGCAGTGTTCAGGGAATACTCCTGGAAGTGTTCAGGGGACTCTTTGTAGAGCTGGGTATCAAACTGGTACCAGCTGTGTACAAGATAAGTGCCTTCACTGCTGGACTATCTCTGGCCCCCTGGCTGCATTTTCTATTTGCCCCATGTGAATAGTCCTCGCCTTCCAGAAACAGAGGCAGACAGTGGAGCCATTTTCCCCAGGATTCTCTCAGATTCTAATTTTTCCTTTAAGGTATGTTTTAGTATCCCCCTTTCCCAGGAAGCCCCCCAGAAAACTTGATCGGTCCTGGGTATATCTGCTGCTAGCAAATGCCTCAGGCCCAGATCACATTTGCCCATGGAATTTGCTTTTAAGCATATCTTTGACAGAGAAAGGTCTTTTGGGCACAGGCTGGGCCTTATTTGCCTTTATTATCTCTGGGATACTGGCCACAGCTCTTTCCACCTCATGGGCATTTGGTGATTAGTTGTCGAACTGATTGACTGTAGTTTTGTTAAGTGTTTTTTAATTTCTGCTCTTCTCTCTTTTCAGCTCACTGCTCTGACAGACAGCTCGACCTGAGGTGGATGTGGATAAGATCAAGGAACTTGAAACACAGAGGTACACAGAATTCAGGAAATCAGTGGGCGGGGACACTAGCAAGTCCCCCACTCAAACAGGCACTCTCCTAGGAAGGGGCATTCATGGATTTGGAGCAGATGCAGAAATAAAATGTTAGAAATAAAAATCCTCATTATTACTAAGCAACAGGTATGATATAGTGATGGGTGGAAGGAGTTACTGCTGAGAAAAGACAAGTTTGGCCTCCCATGGAAGAGAAAAATAGAGGCTTCCGAGCAATGAGACTACTAGTACAACAGCCCAAACATTATCAGGCTGTGAACTGGTAACATCTGATTTTTGTTTTGTTGTGTTGGGCTGTGCTCAGGGCTCACTCCTGGCTACATGTTCAGGATTACTCCTGGCTCTGTGCTCAGGACTCACTCCTGGCTACATTTTGAGGATTACTCCTGGCTCTGTGCTCAGGGATCACTCCTGACTCTGTGCTCAGAACTTTGTGCTCGGGGCTCACTCTTGTCTCCATGCTCAGGGCTCACTCCTGGCTCTGTGCTCAGGGATCACTCCTGGCTTTGTGCTCAGGGATCACTCCTGGCTACATGTTCAGGATTACTCTTGGCTCTGTGCTCAGGGTTCATCCTGCCTCTGTGCTCAGGACTCACTCCTGGCTCCATGCTCAGGGCTCAATCCTAGTTCCATATTCAGGGCTCATTCCTGACAGGTTCAGGGGTCACTAGGGGGTCCCAGGACTAGAACCCAGGTCAGCTTCATGCAAGGTAAGAGGCTTCCTCCACTTTTTTATCTCTCTGCCCCCTGGTAATATTTAAATGCAAATCAAATTCTTCAAAACATCCTTTCCTCCCAAAGGCAGCTCCCCAAACTCTCTGCCAGTTGCTCTTTGCCCTTTGCCCGGGAGTAATTTGTTACTATTTTCTCCCTAATCCCTATAACTGTTCCAGAGTCCAGATAAAGAGAGAATCCATCCTATTTTAATCCAATTCTGTCCTGAAGACATTCAGTTTATTCCTTTATTCCTCTTTCAAGGCAGTAAGGAACTGGGAGGAAATAAATCCCAAATGGGGGACCGGGGTAAATAGCAAGAGCAGAGAAGGAAAAACATTCATGAGGAAAAACATGCAGGAGAGGGAAACCCAACCTAAAAGCCTTGTTCTCTCTGAACAAAACACCAGTTGTGCTGATTATAACACAATGATCCCATGGGGACATGATTTCAGCAGGGTTTCAGCTCCACCTCCTGGGCCAGGACACCCTTCTACTCTCGGCGATCACTCAAGAATTCAGAGGTGCTCTCAGGTTCTCATGCCAAACAAGTCATGCCAGCCTCAAGCAGATGGTTCAATAATTCTGCCATGCTTGAGCGAGGACACAGCCCTGAACTAAATCCACTTAGACACAGACACTGCTTGGCCACTAGCCACCCAGTCTTGTGAGGGTTAATCAATCACCTGGAGCTTAGAACCAGTGAGAATGGGCTAAGCTGTCACATGGCATGGGGCAGGCAGTATGGAAAGTGGGTTTAATTCTATATTCAGGGTCAACTCTGCTTGCACAAGCATGTCTTATCCTTCCTAAGTGGCACCCAGCCCTTTCCTTTCCTTCTCTATCATCCACCTGCCCCCTGGCCCCCTCAAGGTTTCCAGAACTCCATTTGCCCTACCTTGTGGCTACCACTGAGTCAAGAGTTTTTGGAAAAAGATCACTGAAGCCTGAACAGCTATAAAACCTGAATATTTCCAGACATGAAGAAACCACATTATTAAGCTTATAGAGAACAGGCTTGGTTTTACAGATTTATCTAATTGGAGTAAATTCATTGCTGGGAGAGCTATGCCCTCTTTTCTGTTCTTTTCTTTTTGCTTTTTTTTCGGGGGGTCACACCCAGCAATGCTCAGGGGTTTCTCCTGGCTCTGCACTCAGGAATTTCTCCTGGTGGTGCTCTGGGGACCATATGGGATGCCGGGGATGGAACCTGGGTCGGCGCGTCCAAGGCAAATGCCCTCCCCACTGGACTATTGCTCTGGTCTTTTTTAATCCAGCCCAGAGCCTCACAACAAACCAGAAGACCCCCACTCCATGAGGTCCTCCATTTTCCACATCTGGACTTCCCCCTCGTCAGAACTCCACCCGGCAGACCAGCCTATCACAGCCCGGCTCACGCGCTGCAAGCAGCCTTGTGGTTCATCAATAAATGCTGGATTTTGAGATGACTACAAGAGTATGCTACCTGCACGGCAGAGCCTGGCAAGTTACCCGTGTCGTATTTGATATGCCAGATACCAGTAACAATTATAGACCTCATTCCCATTACCTGATGGAATGGTTTTGAGGCTCTTTATGTTCCTGGAGCAAGCAGGTGCCCTTAAGCTCTACTTGCTTGAGACAGGTCATATGGAGATGTTATTGGGGCCCCCCCCGAGCAAATCGATGATGAAGGGGATGACAGTGATATAGTGATACAGTGAGTAAATTCATATAAATGCCAGAGCTAAAAAGGATTTACAGAGGTTAGACCAATAGTCATGGGGGAGTTGAATCCCTAGGGACTATGTTCTCTTTTCTCTCTCTCTCTCTCTCTCTCTCTCTCTCTCTCTCTCTCTCTCCCTCTCTCTCTCTCCCACCCCACCATTATTTTCTCATTCTCTCTCTGCCCTTTGTATCTTTGTTCTCCTCTATTTCCTCTGACTGTGTGCCTGTCTGTCTCTGTATCTGTCTGTATCTGTGTCTGTCTGTCTCTCTCATAAGAGAAAACCAGGGTCTCATCCAGGGAAAGGTTCTGCTCCTCCCCAGTCATCTACCCAACCCTAGAGTTCCCATTTTTTTAAATAACCATTTGCTAAGATTTTCAATTGGCTGCAAAATGCTCAAGACATTTTTTAGCCTACTCAATGGAATTATTGAAAGCAGTGTGGTATGTCTGTGAGACTCACAGACATGGGGCAGAGCTGCTACCGGCTCTCCCTGTGCCCAGCCGCTCACAAGGCACCCAGGAGGGATGGCGGGTTATAGCCCTGGCCCACCACCCCAGCTGAGCCTCACAAGAAGACAGATGACCCCTCCACTCCATGAGGGCTGCCATTTTCCACATCCGGACTTCCCTCTCATCAGAACTCCACCCAGCAGAATCGCCTATCACAACCTGGCTTGAGCGGCTGCTTGCGGCCGCACAGTTCATCAATAAATGATGGAGATCAGAGGTGACTGTAAGAGTATGCCACCCACACAGCAGAGCCTGGCAAGCTACCCGCTGTCGTATTTGATATGCCAAATACCAGTAACCTCATATTATAGACCTTATTCCCATGACCTGATGGAATGGTTTGAGGCTCTTTATGTTCCTGGAGCAAGCAAATGCCCTTGGGCTCTACTAGCATGAGACAGGACATATGGAGATGTTATTGGTGCCCACTCGAGCAAATCGATGATGAACGGGAAGACAGTGATACAGTGATACAGTGTGGTATCATGGAGTTTCCATTCAACTAAACACATGGTCTCGTTTGAGTCCCACACTGATGTTTCATAGGTGGATATTAAGTTCTCCATTGGGTTGTTATTGGATAGTGTCATACAACTACTCAGATGAAAGCTGGGCTTTAAAATATCATCTCCAGGACTAGAGAGACAGAACAGCAGGCTAGGTGCTTTCCTTGCATGTAGCCAACCCAGAGTTGATCCTCACCACCACATACGATCCTCCAATCCCAGTCAGGAGTGATTTTTGATGGTCAAGTCAGTAGTGAGCCTTAAGCACTGTTGGGTATGGCCCTGAAACCAATAAGAAATAAAATAAAATATAACTGTACTCCTAAGAGTACAGAGTACATATCCTAAAGCCCTATCCTAAAGCCCTTCACAAGTTTTGGCACAGACTGGAATTAGAAGTTTGGTACAGCCACATCACCCTTTAAGTGTGTAAAAGCTGACAGGAAATAAGCTGGGCTATCTCACGCACCCTAGAAAGATATATTTTTTAAAAGATGTGCTTGAAAATAATGTGATATCTAGGTGTAGATATGTACTGTGCAGAAAAGCTAAAATAAGTCACCACTCTCAAAATGTTCAGGAAACATCATTACCACAGAAAAGTCAGCAGGGATGAGACATGATTTGAGACATCTAGCATTTTCAGGAGAACAACTTTTCCAGCCCAAACTGACCCAGATGGGGAACCAAAAGGCACAGTATCTCCTGGCACACAAAGGGTGGCCTCAAGTCTTGTCACAATCCTTGGCAAAATGCTCAACAATGAATGAGACAAGTGTGAACTGATATTAGCTTCTATTCCCTCTTAGGCACACAGACCAGTGCACACACCTGGCACTGTTTAACAAGGTGGACAACATGGGTTGGTGAAATGCTGACCTACAAGTCACCAAGGATTTCTGTGGCTCCTTAGACCCAGGCAGCTTCTGGGCACCATGGATTATAAGTGTGTTCCCGCATTTGTTTATATAAATGGCCACTGGCTGTTGAAACACTTCAGGGTACTTAACTAAAGCAAACAAAGCTCTTGAACTTTAAATACCCAACAAGAGCAGCTATTGACAAGGATTCAACTTAGCATATCTCAGCATCATTCAGACCTTTGGCAGAATCTTCCAGACTTGTGGGGAAGGCCAGTCCAGACTCCAGAGAACACACTGTCCTGATTAGAGATGATGTTTAGGAAGCAATGCCTGGATGGCCATGGCTGGCGGCCTGCCTTTCCTGATGATTGCTGAGATCTGAAAACAAGTCTACCCAATGCAAAATGGTTCTTGAACTTGTTGCTTAGCCCCGGAGATTTTGGATTCCCTTCTTCTCCCACTCATTAAATTCCAAGGCCTTCCAGAGAGAAAAACCCTGGACAAGAACCCTAGAATCACAGCTGACTTGAGTTGATCCAAATGCCATCATTCCCGTGTTGGAAAGACCACATAATTCCTCAAAACCACTGTGTCTCTGTAAAAGGAGATTGCGGGACAAGACAGACCCCCTTGAACAATCAGGGTTGATTATTCTCCTATTTAATCTAGTCACAACAGCAGGCATGCACTATTAACATGGAATGGCTAGTGTGGGAGGGGTTGGGAAAAGCCCTTACTTGGAGTTCATGCTTCTTTCCCTCAATGAATTAATTTGTGAGCATTTCACTAAGAAGTCAGTCAAGAACAAGCACCTTAGTATTGCTGTGCATAAAGCTAAACAAAACATTTCCTAAGTGGTGGTAATGGGTCTTTGGTGTGTACACAAACCAGCAGCAAGGCTCTCCAGGGACTTTCGGAGGTGCTGGAACTGAATCGTTAGAGCCTGAGAGAAGCTGGGGATATTCTAGGTCAGTGTTCAGGCCTGGTGATGCGGCAGTAGCCCACTAGGCTCATTCATGGCAGTGTTCAGGTGCCCCTGTGGCAATCCCCAGTGGTACCATTGGGAGACAGAGGGCACGGGGTTCAGGAGCCTCAAACTCAGGGCCTTGGGCTTCCAAGGCATGCACTCCTATCCTTTGAGCTATTTCCCTGCCCCCAATGTTTAGGTTTTCTAATTCAGCCTAGCAAGTGAGACCCTACAGTCTCTAAGGCCATGCGTGCTTTCCTCATAGGACTCAAGGCATTAGGCCAAAGGGAACCCCAAGGAAAATTCGACTCTTGTAGTGTCTGCAGGTTTGTGCTCAGCTAGTCGGCAGGAAGTAAAAAGGAAACTTCTCATCTTTTGCTGTTGATGGGTTGTTCTCCTTTACCACTGAGACAAACCTGTTTCATAAGTACACTTTTCAGAACGTAGAGCTCTCTTGGGGACAGTTCTTGTTAATATATATATATATATATATCCATGGACATCATTAACAATGAAGCCAAGTCCAGATTTGGTGGGGAAGGACATCTTGCCCCTAATTCCTCTAGAAACATCCTATCAGAGTGCTACACTCAATGTTTTGTCAAGCACTTCTCTGTCTTTTCTGATGTAATTTTTTAATGCTAGCATCAGGGAGCATGTAAAGATTAAAATGTAGTCCCAAGCACACATTCTGCAGGGAATCACTGTTTGAAATTCTCCAGCATCCCAACTTATAATTGGGTTTTAATGCATAAAATGGCTGAGTAATTTAAATGTTTAGCAAAGAAAACAGTCTTTCCTGGAGTTTATGAAGTGGTGAGCCTATTTCTTTTTTTTTTTTAATTTTTTTAAAATTTTTTTATTTTTACAATTACAAAGATATACAATTAAAAGTTCATATTTGGGTTTTGGTCATACAGTGTTGCAGCACCCGTCCCTCCACCAGTGCCCATCTCCCACCACCAACGTCCCCGGTTCCCTCCCCCTCCCCAGCCCTCCTCCATGGCAGGTTCTTTATTTCTTTCCATTTCTCTCACTTTCTCTTTTCCTTCCCCTCCATGGAAGAGGATTACAGAACATACATTAAAGGGTTGTCATGTGTATCTTTTTGCCTCTATTTAATGGTGAGCCTATTTCTTATAATGATTAATGGGGAGCCATCCTTGGAGACCCGAGCTTCCACTTGCCTGTGCTCCAGTAGAGGACAACACACCAACTTAGCTCATCGGATGGTGGTGGTGGACAAAAGTGCCATTTTGGTTGGGAAATTACGACCACATGCCCTGTTGAGTTTATCCCTTGCCAGCCCCACTTCACTAAACCAAGAGAAATGGTTCACTCACCTGAGGACCTGCCTAAAGATGGACATTGTGCTTGAACAGGAGGGCAGTGACCACAGGACTGTCAATGTCTTAGCAGCCTGTCACAGAAACCCTGAATCACCTATACCCTGATTCATGGAGAGTCTCTTTGGCATCAAGTTCCAGACCCCTACCATGATCCTCCAAAATGCATAAAGGGGCCCTCACTCTGCCCTTTCCCAGCTGCATGTGCAGGAAAGTCAGCCTGATAGTGTCTCCATGGCAGTGCCCAAAGCATCAGAGCCTGAGGATAATACTTTCCCTAAAACAGTCCTGCTTCTGAGGGCAAAGAGTAGAAAAAATCCTTTTGCACTGAACCCCTGGACAACCTAAATAGAGGTTGGGTTAGGGAGGGGGATTTTGGCGCCCACTGGTTATGTATCTGAATCTGCTTGGCGGCTTCCATGAAGCCAGTAAAATGGGAGCCATCCCCCTTTGGGTGGTTTGAAGCATTCTCTGGAATCCTGCAGGCAGAGAGAGATAGTGAAGAACATCAAAGATGCAGCATGGGGGCTGAAGGGGAATCATACCTTGTGAGCAGGCAACCAAGGGCCTTACACTCCTGAGTTCTTAGGCATAGTTAGTGCACAGTGAGTAAGTTCACAAGAGCTGAGAAACGTAGCTGATTTCTCCTAGCACCGAAGTCTGCACAGCAGGGGGTAGTGAGTGGACGTCAGCTTTGAATCCCATCTCAGCCAGTAGCCCACTGTGAGACCTCTTGGAGTGAGTTCACCCTTCATAGAACTTCCACGATGGAGGATTTGGGGCCAAAGCAACCTGCCACATGCTCCTCAGCAAGGACATGAGACGATGGGGTGTCCACAGCTATGACGGAAGGGAATCCCGACATTACCAGCTCCCCAGGCGTCAGGTAATCCCTAGGCTCTTCTGGAATAAAACCTGCTGGACACAGGAGACAACTCACTGTCTGTAGGTTTGGTGAGAAATGCCAATCAATGATGATGTCAAAGCCTCTTGCTGAAAAGAACATTGCTCAAGTTTCAGGTTGTTTTCCTGGCTAACAACATGGTGACTTACTTTAGCAATGCTCACAAGCTGAAATGTACAGGGCAAGCAGTAATGAAATTGTAAACTAAGGCCTTAATGCTAATGTGTACAGTGATCTGAACAAATCAGTGGAACCCCCCACACACACACACACACACACACAAGCGTCGGCGTGTACACACATACACATGATTGCATAGTCACAATCAGTAAGTCAACACACTGGGGAAAAGCCCAACTCCAATATAAGACACTTATCTGGCCTTGTACATAAACAGGAATGCCAAGCTGTGGGGTATGGATCAAAGGTACGATGTGGAGCACCACTTCTAGTGTACAGGCGTGACCTTGAGCTCAAGACCTTGTTGTGTGATCTGAGCTACCCGATCCTGGCTCAGACGTTCAACCAGGTCTGATAATGTCCACCTAGGTCATTATCACTGACCTCTAGTAGGTCAGTGATAATGATGCCAACACACTGTGAGTGGAATGCATGCTTGCCTCAATCCCGTCTTGTAACAATAAGCCTTTGTAGCAGGTAAAACAGAGTCTAGTGTTAAGGAAACCAGGAGTTATGGACCCTTCTGGCCAAATCCTAAGGTCCTGCTCTGAAGCTCAGCACCCCCAGAAACATGGACTGAATTCTAAAGTCCTCTGTAGAAGGACACTCTTGCTACCAGTTCTTGGGTTAGAAAGGTCCTTAATGCTACTCCTTTGGCTCTAGCAGGGTGAACCTCACCCAGTGCTCCCTGTAGCTGCCATCAGCATTAACAATGAGGGCACCATCACCATTTCATGCCCCTTCCCAGCATTTCCCCAGAGTGAGCCTCTGTCCAAGGGACAGCACCTTAAGCCTATGGAAACTGGCCACCAAGACCCAAAGACCATTCTCCCTAATGGTCACATCAGCTTTCCATTTCAAAAGGAGGGGAAACACTTTCCATTTTCTTGTGAGGCTGCCTTGGGGTCTTGAAAGTTGTTCGTGAGTCACAAATTATATTTTCATGGAAAATGTTATGGGTGCAACAGTTAGTGGTGCAAGCTTTGCACACATGAGGTTCTGATTAGATCCTCAGCCATATGTGGCCTGCCAGCACCGTTAGGTGAGGCTGGATCACATGCCACCACTGGACCTAAGCAGCAATGCACTGTAGTCCATAGGTGGTGCTAGGAATGTAAAGAGTCAGTGAGTGCAAAGCAAGTGTCCTAACATCTACACTATCTCTGGACCCTGGAGCCTTCCTTATTAAAAGTCACCCAATTCTGGTTCCAATTAATTTAATGTATATAGTAGAACTCTCATATTTATAAGCTTTCTTGTCTGCAAAGGTTTTAATGGTCAATACTCAATCCTGGAATGCCATATTCAGAATTATTTTTTTTGTCCAATAGTTTATTTTATTTCCTCCTTCCTCTTCCCCTCCTCAGCTTTATGATTTTGAGAACACAACTGACTGTGCTCAGAGTGGACTCCTGACTCTGCTCAGGGATCAGGTATGTGGTGCCTGGGATTGAATGAAATGGGGGTGGCACATGCTAGTCCCCTCCCCTCAGTACTGTGTCTCTGCCCCAATTTGGCAATTTCAAAAGTGGAAATTTTCCATATTATTCTATTTAAAACTTCATAGAAACAGGTGACATAAACAAAAAATGATGAAATTCTGACTTTTTTTCTTACCTCTCAGCATTGTGCCAATACAAAAGAACTCCTTGGCTGGAATCAGACACAAATAGCTCTCATGCCGACAAATGCACCAGAACTTACATTTGGGGCCCTTTGCTGAAAGGAAGGCAAACTGGGTCTGCAGCTGGAAGCTTTCAGGTGATCCAGAAACAAATTCTTGTGTTTCATGTCTTGTTTCAAAACTACATTTTATATAGCTTGAAATTCACAGGCATGAAGCAAGGTGTTTCTCTGTGTGTGGTTTGAGCTTAAAATTCTGAAAATACTTTCAGGTAAGAATTGCTATTAGTGAGCTTGACTGGGATTGTTTCTGCTAAGTACGTCTTTCACAGAATGAAGTATTGGACAACACATTATTCACGATCACGATCACGATCCCCCCGTTAATCATCTATTTGCTAGAGCGGGCACCAGTAATATCTCAATATGTCCTGTCACATGCTGTAGAGCCAAGGGCATCGGCTTGCTACAGGAACATAAAGAGCCTCAAACCATTATATTAGGTCATGAGAATGATCTAATATAATTGTTACTGGCATTTGGCATATCAAATACAACACGAGCAGCTTGCTAGGCTGCGCGTGGGAGGCATACTCTATAAACACCTCCAAATAAAGCCTTTATTGATGAACGCGGCGCAAGCGCCGTAGCGAGCCGGGCTGTGATGGGCTGGTCGGCTGGGTGGAGTTCTGATGAGAGGGAAGTCCAATGTGGAAAATGGCGGCGCCCATGGAGTGGGTGGGGGTCGCCTGGCTTGTTGTGAGGTTCTGGGGGGTGGTGGGCCAAGGCTGGAACCCACCATGCCTCCCGACTGCCTCATGAACGGCTGGGCACAGGGAGAGCAAGGAACCGCTCTGCCCCATGTCTGAGAGTCTCTGGACCAGCATACCTGGGCGGATTGAGGAAGAAACTGCTCCAGGGTGGGTGCCGATGATCCGGGCTGTGATGGGCTGGTCGGCTGGGTGGAGTTCTGATGAGAGGAAGTCCAATGTGGAAAATGGCGGCGCCCATGGAGTGGTGGGGTCGTCTGGCTTGTTGTGAGGTTCTGGCGGGGTGGTGGGCCAAGCTGGAACCCACCATGCCTCCCGACTGCCTCATGAACGGCTGGGCACTGGGAGAGCAAGGAACCGCTCTGCCCCATGTCTGAGAGTCTCTGGACCAGCATACCTGGGCCGGATTGAGGAAGAAACTGCTCCAGGGTGGGTGTCGATGATCCGGGCTGTGATGGGCTGGTCGGCTGGGTGAGTTCTGATGAGAGGGAAGTCCAATGTGGAAAATGGCGGCGCCCATGGAGTGGGTGGGGTACGTCTGGCTTGTTGTGAGGTTCTGGCGGGGTGGTGGGCCAAGGCTGGAACCCACCATGCCTCCCGACTGCCTCATGAACGGCTGGGCCAGGGAGAGCAAGGAACCGCTCTGCCCCATGTCTGAGAGTCTCTGGACCAGCATACCTGGGCGGATTGAGGAAGAAACTGCTCCAGGGTGGGTGTCGATGATCCGGGCTGTGATGGGCTGGTCGGCTGGGTGGAGTTCTGATGAGAGGGAAGTCCAATGTGGAAAATGGCGGCGCCCATGGAGTGGGTGGGGGGCGTCTGGCTTGTTGTGAGGTTCTGGCGGGGTGGTGGGCCAGGCTGGAACCCACCATGCCTCCCGACTGCCTCATGAACGGCTGGGCACAGGAGAGCAAGGAACCGCTCTGCCCCGTGTCTGAGAGTCTCTGGACCAGCATACCTGGGCCGGATTGAGGAAGAAACTGCTCCAGGGTGGGTGTCGATGATCCGGGCTGTGATGGGCTGGTCGGGCTGGGTGGAGTTCTGATGAGAGGGAAGTCCAATGTGGAAAATGGCGGCGCCCATGGAGTGGGTGGGGTCGTCTGGCTTGTTGTGAGGTTCTGGCGGGGGTGGTGGGCCAGGCTGGAACCCCACCATGCCTCCCGACTGCCTCATGAACGGCTGGGCACAGGGAGAGCAAGGAACCGCTCTGCCCCATGTCTGAGAGTCTCTGGACCAGCATACCTGGGCCGGATTGAGAAGAAACTGCTCCAGGGTGGGTGTCGATGATCCGGGCTGTGATGGGCTGGTCGGCTGGGTGGAGTTCTGATGAGAGGGAAGTCCAATGTGGAAAATGGCGGCGCCCATGGAGTGGGTGGGGGGTCGTCTTGGCTTGTTGTGAGGTTCTGGCGGGGTGGTGGGCCAAGGCTGGAACCCACCATGCCTCCCGACTGCCTCATGAGCGGCTGGGCACAGGGAGAGCAAGGAACCGCTCTGCCCTGTGTCTGAGAGTCTCTGGACCAGCATACCTGGCCGGATTGAGGAAGACACTGCTCCAGGGTGGGTGTCGATGATCCGGGCTGTGATGGGCTGGTCGGCTGGGTGGAGTTCTGATGAGAGGAAGTCCAATGTGGAAAATGGCGGCGCCCATGGAGTGGGTGGGGGTCGTCTGGCTTGTTGTGAGGTTCTGGCGGGGTGGTGGGCCAAGGCTGGAACCCCACCATGCCTCCCGACTGCCTCATGAACGGCTGGGCACAGGGAGAGCAGGGAACCGCTCTGCCCCGTGTCTGAGAGTCTCTGGACCAGCATACCTGGGCCGGATTGAGGAAGAAACTGCTCCAGGGTGGGTGTCGATGATCCGGGCTGTGATGGGCTGGTCGGCTGGGTGGAGTTCTGATGAGAGGGAAGTCCAATGTGGAAAATGGCGGCGCCCATGGAGTGGGTGGGGGTCGTCTGGCTTGTTGTGAGGTTCTGGCGGGGTGGTGGGCCAAGGCTGGAACCCACCATGCCTCCTGACTGCCTCATGAACGGCTGGGCCAGGGAGAGCAAGGAACCGCTCTGCCCCGTGTCTGAGAGTCTCTGGACCAGCATACCTGGGCCGGATTGAGGAAGAAACTGCTCCAGGGTGGGTGTCGATGATCCGGGCTGTGATGGGCTGGTCGGCTGGGTGGAGTTCTGATGAGAGGGAAGTCCAATGTGGAAAATGGCGGCCCCATGGAGTGGGTGGGGGTCGTCTGGCTTGTTGTGAGGTTCTGGCGGGTGGTGGGCCAAGGCTGGAACCCCACCATGCCTCCCGACTGCCCTCATGAACGGCTGGGCACAGGGAGAGCAAGGAACCGCTCTGCCCCATGTCTGAGAGTCTCTGGACCAGCATACCTGGGCCGGATTGAGGAAGAAACTGCTCCAGGGTGGGTGTCGATGATCCTCCAAACAAGCTCTCTCACATTATTCACAATAACTTTAAATTTTATTGGAGGAGCAGTGACGAAAAGAGTCCATGTGCTCTGGCCTCTGCACCCACACCTGCCAGGTGAGGATACTTCAACATCTAGGCCAGAGGTCTCCGGGTTGGGGAAGAGGAAACACTTTTTAAATTGATTCTTTATTAAATCACTGTGCAATAGACTATTATAAAGCTGTTCATGATTGGGTTTCAGTCATACAGTGTTTCATCACCCATTCCTCCACAAGTGCACATTTCCCATCACCAATGTGCCCTGTTTCCCTCCCACCCAGCTCCCACAACCTGCCTCTATGGGAGATTCTTTTCTTCTCTCTTTTTCTCTCTCTCTCTCCCTCTCTCTCTCTCTCTCTCACACACACACACTTTCTCCTTTTGTCCAATACCTACTTTTAATACTTACAGGGCAGCGCTACTATTTCCAACTATTATTGTCAAACTGGTCCCTTCTCTATCCTACCTACCCTCCATTCTGAACACATCTGTGGTAGAGTCCAACTCTTGACAAGTCCTCCTGGCCCGTTTTGACTGTCCTTGGATAGTAGTCTCATACTATTTTATTTTTATAGAGGAAATACTTTGCAACTGTTATTAATGAAGAAAAAGCCATTTCTATCAGAAGCTGTTCCACTTTTGTTTTGTTTTTCTTTGTTTTGGGACCATGCCCAGCAATGCTCAGGCATTAGTCCTGGCCCTGAACTCAGATATTACTCCTGGCAGTGCTCTGGGATTTTAAAAAGGGATTTTAGGGATTGAACCTGGTTTGGCCAAATGCAAGGCCAACACTCTAACCATTATTCTACTTTACCAACTGCTCCATGCAACTCTGACTCAAGCTCTCCAATCATTCTGGAGGAAGAGTATTCGCAAACACACGGAATTCTCCTTAATATTTTAGAGATGTACTCATCTTTCCACGTACTGGATCTTGTATAGATAGAAAACCCGGCAGAGATCACTAGCCAAAATGAGATAAGGTATCATAAAAATTTTAGGTTTTTTAAAATGTGTAAAAACTTGTCACCAAGTTTTCCATGATACTGGTACTTTATGGACAGACCATTGCCCTCCACTGAGAGCTGCATCTGGACATTTTGTCTGTTGCCCAAGCTCTGTGCTGCATTTCCTTTATTTTTTTTTTTGGCTTTTTGGGTCACACCTGGCAATGCTCAGGGATTACTCTTGGCTCTTCGCTCAGGAATTACTCCTGGTGGTGCTTAGGGGACCATATGGGATGCCAGGGATCAATCCCAGGTCAGCCACATGCAAGACAAATGTCCTACCCGCTGTGCTATTGCTCTGGCCCCCATTTCTAACTGCTGATTATGGTGACAGCTCAGTCAGCATTTGTTGAGCAGCTAGAGTTCAAGTGGCCTATGGTGAAGGATTTGGGGAACACTAAGATCCTTCTTAAGGAATATAAACACAGGAAGAGTCCAGGTCTGGTGAATTACCAGAAGGAAGTAGAGGTGTAGGCAGAGATAAAGATGCTGAATGTCAGTTATTTCACTCACAGTTCATAAGATTTGGCTCTTTTAGTAAATAAACTCTCATTGGCCACTTGGGGTGGAGAACTCCATGCACACCCCAAGTTACATGCTATGGTTAAGTTGGACAGTTTATTCTTTTTCTAATACTGTAATCAGGATGTGAGGGCGATCTGGCTGCGACATCTGTCACCCCATTGATCGCCAGGGTTGATTCGGCTGATCTGGCTGGCTAGGCGGGTGTCCCCTTCCTCCCTCGCCGCTCCATGTGCGCTCTCCCAAAGCCGCGCTGGTTGAAGAGGATGGCCTTCCCGAATAGAAGACTGGTCTTCGGTCGAGGGTATACGAGTAGCTGCGCTTCCCTTATAGAACCTCCAAACAAGCTCTCTAATACTGTAATCAGTACCAGAAGAATCCAGAGCATTTGAGTTCATGCAGGTATAAACAAAGAGAAGCCTCAGATGACGGGTTTAGAGCAGTCACCATCATCACCATTGCCGTCACCATCATCATCACCACCATCATCACCATTGCCATGACCATAACCATCACCACCATTATCATCATTGCCTTCATCATCACCATCACTACAATCATCACCCTACATCACCACCACCACCATCATCAATATTGCCACGACCATCACCGTCACTATTCCTATCACCCTGACCATCAACATCACCATCACAGCACCACCCACTGATCAATAACCAGATACTGTGCTAAGCTCTTATAGAGGTTATTCGTATTTGTTATCCCTGACCATGGCCCAATTCCCATTTTGCTCAGGAGAAAAAGGCCCTCGGAATACAAAGAGAGTTGGAACTGGAATGGAACCCAGACCCTCCTCACTTCAAAATGGGCTTGTACTCATCACGCTGTTCTCATCACACTCCTCCACAGCCTCCTTCCAGACCCAGGCTGAACTAAGAAGTAGTTTCTAGGGCCAAGAGGAGAGCTTGAAGGGGTGTGTGCAGCGAGCACTGAGGACAGCTATGAGAGCACTGCCGTGTGCACCCCAGGTGGCCCTCAGCACCACTAGCACTGACCCCCAACCACCAGATCCATACTGCTAGAATGTGCGTGCTTGGGAGTGGTCCTGGGCTCCAGGGCACCCATGGGTGACTACCACAGCGACGAAATTAGTTATAACTCTATCCATGACCAACTCCAACGTACACTACTCTCCTCTCAGTCACCACAGAATCCCACGGGGCAGAGGAGCTGTTTGAGCTCCCCCTCCCCCACACTACAGTCAATGACGCAGCACCTGCATGTGTCTCAGCAAGGGCCAAAGTCATTTCCAGGGCACCCAACTCCTGAACACAAAAACAAGGAAACCTACAGAAACTGCATCTTGGCGACGAAGGCCAGCAGCCAGATTTCCTGGCCACTGAGGCCCAGAGGTCCTTCAGGAAGATTTCACCAACAGTTCTGATTAGATTCTTGTTGGGTCCAGAACTCAGGGCTCTCTAATGGGGCTGGACTCAGGGTGCTGGAAGACAGTGGCACCAAAGAGCACTTAAGGCAATGGACACTTTTGGTTCCTGTGCAGTGCTTGACTAAGCAGGAGTCCTCAAAAGAACACCTTAGGGAGACAACCCCCCTTTGGGGATTTAGGGGGTGTCAGCTCCTGAGGGCTTCAGGGAAGGACTTGGAGGACATCATGTGAGCACCAGCATCCCAGCCTTGGTGAGCAGGAAGTGGAGGGCACAGGATTTTACATTTCTCTGAGGCTTTTGTCCACAGCTACATCAAGGCCATGTGTCTGCAACGGACTTGTGGGGTTAGCTTTTAAACCTGATTGGTGGGGAGATGCTGAGGAGAATTAAGTCAATGAGTAGTCAACTCATAGAGCTGTCTTTTTAATAACACTTCAATCCTCTGATAGCATAGAGATCCAAGGATGGTGTGGGGGGGGGGGAGAAAAGACCCTTTTATGAAGCTATAAATAATGTGCTAATGGAATGTGCAGAGAAATTGTTAGGTACAGTAAACCAAAATGTCACAATAGCCCCATGCATTCTCCCACCCCAACTTTGAGACAATCAAAAGAGATGAGGGGGAGGAAGGGGGAAGGCGGTGGGGGGGATAAGGCCCAAAGATTTGAGTGATTTTCCACTGCGATCTATATTAGGAAGCAGCTGCTGTCTTCTCTCCAATAGGGTAATTTTATCCTCGGATTCTTATGAAATATTCCAGCAGGGGGGGGGCTGGGGAGGAGCTCTCATGTCTGGACCCCCTATATTTTTTATAAAGAGTTAAGGCTGGTGATACTAGCAGCCGCTTGGTTATTATTACTGATCAGTTGTTAATTAAAATAAAAATGAAGCTTCTTAAACTTCAATAACCCGTGTATTGCAAATTATGCAAAAGACACAACTAATTGCATTATTAGCAAAAATTACATTTAAAAAATAGCTCCCCCACAAAGAACTAAAATTATCTAATCTAAACTTGCTCTCACCAAAGGAGCCTGAGGAGACGGAGCTTGGGGAACATGCAGGTGGGGGTGGGTTCTGCCTCTCATTCAGCAGAGAGAGAGAGAGAGAGAGAGAGAGACAGAGACAGAGACAGAGACAGAGAGAGAGACAGAGATGGTGGTGTCAGGATTCACAGACATCATATACAAACCAGAACAAGCAAAAGGACCAAGCAGACAACACATGTGGGCTGGCCTGCCCCAGTAAGACATAGCTCATGCTCAGAGGGAGTTTAGTCAGCTACCTACAAACATCATCTGGGCAATGTTCCTAGTTATGAAGTATTATTGGGACTTTAAAGGTAGGCCCTGATCAGAAAGAAACTGGGTAGGTAAAAGCCCCAGATACTCATCCTTCCCTCAGCATTCACCTACTTTTGTATACACATAGACGAATACATCACAGACACAAAGACAACACAGATATATACATGACACACACAGAGCCAAGGCAGATACATGCAGAGTGACAGTACAGCAGGTAGGCAGCTTGTCTTGCACATGGTCAACCCAGGTTCAATTCCCAGTATTCCATATGGTCCCCCAGCATCACCGGGATAGATTCTTGAATGCAGAGCCATGAGTAACCCCTGAGCATTGCTGGGTGTGACACAAAAAGCAAACACAACAACAAACAACAAAAACATAGCTACATACATCACATGCACACAGAGAGTCAGCATAGAGACATATGTCACACACACAAGAGTCAGTGTAGAGACATATGTCACATGCACACAGAGGCAACATAGAGACATACATCACACGCACACAGAGTCAACCTAGAGATATACATCACACACAGAGTCAGCATAGAAACATACGCTACACACACAGAGTCAGCATAGAGACGTACGTCACACATACAGAGTCAGTGTAGAGACATATGTCACACACACACAGAGCCAACATAGAGACATACATCACATGCACAGAGTCAGTGTAGAGACATACATCACACACACACAGAGTCAGCGTAGAGACATAGGTCACACGCACACAGAGTCGGTGTAGACACATACGCCACATGCCCACAGAGTCAGCATAGAGACATACATCACACACACAGAGAGTCAGCGTAGAGACATAGGTCACACACACAGAGTCAATATAGAGACATACGTCCACACGCACAGAGTCAGCGTGGAGACATATGCCACACACACAGAGTCAGGTCAGCCTTCCCATTGTTTTTCCCCCAAGCTGCTTCTGCCCTGGCCCTGAGTGGCAGGTAGAGAGCTGTCAGAACTGTACATGATTCTTTCCTTTCCTTTGTTCCCCAAATGCCACCAAGGCCTCCAACTCCACCAGACTATACAGTCACAGCATCCTTGTGCTAAAGTACAGTGTCCTCCTCTCCATGTGCAAAGTGAGGTCCTTTTTACTCCATGTTTTCCCCCACCTTCCTCTCCCTCTTAATGTCTAAAGCTTAGAAACCATTGTCCCATACTCAGAAACAACAACAAAGGACTTAGAAGTCGTATAAAAGGACAATTCTGTTACGCATTCGGGAATTCCTTCCTGCTCAAAGCTGTCCCATGTACCTATGCCTGATGGAAAGTTCCTTTGACAATTGGTTTTGACGCAGTTCCTCATGGGTGGAGAACACCAGCTCTATTCTCCTCATCTGGGAGAGACACGAGATGCCCTCCGATGCCATCCATGGGGATGAGGGGAAGGACAGAATGAGACTGGCTCTCCCCAGCAACTTCAACCCACCTGCAGGAAGTCATTGAATTTAATTGCACATCTCTTGTTAATTTATTTCACTTTTTGGCTTTTTAAAAAATTTATTTCTACAACCACAGCCCTAGCCAGACATTATCTCCCAGCAGGAGCCTGGACCGGAGGCGACAAGTGGCAAGGCACTGGCTAACAGCATGCATGCATTCCTCTTCTCTCTCTGCTGTGTTGAAGTTTGCCAACAGCCACCACACTCTTGTGGTAGTTTTTGGAGCAATCAACAACATTGGCCTTAAGTGGCACAAGAGAGCTGCCACACATGGGACAGCCAAGTGAGCTCAGCATGCCAGTGCCTGGGCTCATTGAAAATCTGTGTGCGGCTGAATCAAATACGACAAGAAGAAGGCAAAAGAGAGAGACTATTATCCCATGGGGGAGTGACAGAGGGCTGAAATGGGCTTGAGTAGCAGAAACAAAGGGGAAAGAAGAGAAATAGCTGAGAATGATAATCCCAGATAAAAGCAACTGCTGGATATGCACACATGCACACGCACCCACCCACCCACCACCCACCCACACAAACACACACACACCACACATGTACACACACAGACAGAAGACAAAGGCTTCTGAACTCTGGTTCTGGGTGGCTCAAGCAGGAAACCTAGAATACCAGTTAAATGAATCTATGGTGGGTCATGGCGATGCATCACTTGGTACTTCAAGATCCTATCCCTGGCAACTCATGATCACTCAAGCATGGGGCTGGGGTCTGAAGGAAGGAGTCAGTCCCTTGGGCACTTACTGATCCTTGATCAGTACCGTGCCAAAAGCAGCAGCTCACAACACTACTGGCTGCGACCTAAAGCCAAGAGCAACAATGCAAAGCCAGCTGTAGGACTCGGGTAGACATAGAGACAGTCTTGGAAACTCAGGTAGATGCAGAGATATGGATTCTTTCCCAGGTTAAATGTATCTTCATATATTTATGTTTATAAAGTTACACTTGTTTCTACAAATGTATATCTGTTTTTATATCTGCATATTTAAGCCCACCTTTATATTATTATATATTATTTTATGTACCTATGTATATTTCATGTATGTGATAATTGTAACACATAAACACTACAGTCAATGCTTTTCACAGAAAGGTTCACTTTTTTTTTTTACAAAAAACTCACCTTGTTGGCAATCATGTGCTCTTGTCTAATCCTCATAGACCAGGAGGAGTGGCAGATGCCTCTAATTAGAACTTTAACCTCTGGGAGCTACACTCATGGTTTATGCTGAGATTCAAAAGGTGTTCTCAGGTCCTGAGGCCATCAACTACTGGACAGTGCAGGCTGGTGAGGAGGAAGAGGGAGCTGGACTCAGGGGGAGAGTAAAGTTAATCAAAGCTCCTGCACATTGGCTTGTGCAGAGAGAGAGGATGGCCTGGAAGGTGCTCTCTGATGATCAATTAGTAACTCAAGAGGGAAAGACAGAATGTTCCATAGTTTGGATGCAAACTTACGGAGAGCAGGCAGGAAACTTCTGGCTCTCAGAAGTTTCATCCAGTAGGATTTGTGTTTAGATCTTTTAGCACAGGTTGGGGAAGAGCTGTCTACTGGGGTTGAGATTTCCTTTCATCTGTGTCCCTGTGTTACCCCCTCATTGAACCAGCTGAGCTCAACTCATGACTCGGAAGTTAAAGCTGCTTGAATAGGGACATCCTGGGTGCCATCTGCACTCAAGACAGAAATCCAGGCATTAGAAAGCAAAAAGTCCTATCTCTTCCGGTCACTCAGTCTTTGGATCTCTGGATCTCCAGGTGAAGGACTGCAACAGGGCCACTAAAATGGGCTGGAACTTCTCTCTCCATCTGCACATGTGTGATCTTTGGAGTCTGAAGGTCAAGTCAAGCCATCCACTGACTGGCTGTCAGTCTCCCTGCAGGCTCCTCCCCGTGAAACCTGAGCCTTCCTGTTTGGAGAAGGCTGAAACTAGCCAGACCAGTGAATGGACCCTGGAATATTATTCAGAAGGAAAAGCCTATAGACTGGGGATCAGACTCACTACTCAAAGTCCCATCACCACGTTCCCACCCTCTACGTTTCCCACACATAGCACCCTATGGCCCAGAGGGCTGTTCATTGGGGATGGTGCCAACTCATTATACCCAGAAATTCACCACAGTCTCTTCTCTTCGCTGAAGGGTGTTGTGAATCTTAGAGCTAAAGTAGGATTAGTAACATAAAACAGGATTCATTTTTCTAATTTGAAGGAAAGGAGAAAGGAGTGGGAACAGGAGGGTACTCAAGAGAAGTGGAGATGGGTGGAGAGATGGCACAGTGAGTAAGGAGCGTGCCTTGCATAAGGCTGCCACCCCAGTTAGTCCCCTGAGCCCCATCAGAGCTAATCTGAGCACAGAGCCAAGAGTGAGCCCTGACACCACTGAATGCAGCACCAAAACAAAGACAGAGCCCCCTCTCGACCCAGCGACCCTCAGTCCCTTGTGTATTTTTAGGAACTCCAAGTGCTCTGTTCTAGTACTGGTCACCATGACCAGGGGCATGTGTCTCTGACACCAGGGCTCACATGCCTGGGCATAGGGTGGCATGTCCTTCTGTCTGGCCACAGCCAAAAGGAAGCAACCCTAGTGGGACATGAGCTCTGGGCAGGAACCACCGCTAACTTCACTTAGGAGGAAGTTGAGCTTGAGGCTGACAGTAGGAAATGGCCTCTTTGGTGAGCAAGTAAGGATATTGACTCCTTGGGCCAGGAGCAAGCCCAGGGGAACTCAGCACATGATGGAGAGGGATTCAGGAAGATTTTTCTCAATCCTGCTAGAACCTCTGAAACCCCTCTGATTGCAGGGCCAGTAGAAGCCGGTGGTTTGGAATGAAAGACAGAAAGACAAGAAAGGCAAAGTGTCTGGTCCTGACCTCAGGCCCAAGAAGGGATCATGAGTTCCTCCTGGTTTGGTAAAGAGAAAGAAGCATCTTTAAAAAAGCAAACAAATTGGACCAGAGTGGGTAGGACATTTGCCCTAGCACACAGTCAACCTGGAATCAATCTCCCGCATCCTATATGATCCCGAGCACTACTAGCAGTAATTCCTGAGTGCAGAGCCAGGAGTAACCCCTGAGCATTGCTGGGTGTGACCCAAAAACCAAAAAAAAAAAAAAAAAAAAAGCAACTTTACATTGAAAACAGAGAAGCAGCAGAAGAATTTCCAGGCTGAGGCTGGCACGGGGCAGACGCTCAGCAGGGAACAGTTTGGGAATTAAGTTTGGCATTTTTCAAGCTGAAATGAAGTCGCTCTCTAATAAGGGAATCATCATGGGGCCATCATGGAAAATGCACGTAATTCACTCATATGGAGGCCCGCAGCTCAAGCTCAAAGAGCCAGAAGTGCCTCTCACATGCCCTCATTGTCCCACAAGACTGATGACAATCAATTAGTCGATAGCAACAGATCAAAGCCAGTGATCTCTGGGTGCCTGCGGAGATTCTCGCCCATAGCACATGCTCTCAGTGGGGCAATCTGTCTTGTCCACCCGCCGGCACTGTGCATCGGTTTTGAACCTCCTTCCCCAGAATGGGAGGGTGGGTGGGCCTGAGTGCACAACATTCCCTCGGGCTCCAAACCCAGCTTCAGAGTTCAGCAGACCCACTGTTTCTTACAGAGGGTTTCTTCTCCCCCCCACATGGGCTCGGGTGCATCTCCCCAACTCTCAGGACAGCCTGGGAGGCCGGAAGGCTGAGCTGATGTCTAGACCACCAGCTCCCTGTCAGGGAACCTCGCCCAGGAGGCTGCTCTTGACCCAGATAGACTGAAATTCCTCTCGAGGTTGCAGGCACTAAGGCCGAGCTTTCCACTTTAGCGCCCAGGCACTGGCGTGGTCTGCTCTCCCCAGCCTTTTCTCTTGTAGCCCAGGTAACCCTGAAGCAGGAGGCAGGTGATCTTTCTGCATGGAGAAGAAACACAATCTCCCTTCTCTTGCTTTCCCACAGAGTAACATGTGACACAACTTTGGGATGAGCCCTCAAGATGCAACTGGGCCATGCGACTACAGTCCCCGTTCTGGGCAGGCCTATTAATCCCAGGAGCTCAGGAGCTGGGTATAGTGTAGACAGTGAATTCATGAAGCCCATCTCTGCATTAGCCACAGATCATTCGCTGTTTCCCCTCACAGGGAGGAGCCGTGCCTCCCACTCCCGTGTGCCGGGCTATCCTCTGAGCCAGTAGGATGCCACCACCCCAAACCATCCAAGTAGAATTGATTCATTTATCTTTGCCTTGTGGGTTCCACCCTGCCATGCTCAGGAGCTACTTCCTGCATGTTGCTGGGGTAAGAGGGGCCTCACTTCCTGTGTTTCTGGGGGGTCCATGAGGTGGTGGTGAGGGAACTGGGCCTCCCACCTAAAAGCCCATGCACCAAGCCATTGGTGACAGTCCTTAGATTATGGAATCTGGATATTTGACTTGAGGAGCAAATGGAAGCTGCTACGATAGATGGGAAGAAACCAACAATGCTGTGCAGAGGCATTTCGGCCAGAGCTGTGAGGGAAAGTGTGATTCTCCCTAGTCTTGAGAGAACCAGCATCCCAGCATCCCTAACAGACCCTCGCACTTCTCACAGGGTGCAAGGGGTGGCCAACAGCTGAGTCATCAGCTTTGCAAACAAGTTCCCAGTTTACCCAGTCAACAAAACTGCTTAAAAATTGAGTTTGGTGATAGCACAACAGGTAAGGCATTTGCCTTGCATGTGGCCAACTCAGGTTCAATTCCCGGCACTCCATATGGTCGTTGAGACCTGGCTAGGACTAAGCCTTGAGCACCGCCAGGTGCTGGTCCCAAAACAAAACAATAAAATAAATGGAAAAAATAAAAATAACTAAAAATTGAGTCAGGGAGATGGTACAGGGTTCAGTCGCTGGAGGCACGACAGCCGTGCAGCATCCACCCAGCACTGCTTGGCACCCCTGGAGGTCCCTGAGTATCACAGGTATAGCCCTGGACTTCCCACACCGCAAGGCTCAATCCACACAATAGAGTCAGACATTAGCATTTAACAGCTGGTCCTAAGATCTACAGGGGTGGCTTCTGGCCCTCTGAGTACCACTTGGGAGGCCTCCACAAATTTCTTTGAGCCTTTTAGTGAGTAGGGAATTGCAGGCACCAGCCTTTCGTGAATGCAGGCCTTCCCTCATGCAACACGCCTGGACAAAATATTCTCCTCAGCAGAAGTGCGACACAGGTCGAAGAGATGAACTTTCCCAAGGTATTAAATGTGAAGACGTGGAATTAAGTGAAACGCCCCACACTGAATTGACATTTCCCCTTTTTAATGCAAGCTAAGATTGATGAAAAATACCACTTATCTACATTAAGGGTCAAAAATCTCAAGCAGAAAGGCGCTGCTGGCTGAAAACTCCCGGGCAGAGTCAGCCCTCCATAATCCGACCGGGCTCAGATCACATTCTGATGATCCAATTAATGGCGGCTCCAGACCGGCACCGGCAAGTAAGGCCCCTAACAGATTGGGGGCTGTAACATCAATTTCTTAAGTGCATTTAAAGGATTACAAATGTTAGTCCTGGCTTGAGATTGAAACACCTATTGAGGTGCTCTGAGCCACATTATTGTAATTGGGTGCCTGAGTTACTGCCCCAGTTCCTGATGGAGAAGCGAACACACCGGAATCAAGAGTTCTTTTTGCTGCATTGCATGTTTCCAGGCTTTCTTCCCTTTATAGTTTCCTTGGGATATAAATCTGAATGGAAATAATTCTTCTTTTCATCCAGCCAGTTTAATTGCAGTTCTTGGGCACGAGTCTTGTCCACACACTGTTTGGGTGCAGGCTCAGGGTCCTGTTATCTTAGGAAGAGGCGTTCAGGAGCTGAGAATCCCAATCTTTTCTTTGCAAAACCCAGGAGATGCAGGAGGAGCAGAAAGAGAGCAGGAGAGGAGGGAGCCGTCCACTCCTTCCCTCTGCAGGAACACAGAGGAAGCCATATTCCCCATCAGCCGGGAACAAGTACCTTCTCCTCTCTACCTTTCATTGTCCCTGAGATCGGCTCAAAGAAAAATTCTGCCGGGGTAGAACTGGGACTGGTGCTATTTTAGACTGGCTCCCAGCTCTCAGGACTTTTCAGCCCGTGGCACTGCCCTTATTCAGAGCCCCCAGAACCTGCTTCTGCTCTTGTGCCACCTGGGAACAGTCCCTGCTCACACCTGGACCCCCCCATCCAGACACACAGATTTTCCCTTCCCCCAAACACTTAAGCTCAGGAACCACATCATCGCTGTCTTTTTGCTGAAATACCCACATTAAACTATCCAAGCCTTAAGACTCAACTCTTGGACATAAGCTGCCCGAGCTACCTTGACGTCTAACTGCAGTCACTACTAGTTGTGAGCAGAGTCTTGCTGGAGGGCTGTGGATGTAGGACGGGGAGCAAAAAAATCCCCATTCCAAATAGTATCAACTGACCTAGTATTCCAGCAACATTTGGGGTTCCTGCTCTGTCATTTCTTCTCCTTTCTTACAATAATCATAAGCCCTTTTTAAAAAAAAATCCCCCCAAAAAGCATTTTTTATAAACACAGTAGACTCATGTGAAAAAGGAGAAAATTCAAATTGCCCAGGGACACTACCATCCCAAAAGAAGTTCTTTGTGATTGGTTTCTATTTATCTGTTCTCTTGGGACAATTTTACATAGTTATTATCTTACTTTAGATACAGCTTTCCACACAACTTTTCCCTACTCACTGGATTGTGAATATGTTTCCAAGTCTTTAAAAAATATTGGTAAACATTTAGAACAGTACAGAGTATTCTGTGATGATAGATAACTGATATTTATGGTTGTTTTTGTTTGTTTTTGGTCTGGGGTAACACCTAGAAGTTCTAAGGGCTTATTCCTGGCTCTGTGCTTAGGGGTCACCTGATCGGGGCTTGGAGAACCATGATTAGTGCTGAGGATGGAACCAGGATTCATGAGGCAGGATCAGTTTGAAAGGCAAGAACCTTAGCCCTGGGACTATTCTCTGGCCTCTGTTGTGTTTTATAAAAAATTACACCAATACTTACAGACACGGCAATAATATCCATTGTCTTTTTTCTCTAAAAGGGCTATGAAACTTCTTCCATAAAAGATCAGAATGTCAACATTGCAAGCCCTTCTGTTTTCATCTCAAACAATGGATTCTGTGACTGCTGGCCGTTTACTACAAACTAACAAAACATGGTTAACAAAACCTGGGTGAAAAACTTGGTTTCAGAACAGTCAGACCAGAGGGAGGCAGTACCGAAGCAAATATCTGGGTTCCCATGGCATGGCCATCATTACCCAAGAAAAGATGCTACCGGTTGCAGTCTCTGACTTTTGACAATCTTAAGTTCCTTCTAGGAAGGCTCTGCAGGGGGTCTTGACAGCAGGGACTTCTGCCAATGTCACTGTAAGACAGAGCACCAGAGTCGCTGACCCTGAGTTAGTCCTGTTGCTCAGGGCACAGGTTAGCTGATAAAACCAAGCGGCAGTACTCTGATCTGTGCCAGGAGTCCCTGCCCCCAGCCCACTGTGCTGCTAAAGCCTGAAGGTGAATGTGGGCAGGATTCCTCCTACCCAACATATCCAAGCATCGGTTCATCTTTTCAGTATGAATTTGCTCTAGCAGGAAGGTGGTTTGACTTTGGTTTCACTGAGTTGATGACAAGGAGGTGGAGAAACTTGTCTGCTGTGAATCTTTTCGCAGCAGTGAAGAATCCCAGCAAATGCCTCTGAGGAGTACAAAGGGCACCCACATTCAACAGGCAGAGAAGGAAAAGGGGCACATCTTCATTCCTCCAGAAAGACCCTTCAGGTGTCAACCAGAAGGTGTTTGGGGACTTCTATGTGTGTGATTTGAGTTTCGCATTGCTGTTTTATTTCTTATACTTGTATGTGCAAATGCTTCCCTTTCTCCACGACCATTCATAAGGATGAGCAGGAATTGTTTCTCTTGGATCTTGTGTCCCTGGATGTGTCCCTTTGGGAGTGGGCGTGTCCAGTCTGCCATGCTACTCTGGGCCCTGGTGATTCCCTTCACTCCTGGCCTCCTTTATAGACACCAAAGCTGCTGGGCTGAAGGGGCACTGGACGGACACCAGGGGTCCATTAGAATCCCCATGCTGAGACATTGCCAGCCCCCCCGCCCCACCTGCTCTCTAGCCCAGCAATGTGTTTAGGAACACATTGCTTCATATGGTAGCAATATGAAGCAAGGACTGCCTTGCTTCATATGGCAGCAGCTAGTCTTGCTCGTTTTGGTTTTGTTTTGGGCTACACTGGGTGGTGCTCAGGCATTTTTCCTGGCTCTGCACTGAGGGATCACTTACGGCTGTGCTCAAGGGACCCTATGTGATGCCAAGGATTGAACCAGGGTGGGCTATGTACAAAACAAACACCTTACTCCCTGCAGTGTGGCGCTGGTCCATGGAAGCTGCTGTTTTTTCAGATTACCCATAAAAGTTTTCCCAAAGGCTGACTTAGAACAGCTACTCCAGCTTCAGCATTATGGAGACCAGCAAGATGGAATTCTTGGTTGCAGGGACTACCCCAGACACATAGGAAGTTTGGCCACATATCTGGCCTCAACTCATCACTCAGTATATAGAACCACCACCCAGTTGTGATGCCTTGAAATGTCTTCAGACATCAGTCCTCAGAAGCCCAGGTCCTCATGGGTGAGAATAAGACCCTTTGAGAGGGTCCAAAGAACTGGGATTGGAAAATGAAAGTCGGGGAACAGTGGAAACTTGGCCATCTTTGTCCAAACTGCCTCTGGGTCAGGAAAGGCAAGAAACCTCAAGCCCTGTCTTGAGTTTCCCGGTCCTTGGGTGCTCAGGGACAACTGAGGTGCCCTCTACATGCAGGTCTGGCTGGTTCGTTCTGCATACATGACAAAGCAGGGGGTGGTGAGAGGGTGACGCTTGGGGTTTGTTTTCCTTTTTTCTTCTCTTGGACTCATTAGATAGCCCTGCTCCAAATGATTTACACACAGATAATTAAACTTAAGCCCTAAGGACTAGTTAACTGTTTAGCAGTGTATACATTTCATATAACCATTTCCATACATCTAGTTTTAAATTCATTAACAAAAATTAATAGCTACCGGTGCTCTCCGGGCACAGCGGGTGCCATGGTGTGCTTGCTAAATTGCCCCTCTCGATCACTCCTCCGTCATCTCTGAGACACTTAAACTTGGCTGTGCTGGAACCGCTGTCTACCAATTTGCAAGCGAGCTCATATTTACTATATTTAGTGTGAATCACTGACTGAAATTCAAAAAGTATTTGTCTCTGTTTGGTGGCCTCTGGAACATTTCATCAGCAAGCTGTAGAGAATCGGGTGTGCACTGCTGTGACTCTGGAAAACAAGCAAGAAAAACTCCTCCATTTCTCCCCAACCATGTCCCGAGCTTAATAGCCAAGATTAGCTCTGAAGGTAGAGTAGAAGCATTAAATGATATTTTTTCACTTTTTTGTCTTAAAGTCCCTAAACACAATGTCAGTATCATGTATTTTTCCCTCTTGCCATATTTTTCTGAGGATGAAAGGCCTTTCTGCTAAGAATGACCCCTCCAATCTGTTCATTATCTCTTTCTTTCTGAGTGCCAAGAGAACAAGAACCATAGCAAGGGAAATCTCCTGTCTATAAACTTATTGTCACCTTTGTACTTTATTTGCAGAATTGGGGACAATTTGAAAATACTTTCTATTTGAAAATAATCTGCCTCCTCTGCTTCAATCTTGTTTCACCAATATTTACAGTGTTCGCTCCAGGATGAAAGAGCGTCGGGGTGAACTAATTCATTGTTTACACTCCGAATCCAGGGTGGCCCAATCCTATGAAGGTAGCACAAAGCACTGTATCTCCGTTCTTGTACTTATCTTAATCTTAATAACGAGCCAGACAGCCGACTCCAGAGTCTCAGGCTTATCAACGAGAATTCGTCACATGAGTCCAACCAAAGACAAGAAATGCATTATATAACAGTGCTATATAAATTGGTCCCTTTCCATGTTTAAAGGAATGCGTTCCAAAGCCTATAGGAGACATGCCTTTATTTATTTGTTTGCCTTTTGCAGAATCCAAGTGCAACCTGGACACTCTTGATTGGTTGGGCCCCAAACGGAAATGCTCTTGTTGGGCGTTATCTACCAGCAGGGTTTACTCTCAACAGATCAAAAGGATTCTTATGCTTCATTTCAGCACATGCTATCAGGACAAGCTGCTTCAAAACCATGCTTTGATACTGATAATTTGAGAAAAAGATTAATAAGAAAAATACACATCCCTTGAATAGTAAGGAATGTCAACTGCTTCCGTGGAACTTGTGAACGTTTCACCAGAAGCAGCCTGCCTGGACACCTTCGACACACCACAGCAACACAGTGAGCAATTCACCTACGCTTCTTCCAATCATGTCCTGAGTTTAAAATAGCACATGGTTCTTTTCCTGGTACACAGGGAAGGTACTTTCTTCAGCAGCAAGCAGTTTACAGAATTTCTTTGGGGGTGGATGATTTATTAGGGTATACCTAATTATGACTCTGAATTTTCATTCGAAATAATTGGAGATTCTAAGGGGCATAATACACATTCTTTCTTTTTTATCCTTCTACAAGATTTATGTATTATTGTTATAGGACAGTTTAAGAACTAAAATTCCTACTGGGATTTCAAAGAGAAATGTCTCAGCGATTTAATATGTCCATGGTCAAAAATTCAACATCTTTCAAATGAATAGTTTCTTTAAAACTATTCTCTGTGAATTGCCTCTTTTTCCCCCAAATGAAATGAAATGTAAAAAGGTTTCATGTCAACTGAATCATGGAACTTCACCATATATTGGCAACTTCAATATACTCCCTTACGAATACTACCTACCTATATTTCCTTTCTTCCAGAAGAAAAAGTAGTCCATTACAGGATCACCTTCATCTTTCCTTCCTTCTATCTTTCCTTCATGGTTTTATGGCCAATTCCCGGTGGGCTTAGGGTGTACTTCAGGCTCTGTACTCAGGAATCTCTTCTGGCACAGTTCAAGGGAACATATGTAGTGTTGGAGATTGAATTGGGTCAGCTATCTTAGCCACTGTACTCTGTCACTGGCCCAGAATTCTAAATGTTAACACATTGCTTCATGTGGGTATAACACTAAGGATATTCTGTCCATTGACTCACTTTGGACAGTTTCAAAGCAAAAAATTTCCTCTAATAATTCTACCATGTCTAGAAAAATGCTAAAAAGGAGAAATAGTGATAAAATGTATGTACATGTATCTTTGTTCTGACAATTATATAATTACTGAATTCCTATTTCCTTTATACTACTAATCATACACTGGTACTAATAATATTCATAATCAAAGGTGTATTTCTTGATGACATTTCCATGTTTGCAAAATTAAGAGCAGAGTGTAGCAAGAAAGTGTTGTATTACATAGCATTTCCCATAGGAATGAAACTCCTGCAATACATTTCCAGCATTTTCCCCAAGCAGCAGAGAGAAAGATTAATGGTATTGATTATAAGTTTCACAGTTCTCACTCAATCTACCGATGAAGAGTTGACTACGAAAGAGCCAGAGAGATCTATGGAAATATCACTTACTGCTATCAAAATGTGAAGATAACATCCCTACAGCTCAAAATATAGAAATCTTAAGAGTAGATGAATGTTGTGCCTCATTGCAGGGAAAGTTTTTTTCCAAAATGCATGTTAAGGGCTAATGAAATGGCAAGGGGATAAGGCATGTGACTTTTATGTGGCTGACCCTGATTCAGTACTTGGCCTACTTATTTCCCTGATCATCACTGGGTACAGCCCTGACAACTCCCAAGGCTCACCTGGGTGGCCTGGAAACCCCTAGTATCACTAGGATATGGCCCAAGCAGAACCATATCCTTGCATGGAACCACTGGGCTGAGTTAGCTAAGAATTGCTAGAGAGGGCCCCAAGGATCCCTAAATACTGCTTGGGAAACCTTCCACCCAAACCCAAACCAACTGTATATCATATGTGAAGACATAGGCACCCATGCTTACATGTGTAGCCTTCCTGAGTCATGTGAGTCATGTGACCTAAGCAGTATTCTCTCCACTGCCACAGAATCTTGCTTAGATGAAATGCCTTTTCACTATGTGTCAGGTTTGGTGATCCTAATATTTCAAGACTCGTCTTGGAACATTTGGCAGGGACAACAAGAAAGGTTAAAGACTCTGCCTAATTAAAAACCCACCGCTTTCTAAAGAGAAATAAAAACCCTAGCCTGGGAGCCCACCAGTCACTGCTGTTCTGACTCTCCATGACTCTTGCAGTCAACAAGATGTCTTTCCTGTTCCTCTTCTGGTACAAGTTAGATCTGATGCACATTGAGCTGGCCAAGAGTGAGGGCATTGCCCACCTGCAGCAACCAATGCTTACACTAACTTTACTATCATCAGTCCAACCATGAGACACTTACACAGAACCTATCCCAGAGGTGTTAGTAAACTTCGGATTTAGGGCACGTAAAAAGTTGTACCATGTAGATTTCAACTTCACATAATCACTTGATCACTTGTTCACTTGACATCCCATTATTCATCCATTTGCTCGAGTGGGCGCCAGTAACATTTCCATTTGACCCTATCACGTGCCAGTGTAGCCCAATGGCATCTGGTTGCTTTAGGAATATGAAGAGCCTCAAACCGTTTGTTTAGGGTCTTGATGAAGGGGCGGCCACGTGATCTTTTGACATCCCATGGGATCCAGTCGGTAATGGCTCTAGTCCACTGTTCATCTCCAAATCGCATTACATGTTCAGCCCATCTGATTTTCGATGCCTTGGCAAATGAGACAGTGCCCCCTGACTCTGGAACAGTGATGGAGGTCAGAGCTCCGGGTTCCTTCTTTCACTTGAGTGTGGCATGATATTCCAAGCATAGCTCTGTCGATGCCTCTTTGGGAGACCGAATACCATTCTCATCCTGCTTTCATAGGGCCCAGGTCTCTGAGGCGTATGTTAGTGCAGGGAGAATGGTGGAGTTGAAGAGATGTGCCTGGAGCAGGAGGTTCTTTGTCTTTTTAGCTATTTCTTCGATGTTTTTGAAGGCATTCCATGCTGCTCTCTTCCTCCTGTGCAGCTCAGGTTTTAGGTCATTCATCATGTTGACTTCTTGACCTAGATACACATAACTGCTACATTCAGAGATGTTTGTTCCATTGAGAGTGAATGGGGCCTCTGGAACTGTTCATTTCTCATGAACATAGTTTTGCTAAGATTCAGCTGTAGACCTATCTTTCCACATTCTCAGTCAAAGTCAGCCAGCATTTGTGCTGCTTGGCTAATGTTTGGTGTTATTAGAATGATGTCATCAGCGAAACAAGGCGGTGGGGGCTCTGACAGTCTATCTTCACTCCTATTCCTTCACATTCTAATTTTGCATGATGTTCTCGAGGGGGCACTGAAGAGTTTTGGTGAAATGGTATCACCATGCCAAACCCATCTTTTGACATCCATGATCACTAGCAGACGCACAGTTCATCAATAAATGCTTTATTTAGAGGTGACTACAACAGTATGCCACCCGCACGGCAAGCCTGGCAAGCTGCTCGTGTAGTATTTGATATGCCAAATACCAGTAACATTTATATCAGGTCATCCCATGACCTAATATAATGGTTTGAGGCTCTTTATGTTCCTGGATCAAGCGGATGCCTTTGGGTTCTACTAGCATGAGACAGGACATATGAAGATATTACTGGTGCCCGCTCTAGCAAATAGATGATTAACGGGAAGATAGTGATAGTGATAGTCATCACTTCACATAATAAAGATGTATAAAGAATCACTGGGGTCCAGGAATGGTTCAGGTGCAAAGGATTAGGGACATGGCCAACCTCGTTAGTGCTTAAATAACCTTTGGTTATTTTTTTTGGGGGTGGGTTCTTGAGGGGGCAGGTGTTGGATCATACCAGGCTGTACTCAGGGATTACATCTGCTGATGCTCAGCTCAGGAGACCCTGTGTGGTACTGGTGATGGAATCAGGGTTGTCCGCATGCAAGGCAAGCTGCATGCAAGGCAAGCTCACTGGCCTGGTCTTTTTTTTTATTTTTTAATAATTTTTATTGGACCATTGTGAAATATAAAATTAAAAAAGATGTTTGTGATTGGAGTTCAGTCATACGTTTTTCCAGCAACCATCTCTCCACAAGTGCCCCCATTCCCGCCAGCAATATCCCTAAGTTCCCTCCCCCTCCACCGGCCTGCCTCTATAGCAGGAACTATTCTTTTCTCTCTCTCTCCTCTCTCTCTCTCTCTCTCTCTCTCTCTCTCTCTCTCTCTCTCCTACACATTGTGGCTTGCCCTACAGACATTTAGGGATTATCATGTAAATCCCTTTGTGTGCATTCAATGTTCAGTTCTAGTGTGGCACTAACAGTTCCCATAATTAATAGTGCACTAGTATATATTTATATACCACTAATTAATGCAGTCATTCTATATCTGTCTTTTACCTTCTGACTAATTTCACTCAGCATGATACTCTCCATGTCCATCCATTTGCATGTAAATTTTGGAACTTTATCTTTTCTGACAGCTGTATAATATTCCATTGTGGAGATGTACCGCAGTTTCTTTAGCCAGTCTTCTGTTCTTGGGCATTCAGGTTGTTTCCAGATTCTGGCTATTGTGAGTAGTGCTGCAATGAGCATCAAAGTGCAGATAGTGTTTCTTATGTGTGTTTTTGAGTCTTCAGGGTATATTCCCAGGAGTAGTACTGCTGGGTCAAGTGGGAAGATTATGTTGAGCGAAATTAGCCAGAAGGAGAGAGACAGACACAGAATGACTGCATTTATCTGCATAACATAAATATATATGTACATATTAAGATACCAATATCCAAGGTCAAGTGAAACATATATCAGGAGGTCTTGTCAAAGGTGGAAATTATCACAAACGTGTGGGAGTCAGAGGTTAGGTAAGGGGGGGGAGGGAACTGGGGACTTTGGTGGTGGGAGATGGGCACCGGTGGCGGGATGGGTGCTGGAACACTGTATGACCAAAACCCAAATATGAACTTTTTAATTGTATATCTTTGTAATTGTAAAAATAAAAAATAAAAAAATAAAAAAAAAACAATAAGAATACTCTAAGACACATCCTAATTAAAATGACAAAAAACCACACAGAGATAAAACACTGAAAGTAGCAAGATTAAAGAAGGAAATTACAATCGAACAGGCCTAAGAATCACAGCAGACTTTTCAGAAAAAAGTCTCTGAGCCTGAAGACAGTGGTGTGACATTGTGAAAAGGCTCAATAAAATGAAGGCCTCACCAGGAATACTTTACCCAGCTCGACTCACATTCACATTTTAAGGGAAGATATACCACTTCATGTATAAGGAACAGCTAAAAAACTTCATGGACTCATGAAGAGATGCAAATCAAAACAGCAATGTGGTATCATCTCACACCATAGAGACTGGCACACATTCAAAAGAGCAAGAACAACTAGTGCTGGTGTGGATGTGGGGAGAAAGGGACTCTCATTCACTGTTGGTGGGAGTGCCACTGGTCCAGCCCTATTGGAAAACAATATGGAAATTCCTTCAAAAACTAGATATTGAGATAGCCTGGTCTTTTTATAGTCACACTAGTGATCTGCTCCCAAGCAAAGTACTCTAGTTCCATTATCCCCATTCTCCTGGGATATAGGTTCTATTGCTTTGTTTATTTTTTTTCTTTTCTTTTTGGCCATATTCAGAGATACTCAGTACTTATTCCTGGCTCTGTGCTCAGGGATGTCTTCTGGTGGGACTTGGAGACCATACAGAGTGCTAGGGAATGAGCCTGATTTGGCTGTGTGCAAGGCAAACTCCCTAGCCACTGTCCTATCTCTGTGGCCTCATTGCTTTAGTTCTCAGACAGACTTGAGTTGATCCGCAATGCATGGGCCCCCAAAATTAGTGGAGTCATGATCGTAGAGTGATGTAGAGGGGAGCTTTCTGGGAAGGCTGCTCTGTCATTGTGCTACAGAGACAATACAAGCTGCTCAGCCAATGTCTCTGTCTCTGTCCATTCTTCTTCCTCCTCCTTCTGTCTCCCTGTGTCCTCCCTCCCCTTCTCTATCCAAATTATAAACAGCAAAATCCATTGATAAGGAGCAAAGGGAGCTTGACGTCTCCCGACTTGACCTGAATTGCCACTGGACCAAGTCCAGCTCTGTCATCAACACGATGGATATTGGAGAGTCTCTGGATTCCTGCAGCCCACGAAATAGCAACTTATTTAAAAATCAAATCCACTCTGCCCTGAAAGGAGGATCGTTGAAGCACATACAAGTAAAACTAATTTAACCTTTGCAAAGTTCTCTCTGGAGAGAAGAATCAAAAAATCCCTTTATAAGATTTTTAAGCACCGCAATTATTGACGAGGGTAGATTGCTTCAGTTTTCTCTGATCAGGAAGGGGGGAGAAAGAGAGAAAACCCACAAGAGACATCAGCAGCTGTCAGGCTGTTTCCAACTGCAAAGAGGTGGTTTACAGTAGACGCGCGGCAGTCTCTCAAGACCCAGTTAAGAACCCTTTTAAAAATGCCTGAAAAAGCCAACTCATACATTAATCAAGTTGAGAACTCATCCATACTTACTGCAATACATCAATTACTATGTCTTTTTTTTTTAATAAATTCTGGTTGACAGCAGGCACCTTATTAAGGCCCACTAAAATGATACAATAAGTAGAAGGCTATTAATATTGCTCTTTTTTTCCCTCTCTCCCTGCTATTGTCTTGCTACACTGGCCTGCAAACAAATTCCAGCTGCATTACAATTAATGCCAGTGGAACTCCTTCTAACGACTTCCAGCTTGCTAATTTTTTACGCTAATAATAAAAAAAGACATTGCTATGCAAGAACGACCCCTTTTTTATCATGCTCGCATAGCACACCAGAGAGTGTCTGCTATTGTTCGCATGAAAGACAATTAAACCTGGAACATCTAACCTAAAAAATGACAATCTGCTAACCAGTGCTGGGCTTTGCTCATGTCCTTCCTCTATATCCTGAACCCGATAGAAAACAATTCTCAAAAGACAGTTGTTCCCTGTTCTCTCCTAACCACCCTTACAGAGGATAAGGAAAAAAAAAGTTTTAAAAATGTCTTTTGCTGATTTATGCATTTCTGCTGAGAATTTATTAACTGCCCGGCCCACTTCACGATAGCATTCCACTTGCCTGTAGGTTTGAATTCTGGACTCATAAAAAGAATCACCCCAGTATCACCACATGTATCGCATTTAAAAATAAATATTAAGGGAATTCACCAAACTGCACATATAGAAGAGTGAGAAGAAGAAAGATCAAAGTGGGAAATGGGGTATCTCTGCACCTCTGTTGTGGCTCACTCTGAGACAGCAGAAGCCAGACCAGACGTTAATTTTCAGTCAAGCTGGGACTAGAAAACTCCTTTCCTTTCACATGCAACAACTCCCTTTTTCCCCTGGAGGATAATGAGAAGTGGGTGCTTAAACCCTGGCCAGCAACATACACTCTGTCCCCTGCCAATCCCACGAACAAGTCTTAGCAAACCTTCTGACCTGAGTCTCAGGGAGCACTCTTTGTTGAAAAACAAAGCAGAAAAAATAGCTCTTTCCTCCAGCAGGATTCTAAAGAAGAAGTAAGAAGGGCTTGAAATCCTTCTGAAAAGGAAACTACCATACACTGGATTTAAAAACAAATAAACAAAGTTGCTGACAGTTCTGGCTGAAGCACTAAGTAAAGCTCTGTCATTCCATTCGAAGCAAGCAACTCTGATTGGAAGCAAGGCTCCACCTTCTACGTAATTCAGGGACCTGAAACAGAACTGGTGGATCTTAACCTTTGACCCTTTATTTCACTAATACCAGAGTACTCTCAGCCTCATTCCCTCAGGTCCTTCCCAAGTGGGACCCCTTCTGTCACCCCCAGAGACCATCCAGAAGCTCACACTGAGATGGTGTGGGGTCCTGACCTTTCTGGGGGCTGGATCATGGGGTCCGTCAACCTAGTCCAGGTTGGCATCTGCAGATACAGACAGAGCAATTGCTCTGGTCTCTAGTTGCTGCTGTGAGGATCCTCTGAGCTCTCTTAGAGGCATCCTAGTTAGCAGTAGCAGCTCCATCAAGACCAACCTCAGAATTAACTTTGTCCTCTTGCACCCGTGGAGGAAGAGCTCCTGGACAAAATGAGGTGAGGGAATCCCCATGGAGCCCTGACACCATCCCGAGAAGACAGAGTGAGCTGAAAAGAGGCAAAGGAAAGGAAAGATCGTGTGCCTGTTGCCCTGGTGGTCACCAATAAGCTCAATGCACCAGGGACAGCTGAGGCCAGGCTGACTCCAGCAGACACCACCAGTGAAGGGGTCTGGGGCGCTCAGGCAGAAACCTGTAGGATGGATAACTGAGGACACATCTGCTTCAATGGGAAGCTCTGAGGATCTGCAGAGGGATCCTACAAGCTCTCATTGGAATATAAACCAGCACATACATGTCAAGTACCCAAGGTCCCCTCAAAACTAAAGCCCATAGAGGCTGTGGCCTACACAAGGCCAACAACAGCCAGAACGAGGAACAAGAAGATGAGGAATTGGAAAGTACAAAATATTGGCAATGCCTTGGTCCTGACTTATAGTGCTGAGCATCCTGAGAGAGGGGGATGTGATGGAGTAGACTGGAGGTAACAGAGAGCACTGGTTAAGGGACTTGCACGCTGCAATTATACATAGTTTTATTTTAAGGAGTTTGCTAAGGAGGTCAGCAGAGAGCAGAAGAGAACTTTGGGACAACAGTGAAGAGACGCTGACACTGGTGGTGGTTTAGAGACTGAAACCAGATATATGAGTATGGGCAAAGGAAGGAAAAACAGCTAATTTCTCAGTGGAAACTATGTGAGAAAGAAACAGTTACTCACCGTAAATAAAACATTAAAATAAAAATGTCTTTCAAAAACAGTCAGAAAATATCTTGGCATATGTACAAAAGGTTAATACATGAATATTCCCATGCCCACGCCTACATGAATATCAAATCTTTATAGAGCAATAGATATTGGCTGAAGAAGAACAATGGAAATGATAACTACACAGATAAGTATATTTCTGTTATAATTTACATCTCTTAAAATTATTTACTACTTACACAAAAATATCAGGAGCCAAATACTGGAAGGCTTGCTGTATTTACAAAAAGTGAAGTTTGTCAATAAGCCAAAGGTCAGAAGATAGTCACAGAATAAACTATTCAAAAAATATCTCCAACACAGTCAATGATAAGTAAGAAATGTATATTATGTATTCTAAAGCAATCACAGCAATAGTAAAGCAAAGAATCATAGCTAAGAAGCTGAGATTGTGAAATGGTCACTGTCACTGTCACTGTCTTCCCGTTCATCATCGATTTGCTCGAGCGGGCCCCAGTAACATCTCCATATGTCCTGTCTCATGCTAGTAGAGCCCAAGGGCATCTGCTTGCTCCAGGAATATAAAGAGCCTCAATCCATTCCGGAATGAGGTCTATAATTGTTACTGGTATTTGGCATATCAAATACAACACGGGTAGCTTGCAAGGCTCTGCCGTGCAGGTAGCATGTGAAACGGTAAAATTATAAAAAATAATTAATCAAAAAGACTAATAATAGAAGGGAGAAAACACATGAAAAATAAATAAAAATAAATAGCAAGATCGCAGATTTAAATCTAACCATATTATAAATCACATTAAATCATATATATTCACAATAATCACATTTAATGTTATCTAAATATTCTAAATGAAAAAGAGATAATACGATCAAATTGATTTTTATTTGGGGAGGGTGGACCACATTGTAATGCTCAGGGCTCACTCCTGACTCTACACTAAGGAATTACTTTAGGTGGTACAAGGGGGTTCATATGGGATGCTGGGGATTGAACCTGGGTTGGCCACATGCAAGACAAACTTGCTATACTATTGTTCCCATACCTTAACTGGATTTTACAAAGCAAGATTCAATTTTATGCTGGTAATAGAAAATATACATCTGTGATCTGGGTTAATAAAAAATGTTTTCTTGTATTTGCAAAACCAAATGCTCAGCTCATAAAAGAGGAAATTGTTAAATTAGATTTCAAACTTAAAAATAAGTGCTCTGTGAAAAACACTATTAAGGGAATGAAAGCCAACTCTGGCAGAATATACTGAAAATAATAACATTTAATAAAGGGTCTTATCTACAATATAAGGAAAGTAGCATACCTATAAATAAAACTTCACTCTAAGACTCTCTCATCCAGTGTGCTTCCTCTTATGGATAGCTCCGATTCTCCCAGGTGTAGCCCTTACAGCTGATGGGTGTCATGGCACCACCCTAAGACGGACCAAACGAGGTTCATATTTAGGATTTTGTAAACTTCTGTCCCATATTCCAGGTGCTGAAACTATCCATGTGGTTTTCCGTAGCTTGGGTGCAACAGGGAGGCACCTTCTGTGTGTCTGTTCGAATAAATAGCAAGTGGAGGAAAGGAGGAAGGATATAGTAGGTGGGAAATAATGAAGATTTTCCCCGGGTTACAGACTGTGGTCAGGGCAGAGATAGCGGGAGATGAGTTATCACAATCTCCAATAGTAAAATTGGGATTGGACTTGCATTATACACACACATCTTCATCCACAGGAAAGCACACATAAAGCATGTGGGAGCTGGTTATCAATGTCTTTAAGGCTAGTAATTACAGATAGGCCCACAGTAGATTGCAGAATCACCACTCCCAGTCCTCACTCATCCCTTCAGTATGTTGATCATCAGCTTCAGTGTTTCTTTATTCACAATTTTCTAGGAGGCTGCTGGCCCCCAGCTCAGTGAGTCAGTAATAAACACCCAAAGCCCAGTCCTGTTCACAGAATTCCCTGAGAAACGGTGAAGGCTGTTTTGGGAAATGTTTCTCACACTGGTAAGAACTTTCTATACAAATGTGGGTTGACAGTGTTGAAGTGTGTTAAAGATCCTGATTATAGTCTCATGCTTCTAGACTTTGGGGAAAACTTTCTCAGGACACTAAGCTTTCACTCAAGCTGCTCCTAACAGAAAGGTTTAAGGGAAGAGAAGAATACAATGATAAGGAAAAAAGAATAATCAGTGAAAATTCTCTTTCCATCAGACAGGAAAAATGGCCTAGGCATGCCAGGTGAAGAAGAGGGTGTCTACAAGGCATTTCTCAAATGCGATCTCTGCACACTTTTCGGGGTGGGGAGTCAGGGGTGCAGCATGCTGCAGGAATCCTGCAAAGCAAACAACCTTGGGGTGGGGGATCTCCAGGTTCCTGATGTCCAGATTTTTCTACCACCTCCACAGAGTCTATAGCTAAGGAATACATACCTCAAAAGTACAATGGAGCAGAGCCCCCAAAGCACAGCAGGAACAGACCTGGAGAGTTTTTTCTCCTGGGATAGAACATAGCGCCCCTGTCCCTCCCACTTCTATGCAGGCTCTGGGTGCAGAAGAACCAGAGAGGGAACATTTTGGACAGTGACCCCAGCCAACTCCAAATATAAAGAGGAATAGTTTCCTTGATTTTTTTATTGATTGAAATTTTGGTATAATAGTAAAAATATTGGGTTCTCATGCATAGTTCTAAGAAGGAATAGCTTCTTATCTACAGGGCTCTAGGCTGCTTTTTTTTAATTGATTTTTTAAGTGCAGCAGAAAAGAACTTTTGCTTTAAGTTAACTTATGCCAGTAAAGGAATAAAGGAATAAAGCACATTATCCAATGAAATCTCACTTCCAATTTCACCACATCTTAGAACTTCCTAGAAAGTTGAGCAAAGGGCAAGCGGCCATTTGCTCAACTTCCATCACTTTGACTGAGACTCATAAGTTATTTCAAGTGAATACTGCTCCGGTAGTTAAGCCTTAATAACCAACCATCCTTGACAACTGTCCAATTTTTTATTTTTTTTTAATTCTTACCTGAAGGGTTTCAGAAACACATTTCCAAAGTGTGCTGTAGGGGAAAGCGCCTCTGAGCTTCCCACTGACTCTAGAGCCTGTGTCTGAGCTGTTCAATTTTTTTTTTTTTGCTTTTTTTTTGGGGGGTCACTCCCCGGCAATGCTTAGGCGTTTCTCCTGGCTCTGCACTCAGGGAATTACTCCTGGTGGTGTTTGGGGGACCATATGGGATGCTGGGGATCGAACCCAGGCCGACATAGGCCAGTCGCTTGCAAGGCAAATGCCCTACCCGCTGGGCTATCGCTCTGGCCCCCCTGAGCTGTTCAATTTTTTTTCCTTGAAAACATGCATGACCAAAATCCAAACGTGAACATCTTTGTAATTGTAAATCTCATGGTGGTATAATAAAATATTTAAATTTTTTTTTTTAAAAACATGCATCCCACTTAAATAGGCAGATCACATCAGAGAACTTTTAAAACAAAACAAAACAAAACAAAAAGTCAACATGGGGAATTACTGTAGTAGGTGAAACAAGTCAAAACTTCAGTGTTGATAAAACGTCATCCAATTGCACATCTGATGTTCCAAACCCAGCTTTCATGGGCCAGCCTTATGGTATTGTGGAGCAGGAAAGAAAAAGTGACCCCCATTTCTCTGGTGACCCAGAAACGTTCCATGCATGACACTCCTTTTCATTTGTCTCAAGACAAAGGAAGAGGTTCAAACCAGAGCCATAGAATCTGCATTTCTCTCTGTTTAGTTCATCTCAGGACAATACGAGGGACCTTAGCCTCCATACTCACACAGCACTTTGTAGAATTTGCAGTCTGACACTTTATAGCAACGCCCACAAAGAGGCAGCAAAACCACCACCAAAACCGTGGGAGGAATGACGTTCCCAAAGTAAGACAGGGCAATTTTCAGGAAGAAAGCTTACTTATGATCTCTGTTTGACATATCTGCCCAGAGTTGTGTTAATACAGAAATTCTTTTACCATTAGTTCTTGCTCAGCAAATGCAAATATTGGGAACATGCTGTTTAGTGCTGAGTGTTATCCCTGCCACATTTATGAACAGTACTATTGTCAAACATGGTCCCATGTAATAAACACATTTATTAAATGGGAATCCCTACATGCTACAGCCATACAAGCATACGCACACATTTTGTCATGTAGACCTTAAGAACAACTGTATGCAGAAGAATTGCTCCACATACAATTATAACTTACATGGTATGTTAGAACAATTTAGAATACATAGTTCTAAATGGTATGCAGACAAGTTAGCAATTGGCAAATCTCTGTAACATTCTATGTAGGCTACAAACAATAATATATATGCATACTTTTTAAATGGTGGAGCTGTAATCATAAGGGGTATTTTTTAGAGCATGGTCTTATATAAATATATGCCCTTGTCAATATTGGAATATTGGTAAGTACTTTGATAGTATAAACACTGAAATAAAGCTATGTCTTTTTTTTTTTTTTTTTTGCTTTTTGGGTCACACCCGGCAATGCTCAGGGGGTTACTCCTGTCTCTGCACTCAGGAATTACTGCTGGCGGTGCTCGGGGACCATATGGGATGCCGGGGATTGAACCCAGGCCAGCACAGGCCAGCCGTGCAAGGCAAACGCCCTACCCGCTGGGCTATCGCTCCGGCCCTGCTATGTCTTTTTTAATGAGAAACAATGTAGTCTGCTTGGAACTTTCCAAGGATAGCCACAGAGAATCACAACCTTTCTCCCCAGCAGGGCAGAAATACTTAGCTATGAAGAGTTCTGCTTCTTCTAAGGGGCGAAGGTAGGGCAATATTTCTTCTCCCATATGACTTCTCTTTCCACTTGCTTTCAAACCCTGACATCTGTGATTAAATTTCTTTTCACTCTTTGATAGGGTTTTCAAACTTAAAGAAGAGAAGTATAATGTAATCTCTCTTCTTTCTTCCTGCCACATAGACATATCTCTGACATGAAATATTTTAAATTTCCCCTAATTGCAAGTTTCTGTCATTTTCCGCCATCAGTGTTCAAACTATGAAATGAGGAAAAGATATATTTGGATAAGGAATGAAAGGCTGGTATTTGGTAAATATTGATGCTTTCTTCCAGGGCCTTGAAACCTGGTGCTAAAACAGGCGTGTCACACGCATGCACATATAGTGTCAGGGGCACACATCAGCTGCTGGAATAACTCTCCTCACATTGGACTATGGAGGAACTGGGGCAGAGAATGTCCAACAACTTATAAAGATTCTTTTTTTTTTAATTTTTTTATTATACCACAGTGAAACATACAATTACAAAGGTGTTCATAATTGGTTCTTGGTAATACAGTATTCCAGCACCCATCCCTCCACCAGTGCCCCATTTACACCACCAATGTACCCCCCCCCCCCTCCCCTCCCCCCCACCCGCCTTAATAGCAGGTACCCCAGTTTCCTCTCTTTCTCTCTCTATCTCTCTCTCTGTCTCTGCATCTCTCTCCCTCTTATTTTACACATTGTGGCTAGCCCTTCAGATATTTAGAGTTTATCACTTAAGTCTCTTTGTGTATATTCAGTGGTGAGTTTTAATCTGCCATTACCATTTCCCATATTTATTAAAACACTGGTATCTATATCCTATTAATGAATGCAGTCATTCTATATCTGTCCTTTTCCTTCTGACTAATTTCACTCAGCATGATAGACTCCATGTCCATCCATTTGCAGGTAAATTTCATAATTTCATCCTTTCTGACAGCCGCATAGTATTCCATAGTGTAGATGAACCACAGTTTCTTTAGCCAGTCCTCTGTTCTCGGGCATTTAGGTTGTTTCCAGATTCTAGCTATAGTGAATAGCGCAGAGATGAATAAAGAAGTACAGATAGTGTTTCTGCTATGTGTTTTTCGGTCTCTCGGGTATATTCCCAGGAGTGCTATTGCTGGATCAAATGGGAGCTCAATATCTAGCTTTCGGAGGAATGCCCATATTGTTTTCCAAAAGGGCTGGACCAGTCGGCACTCCCACCAGCAGTGGATGAGAGTCCCTTTTTTCCCCCACATCCACGCCAGCACCGGTTGTTCTTGCTGTTTTGGATGTGTGCCAGTCTCTGTGGGGTGAGATGGTACCTCATTGTTGTTTTGATTTGCATCTCCTGATGATTAAAGATGAAGAGCACTTTTTCATATGCCTTTTGGCCATTCGAATTTCTTCTTTTTTGGAAGCTTCTGTTCATTTCTTCTCCCCATTTTTTGATGGGGTTAGCTGTTTTCTTCTTGTGGAGTGCTACCAGTGCCTGATATATGGGTATTGGGTGAATATCCTTTCCCACTCTGTGGATTGTCTTTGTATCTTGGTCACCATTTCTTTTGAGGTGCAGAAGCTTTTCAATTTTATATAATCCCATTTGTTTATCATTGCTTCCATTTGCTTGGTCAGTGGTGTGTCGTCTTTAAAGATACTTTTCGTTTCAATGTCATAGAGCGTTTCTCCTATGTTTTCTTCGATGTACCTTATAGATTCATGTCTGATATCGAGATCTAGAATCCATTTTGATCTGACTTTTGTGCATGGCGTTAGAAGGAGGTCTAAGTTCATTTTTTTACATGTAGCTGCCCAGTTTTCCCAGCACCATTTGTTGAAGAGGCTTTCTTTGCTCCACTTAATATTTTTTGCTCCTTTATCGAAGATTAAGTGGTTGTATATTTGTGAGTGCATTTCAGGATACTCAGTTCTATTCCATAGGTCTACGGGTCTGTCTCTATACCAATACCACACTGTCTTAATTACAACTGCTCTGTAGTAGAGCTTGAGGTTGGGGAAAGTGATACCTCCCATCTTCTTTTTCCCAAGGATTGCTTTAGCTATTTGTGGGGTTTTATTATTCCATACAAATTTCAGGAGTGTTTGTTCAATTTCTTTGAAGAACATCATGGGTATCTTTATAGGGACCGCATTGAATCTGTATAAAGCTCTAGGGAGTATTACCATTTTGATAATGTTAATCCTTCCAATCCATGAGCAGGGAATGTGTCTCCATTTCCTCAGGTCTTCTTTAATTTCCTGAAGTAACGTTTTGTAGTTTTCTTTGTAGAGATCCTTTACATTCTTTGTCAGACTGATTCCTAAGTATTTGATTTTCTGCGGTGCAATTGTGAATGGGATAGTTTCTTTAATGTCCCTTTCTTCTCTTTCGCTGTTTGCATATAGGAAGGCCATTGACTTTTGGGTATTGATTTTGTACCCTGCTACTCTACTGTAAGAATGTATTATTTCTAAGAGCCTCTTGGTAGAGAGTTTTGGGTTTTCCAGGTATAATATCATGTCATCTGCAAATAGTGATAACTTGGCTTCTTCCCTTCCTATCTGGATGCCCTTAATGTCTTTTTCTTCCCTGATTGCTATGGCAAGTACTTCCAGTACTATATTGAATAGAAGTGGTGAGAGTGGGCAGCCTTGTCTTGTCCCTGATCTTAAGGGGAAGGCTTTCAGTTTTTCCCCCATTGAGAATGACGCTCGCTGTGGGCTTGTAGTAGATGGCCTGGATTATCTTGAGGAAGGTTCCTTCAATCCCCATTTTATGGAGAGCTTTCATCATGAACGGATGTTGAATCTTGTCAAATGCCTTCTCTGCATAACTTATAAAGATTCTTGTCTGTCTACATATAACAGAAGAGATAGACTGATCCCACCGAAATCATTTTTTCAAAAATCTCTCTCCTTTGAAAAAAAAATCTCTCTCCTTTGTCTGAATAGATTTTACCTAATATTTCATGTCAATACATGGCCAAACTCTCAGTCAAAGTTAACTCCAATATTATTATCTTTAAATTTACCATTAGTATAATTGGGAGTGGGAATAATTTTTCCTTCATAGATGTAGGAAGAAAAATCTCTCTGAGTAGATTAACAGCAAAACAGCTTTGCACAGGCGATGAGAGAAGCCATAAGACTCAAAATATTGTGGCATCTGCTTACTTAGAAGTCACAGTTTCACAAGAAAATTCTTGATAAGCATTTCACTCTTGAGTTTATTTTTTTAAATTATTTAAATGGGCCCAGAGGGATAGTACAGCAAGTTCAGCAAACTCTGGGGGTCATGTTGGTATAGAACCAGAGAGGATGATGGATGAGTTCACGGACTAGGCCCTTGCAAGCAAGAGGCATTCCCAGGACCCCACTCCTCACTGAGTGGGCAAGCTGATGCCTGTGACTCTGACCCTTTGGAAAAATACAGGCATGCTTCTCCTTTTCTGGTTAGCCACTATCACTAGTTATACATTATCTATAGCACACAACCTTAAGCTCTTCTCTGCCTATGCATCCATTGTCTCATTGTCTAGTATGAACGTTAAGCATTAATCTGCCTCCTTACGCTTGTGTTCAGGAATGTGTAGGCAGTGGGGCTATGTGGAAAACCACACATATGGTGGTCTGCACCCCTGACTTCTTTGTTCTCTGTAAGTGACGTCAGTCTATGCCTATATGTCAATAAATGGAGGGCCTGTTCTGCTGCTCAATACCATGTGCCAACAAGAGCAGTTGTCCTCCGGCTACTGTGGTTCTACTAGCAAATTCTTATCTCTGTGCCCCTGATCAAAAGAGATCTCCTGGAAACGGGTCATATCTACCTGTGCCCAGGGATCACTCTTGGCAGTGCTTGGGAGGCCATAGGCAGTGCTTGGACTCTAACCCTGGTCAGCAGTGTACAAGGCAAGCACCTTCCCCACTATCTCTATCTCTTTTGTCCAGCTTATCCATTGTTCATTGATTGATTTCAAAAACTAAAATCTTTTTAAAAATATTTTATTATGCCACCATGAGATACACAATTACAAAGATGTTTATAAGATGTTCATATTTAGGTTTTGGTCATACAGTGTTCCAGCACCCATCCCTCCACCAATGCCCATTTCCCACCATCAAGATCCCTAATTCCCTCCCCTCCCCTAACCTGCCTCCATGGCAGGTTCTTTATTTCTTTCCCTTTCTCTCTATCTCTTTCTCTTTTACTTCCCTTCCACATTGCAGATTAAAGTACATACATTAAAAGGTTGTCATGTGTATCTTTTTGCCTGTATTTAATACTCAGTTCTAGGTTGGTATTAGCACTTTCGACAATCGTTAGCAAAAGACTGAAATCTTGTTATTGCTTTTCTATTGTTTTTACTAGCTGCTGCTCATCTTCATTATACTTTTTTATTGAGCTTCTTTCGGAGCATATTTTGCACCACTTTTCTTAGCTTATTAAAGTGAGCATTAATTGAAGTTCTTTTCCTTCCTCACATAAGCATCTACAGCTATAATTTTCCCTGTACACACTGCTTTAGCTGTATCACACACATTTTGACGTGCATATTTTTAATTTCTTGAGCTTAAAATATTTTATAATTGTTTCCAAGATTTCTTCTTTGATCACGGATTATTTACTGTAACATTCATGTCAAGATAGTTTCCTGTGATTGCTACATTATTAACATATTCGTTCTTTATAGTCAGAAATGTATTTTGTGTTATGCCAATCATACTAAATTTTTACATGGTTTTATGACAGTATATGTTCTCTCTTACTGAACAGTCCATGTTCTGTCTGAAGAAAATAAAGTTATTTGACTCATAGTACACTAGAGTGCCTTACTTCAGAGCATAGTGCTCTAAAGATATGCCAATTCCACCCAGAGACTTGGTGGTAAACTGGTCTATCGTCTCGATTCTTTTCTAGCTTTTTTTGGGTTTAATTTTATAGATAAAAGTTTAGATATTTTCAAGAATAATTGTGTATTCACCTTTTTCCTTTCAGTCTGTTATCTCTTGCTTAATTTATTTTAAAGTTTAATTTTTACTTTCATACACATTGAGGTTTATTGAGAATTTTTATTTCCTGGTTTTGAGAATTGTTACTTCTTGATGGTATAAATGCCCATTACAGCATGTACAAGGCATGCAGAATAACCCCTGTGCCATCTTTCTATACCCATTTCCTCTTACCCTTTCCCTTTACTTATGGCTGCCATAAGTTTGAGAGACCAATAAACAGCTATATGTGTGCATACATATAACCTATAATATATTTAATTATATCAAAAATCCACAATTCATTGTCAAAATTTTTGTTTTAATTATCACATACTTTAAAGAAGTATCACATACTTAAACAAGTATGTGATAGACAAATAACTCACCTCCCATTTTGAAGATTTTTGTGTGTGAATTATTTTTAAATAGTGTTTGACTAAGGAATCTGAATATGGCTTTGAGTTTATACTATTTGCTTTTACGAGACTTCTTGAATCATAGACCATCTTCTTCCTCTCTTTGTGGTAATGTTTAGACCATTATTTCTTTACACTCATTTTTTATTATGGCATTCTTTTTCTTACTCCAGCATTTCTAAATCCTCCTACAACAAATGTTAGAGCTTTGTTTTAACAGTTACTCTCTGAGGTTCTAGCATTCTATCCTCCATCCTCTTTTATTCTCTGTTGGTTAGATTAGGTATTTTTAATTAAAAAATTTCAAGTTATTCATTTATTTAGTCTTTTATTTACATTACTGTTGAATTGACACAATAAAACATTTACATTCTTCATGTTTTCTACATCTAGGCTGATGTTTGTTTTTATCATTTGTTTTAAGAGTATTTGTGATTGCTTACTGGAGTTTTTTTAAATAATCATTTCTATAAAAGTTATTTGTCAAATTATTCCTACTTGTGGATCATCTTCTTATTGGCATTTGTGGATTACATTTCATTATAAACTGAGATTTTACCCTGCCAGTATAGGCTAAGAATTTTGAATGATATCTTGAACACTTTTTTCCATTAGGTTATAAGACAACTTAAAATTGGGGAACAATGTGACATTTTTGTTTTAGCAGCTATCCAACCAGTGAGGTTCGGTATAAAAGCTTCTGATTGCCCTATGCTTTTCCTGTGCGTGCACCACCCAGTGGCAAGTATCAGCACATACAGTGGATTGGCTGCTAATTTTCAAATATTAGAATGCATATCAGTGGTGTACAGAAACACTCATAATTTCCCTAAATGTCCTGTCTTCCAAGCAGGAATACCCCCCCAAAGTTCATAAGGCTAGAAATTCCTACCATTATCTCCACTTATCTAAAAGCATTTTTAGACATAAAAGTGCATCTGCCTGGAGAGGTAGAAGTAACAAAGGAAATCTACTCAAAACTTGTAAGGAATAATCTCAGCTCCATCGCCCCTCATTTTTGGGGGTGTCTGGGCAGTGCTTGATTGAGACATCCGCATGCTTTTTAACATGTGACATGGGTATTTATTCATAGGACCATGTGTGTTCTGGAATCATGATTTAGGTAACTGTTCATGGAATCATGTGATTTATTGATTATTCATGGGCTCATGTGACAGAGTTGACCATTCATGCAGTCATGTGACTTGTGTATAACATTTCATGAATTCACGTGGTTTGGGTAAACTGGTGAAAACAGTGAGATAGTCAGGGGGACTGTGTATGAGTATGAGCTGAAGCTGGCTATCATTAAGTCATACCTCTGCTGTCCCCTGGTCACTGGCAGTCAAGCTACATGCTCCACATGCTCCACATGAACCAGAATGTACTTGGGTAAGTGCCTTTATGTGGTCTGTCAGTTACACTGAGAAAAACAAGTCCCTGGCATCAGTGCTACAGCTCTTTGCAAAGCTTCTCTAGTGAAACGCAGATGTAGTTAGATGTGAGGATCATTCTTCACACACACACACACACACACTCACATACATACACACAAAACAACTACTGCAGTAAGTTTTGCAGCATTGTATGATGTGTGAAAGAGTACAAGACTAAACAAGCAAACAGAAAATGCCAGTACTTGCCCTAACGGAAACCTTAATCAATTAGAAACACAGTCTACAGATTGATACTCTATAGAGACAAAGCTCACCACGCTTTACCCACACCAGTTCCACACCTGTCTCCTCCACTGTAGGGTGAGCTCCTTGTGGGTGGGGGTTTTCTCTCAACCCCCACAATTCCTATAACATCACTGCTGGTCAGTCTAAGAGCAGACTTACATTTGCATTCTGTTTGTGTGGCCTTATCACTGCAAATATTCTTATTCCTGTAAGCACTTTTATAAAGTGCTCATTGTTATAGTCTACCTAGGGGTCTTGAATCTATGTCAATGCTGCAGTTCTAAGACCTGTGCTGACCCTTGACTTTTCCATACAGCACTTTTGGTTATAGATCCAAAGCAAAGCTCTGAGCACACATAGACCAATGCTTCTTGGTGCTGCATGAATCCAACCTTCCAAGGGCAGATGCTTCAGCCTCTCGTCACTGCAAAATAATTTGTCACAGAACATCTTTTGCATAATAAACATTTCTATGACATGAGAGGGATTCTCTGGAATGTACTGGAACAAGACCACTGCATATGGTTTTTCTAGCAAGCATTGACACCAGTCTGCGGTGACACCTACGTGTGTGAGGAGTCCCGAGGCTCCTTTTGCCACCAATACATCATCACTGATTGCAATTTCTAATTTCTGCCTAGCACCTGCTGTTGGATTTTGTGCTTTTCTTGTTGTTAATGATTTTTGAGTACCCCAACTATGCTGGCTCACTCTTTGAATTTTTTTCTTACCTATAAATGTCTAATGATGCTTGATTTTTTATTCACAATTTTCAGTTTTTTTGATTGCCTGTACATGCCCTCATTCTTATGTCCTTATATACTGATAAAATTCAATATTATCAGTCATTGCTTTGTTGTACTGAAAATTCTACTTTTATATGCTATAAATTTTATATAATTATACTAATTAATTTTTTACTCTAATTTCATCCTTTTGAGGTTTGAATCTAATTTTTAAATCTTTAGGCAATTCTCATGTTTGTCTCTTTTATTTTTAATGTAATTTTACTTTCCATGTTATCTCTAATATGCATCTAGAAATGATGTTTCAGAAAGGCTTAGGAAGGGATATATTTTTACATTTCTCCAAGTCTTGAGCATTTTTTCAAAGCCAAACTACAACCTGTCCTTTCCTCATTCATTTTTTTTAATGTCACCTTTGGTTAAGTGACGAGCTTTTACAATCGAAGAATCTCTGTGAACTCTTTGTGTGTGTGTGTGTGTGCTATTAGCCTCTGATCTATCGGAAGTATTAGAAATAAGTTGCTTTCAATACTCAGTTCTAGTTTAGCATTACAATTTCTAACTATTACTGGCAGACTGATCCCTTCTCTATCTTACCTAAACTCTGGGATATGCATGATATTCCCGCAGTGTATGTATATAAACCACAATGCACAAAATAAGAGACAAAAAGTGAGAGAGAAAAGACAAGTGCCTCAATAGAGGCAGGCAGAGGATGTAGGGGAGGAAAACAGGAGGCTTTGGTATTGGGAAATGTGCACTGGTGGAGAGATGGTGCTGTAACATTGTATGACTGAAACCCAATCATGAACAGCTTTATAATAGTCTATCTCACAGTAATATAATAATTTTTTAAAAAAAAGAAATGTTGCTAAGTGAACAAATTCTCAAATTTTAAATTCAGAAAAATACAGTTAAAGTACCAGGAGAGAAATGATTTATGCAAGTCCATCTTATGTTTGCTGATCTAATTTTTCTTGACATTGCCATTCATGGAGCCCTGTACCTAGAATAAGGAAGACCGGGGCAAACATTTGTGAATAAAGAAAGGGTGAAAGTGCCACTGCACAGTCTGGTGGAAAAAGTACAAGCGGGGCACAGAGGACAAGGAGGGAGGAGACGAGAGACCCTGGGCCCAGACAGAGCTGCTTCGAGCTGGGTTTAATTGCCGAGGAGAATAGGTGCCCACGAGCCCCAGGAATCAAGCCCATTTGTATCATTCTTCAGCAAGGCCGCCTGGCCATCTGGTCTGTCTTTAAATAACTCAGAGTTCAAGAGTTTACAGGGGTTGTATTCTAGCTCAACTCTGTGGTGGATGCTAGGGAGCAAACAAATGCAATCTCTGTGCCCCCCCCCCCCCCCACTTCCTTTGGCCAGTTCCTGATGGCTGATGTCATCACCCCCAAAAGATGCTTCACAGAAATCCTCACCCCATGCTGGGCTGACCCAGCTTCCTACAGTGAGAATCTGGTGAGCCAACTCTCAGGGGGTTGGGGGAGGGGTGGAGGCCACCAGGAATGAGGCTGTTTTCAAACCAGCAGCTGTCATGGCTGCCTTAATGCTGACACAGCAAGTGAAGTCGGTGGGGGGGCTATTTGGCCTCTCTCTCTCTCTTTCTTCTCTCCCATCTTTCTTTTTTCTCTCTCTTCTCTCTCTTCTCTCCCTCTCTCTCTTCTCTCTCTTCTCTCTCTCTCTCTCTCCTCTCCCCTCTCTCTTCTTTACCTGTCTTCCTCTCTCTTTCCCCATCTCCCTCTCCTCTCTACTTCCCTCTCCCTCTAATTCCTTCTCTCCCTCTGTCTGTCCCTCTCCCTAACTCCTGCCCTCACCTCCTTCATGGAAATAGTGTCATGAGATTTTCCCTCCCTCCCTCCTCTTCTTTCTTTCTCCTTCCTTCCTTCCCTTTCCTTCCTTCCTTCCTTCCTTCCTTCCTTCCTTCCTTCCTTCCTTCCTTCCTTCCTTCCTTCCTTCCTTCCTTCCTACCTTCCTTCCTTCCTACCTTCCTTCCTTCCTGTTCATTCTTTCTTTCCTCCCTCCTTTCCTCCCTCCTTCCTTCCTCTCAACCTCCCTTCCCTTCCCTCACTTCCTCCCTTCTCTCTCTCTCTCTTTCTCTCTCTTTCTTTCTCTCTCTTTTTTTGGTTCACACCCAGCTTGTGCTCAAGACTTACTCCTGACTCTGTGCTCAAGGATAACTCCTTTATCACTCCAGGGACCACAGCCAAGGATCAAACCTGGCTGTCCGCATGTAAGGCAAGGCTCTCTCTGACCACAAGTCCTGAAATTTTCTGTAAAGGAAAGTTATGCCCTGTCAGAATGCTTCAACCCCGACATGTCCACTTCAAAAGCAGAAGGATTTAGTACCTTTCAATCACATTTAAACTGACCAGTGTATCCGCAGGACCAGAGAAAGCAGGTTTAGTTGTGTGAGAAACCAAGACATGATTGTTCTGGGTAATGAAGTCCGAACTCATGACCTAAATTGACAGCTGCTCTTCTGAAATCATTCTTTTAGCAAGGGGCTGTGTGTTTCTCTCACCACCCAGTCAACTCAACTCAACGACCTGAGAAAGGAGAAAGGACTCGAGTACTGAGTTTACCCATTAGGAAGGAGAAGGATGGTCTTCTCAAAAGAAACCCCCAAAAGCCACACCTGCTGACATCACGCAACACATCTTACAGATGAGGGCTTGAGAACTCTGAAGTGGAAGAGACTCAGTGTACTGTCAAAACAGTCTTGCCAAGATTTCTATGAAGCCAGTTTCATTAGTTTAATCCAAACATCGTTCCAAAACAGACTTCGCAATTTTCCGATGCACTTAATAATGTTTGGCTTGACTTTAATCAGGCAAGTGATTCGAACTTTGGCATAACATTTGTAACATCAGCATCCTTTAATCTCTCCTTTTTTATTTCAGTAGGAAATATTTAACATACTGATTTATAATCTTGTGTCGATAGAAAAACTGGATATAGTAGGAAAATACTAAGTAACATGAAGCATGAATCCACAATCATGAGAAAATGAGGAATCGGATCTCAAATAAATAAAACCAACTTTTAAAATCATACAAAGACATATTTGAAAAACAATTTTTCAAAGATAAAAATACTGCTGACCCACTATTATTAAACACACTGGGATAATAATTACTTTTAAAATATTTTCTTTTGACCTGAAAACAACTAAAATCTACAGATGAAAAATAAATTAATTGAAGCTGGGAGGTTGTTCTACAGTGGACCATGAAGCATGGGGGCAGAGGCAATCCCTAAAACACAAAATGAGGGGAAAAATCATATATTAAACTATCACCATCCAAATGCTCTACTTTCTTGCTATCAATGATGATGAATAGGAATAAATGTCAGTTCGTAAAACTAATCTGGAGTGAACCAGTTCCTAAACATTAAGGCCTAATTATTCAGCACATCACATAATATCCCCCAACTATACCTAGACTTTAAAAAAGCAGAAACAGACCAGCCCCCAGAGGCTGAAAGCCTGAGAGTTTGTCAAAGAAATTTCCCTTATCTTAAGACATTAACTAGACTTGATGAGTTTCACTTGTCCTGGACAGTCATTTTATAAAGATAGTGACAAATATAAACTACATTTCCTCAGTCTCCTCAGGCCCTATTCCAATCCTGCAGAGATGTTAAGGGGAGTGAGGAGCTCACCAGAGGGTGGGAAGAAGGAACCATATAGAAGCAGGTGTGAAAATAGAGAACAGAGATAAACATCTGGGGTCACCCTTGAGTGTAGCATGAAATTTATAAAAACAATCTTGTTTATTTACAGGCCTCATCTTCATTGCATACCCTTTCCTTGGCAACAACAACAGTAACAATAAACAACAACAAGAGAGTCAGATGAGTTTTGGGATGGAAGTGAAAGAAAAAGAAACAGGACTCTGAAATTCATTGTCAGAGAAGCCAGATGTGTACTAGACAAACATAGGGAAGAGAGATAAGAAGTTATGAACACATTCGAACAAATGTTTCCAAGGGAATGAAGATTTATGGCATGTATAACAGGGAAGATGTGCTTGGACCATCTGGTTACTGACACCTCTAGCCCCATCCATTAGCATCTGTTGTCGTGAACTCAAAACACAGAATTCCAGATCCGTGCTGACTGGTCTTTGCCATACAGGAGCTTGGAGGACTGGATTTACAAACTAAACAAAACCAATAATAAAAACTCTGATAGAAAGGGTTGAACTTGAGCTTTGAATAAAATTCTGGGTAGAGATTTTTCCAGATCATGTCCAAATGAGTGCTTATAGCCAACCTGGAGATGGACAGGAATGATGAGGTTAACTGACATTTTACAGCCCCAGACCAGAGATGTTCTCTGCCTGGCCCCAGGATGCCAGAAAGTGGTGGTAGAACCTGGACACTGGGCTATCATTTCTCTCCTTCATTGCTTCAAATCTGTGGCGAGCCTTTTGCTCCCACCAATCTGAATGCAAGATCATGTGGCTTTTACGGAGCCCACCCTGGTGGCCAACGGACTACTGATGGCTTAGGCTTAAGCTCCCTGAAGGAAGGGCTAAATGGTGCCAGGACTGGGTTCAGCCTGCCTGACACAGTGAAAGCCTGTTGAATGAAAAAAAAATGATGAAACCAGCCCATTCCTAGGGCCTAGAACTTACTCTGCTGAGAAAAAAACATGCAGATGTGGCCCCAGTCTATCTAAAGTGACAAAAAGAACACAGTGCAAGCTATTATTAGTGCTGAATTGTTTGATTTTTGTAACTCTGCATGGCTGCAATGTTAAGTAGACTTACTGTGGGGATCACTTTACAGTACATGCAAATATCAAATCACTATGCTGTATGCCTGAAGCACTTATGTTATCCATCAGCTATACTATGATATGCGTATATACTTTTTTCTGTTTTATATAGTTATATTCAGATCCATTGATTATACAAAATAAGAATATTAAGATCACTATCTTTGAGAGGAAAATATGAAAAACAAATGAAATTGTTGATTAGAAAGCCAAATACTAACAAAATCAAGGATATGGGTTGGAATTTCAGCTGGACATAATTAAATATATAGACAGAAAAGAATAGATAATGACCTGTGAATACACACAAATAAACAGAAACCAGGGCTAGAGATAACAGTCCAGCAGTTAAGGCATTTCCCTTCTCCCTGACCTAGCTCCCCAACACGACCAGGAGTGACTCCTGGGCCACCCCTAAAAAAGAAGCAAAGGGAATTTTAAGCACCTGAAAATGACATTGGTTAAGAGCTGGAGTGCTAACACAAGCATTCGGGTGTTTGTCTTGCATTAAGTCAATCCTGATTTGTTCTCTGGCACCACATATGGTACCCTGAGAACTGTCAGGGACACTCATGAACATGGACAGATGTGATCCCCACCCAGTAGCACTGGTTAAATAATCTACTTCAGTTTATCTTTCATCTCTAAGACTATGTGATAAGAATTTAATCCTGTTCACTCTATTAGCTGTTAAAGAGTGGAAGAAACAAAAGCATGTACTAAAAATGCCCCTTTGTAAGGGTCAGGATGGAATTCAGTGGTTGAGCACCTGCCATGTCAGTGCTATGGCTCAGAATCTGACACCGGAAGAAACAAATGCCTGTAATATAATTTCAATCTCTTTCATAAAGTCACAATTTTGAAATCATAATCTGATTTTTAAAAAATGCTCTCAAAATGATCTTTCCTGAAATTTCCTTCTTCCTTCCTTCCTTCCTTCTCCTTCCTTTCCTTCCTTCCTTCCTTCCTTCCTTCCTTCCTTCCTTCCTTCCTTCCTTCCTTCCTTCCTTCCTTCCTTCCTTCCTTCCTTCCTTCCTTCCTTCCTTCCTTCCTTCCTTCCTTCCTTCCTTCCTTCCTTCCTTCCTTCCTTTCTTCTTCCTTCCTTCCTTCTCTCTACCTTCCTCCTTTCCTTCTTACTATCTCCCCATTCCTCCTTCCCTTCCTGCCTTCCTCCTTCCCTTCCTCCCTTCCTCCCTCTCTTCCTCCTTTCTTCCTTCCTCCCTGCCAACCCCATCTTGCTGGAGGGATTGCAGCCTCACTCAGGCCTGCAGTCCAGAGGGAGACTGTCTGAGAACACTGTTTCCTCGCATTGATTGATTTGTTCCCCTCTCCTGAACTAACAGCCTTGGACAGACACATCCTAGAAAGGAACAAGCTCCAACTAGAAAGAGAAACTGAGATTCTCCTGTTCATGTAGTGGCCCTACTTCTCCCAGCAAGGAGGAAGGCAGTTCGACTCCCAAGCTGTTGCACTCATATTTATGCTTTTATCATTTTAATTTTGGATGGTAGTTTATGTCATGGGACCACAATAGTATTACCATTTGTAGTAGGAACAGGTCAAGTTACTGCATCACCACAAAGGGCCCAAGACCCTCCACCACTGATGCTCTGTCATCCTGGTCCCACCTTCTTTCTTCCCTTCCCACCCCCTTCACTGTTTGGGAATCAATTCAGTAATCCTGGGTCAAGGGTTTGTCACCATCCGATAATGTCCATCCCCTCCTATTCGTTGGCATTAGACATGTCCTCGTAGCGATTCCATGTGGTCCTTGCAGTGCTACCTTCCGTGAGAGGCAGGAGTACACTGCCTTTACCATGACAGCCCTCCCAGCACACCCCATGGACACACAGTTCTGCCGTGCCTACAGCCGAGTCAGCTCCAGAGCACGCCTTGAGGACTCCCGCTGCAAATGAGAATCGATGTCCTGCACCCCTTTGGAATAGTAATTTCTTCATTCTTATTCAAATCTGGCAGGCAAGCTAATAGAACTTGATCTGAATTGGCCATGTGATCCCACGGTGTCCCTGCTAATGGGCTGTTCACTTAATTTATGTAATTTTAAAAAATTAAAGAGTCATATTTTAAAGCCCCACTGCAGGCCTTCAGATGGAAAGTACACGTTTAAAAGTTACAGTGTCTTTATAAATGTTCTTTTTGCCTTGTGGGTAATGTGCCCGGTGTTCCCTTGATGTGGTTCCCCTATGTACTTGTGAAGAATATTCCAGAATCACAACAGTAGGACTCGGTGATGTTTGACCGTGGAAAACTAGAGTTTTCTATTTTATGTTACTTATTTTTATGTTATTTATGTTAGTTTATGCCAATAACATCATTGGTGTTATGCTATTTTAAGTTATTTATTGTTTGGGGGGGGGGGAATCAGAGGCTACTCCTATCTTAGTGCTCAGGGGTTCATATGTGGTGTCAGGGACTGAACTGGGGCTGGCTATACTCATGCGAGGCTTTAATTCCTCTCACTTGTGGCCCATTTCACTTGGTTTCGACTAAAACACAAATACTCCACCTTCCAGAGATGGATAAAGACTCCGGCCAACATGCCAGGACACGGATGCATTCAAAGCTAACTCACATAAGAGGGACAAAAGCCATGTTCGAAAGTCACCAAAAAGCACATATGCTGCTGAGCCCAGGTGTAGCTTGTGCCCATGTGGCTGAGCACCTATGTCGCCCACTTCTCCCCTCTTGAGCTGTGCACTTTCACGTTTTCATATCTGGGTCTGGGATGCGTGTACTGGGTCTCCCTCTGCCGTTGGGGGAATCTGTGTTCTCTCTTGAGCATGTTTCCCCCCACCTTCCCTTTTCTTAAAACTCTCTTTCCCCCAACTTCCCTTTTCTTAAAACCTCTGAATAAAATCTGTGTGCTTAAAACAAAAGTCAACAAAATAGGACCCAGGGATGTGGCTTCAGAGGACAAGCACACATATTGCATGAGTGGACTCTGGGTTCTGCCCTGGCACCAGATGACCTCTGAGGGCACTGCTGGACCCAGTGTCCCTAACTGAGGAGTCGCCACCATCACATTCACTCTCTCTATAAGCGCAATTCCAAGGAACATGAGTCTTCATTCATGGGACCTTTGCCGAGAGCCAGGTCATGTACAAGCTTCTAGAAACTTGACCTTTGCTTGAAAATCAGTTTTTGTACTCCTATACATACACTTGGCACTGCCTGAATCTTTCTTGGGCCTCCTTTATATTTAGTCTGGAACAACTTACACCAGCAAAAGATCAATTCTCAGAGCACCCTTCAAACTTCTCTGAGTTCTTCAGTCTCTGTTTTGTCATATTTCCTCTTTGTTTTTGCCCTTCTGTACTGAATCTCCATCCCTGAGTCAGCTGTGTGCAAGGCAAGTGCCTTCACACAGTGCCTCTCTCTCTCTCTCTCTCTCTCTCTCTCTCTCTCTCTAGCCCTTTTACTTTAATTTTTTGAATTGCCAGGCGGAATCACATGCACACGATCTCCAGTAGGACAGTCCTTAGGGACCAGCAATGAGATTGAACCCAAGAAGGATCCCATTTGCCTCATTCCAGTCAACATGGGCATCATCCAGTATTCAGATCTACTAGAGAAACTATCTTGACCTGTGATCCTGAGGGTTCTGGAGTTAGAGTCCCTCACTGACAGAGCTCAAACAGCCTTTGTCCCAAGTCCGAGTACTTTCAAGGCTAGAAGCATGACAATTGCACAGAGGGTCACTGTTTTATGCACAGCAAGAAACACATGCAAAGATGAAGCACATCTACTAGCAAATCACATAAGGCAGGGAAGGTCTAACACGTGGCTTTCATGTGAAAGACCCTGGGGTTTGCACCCTAGTCCTACAAAAACAAAATAAATATAAGTAACTAATAAAAAGTTTCTGCCCCTTGAGGTGTTGCAGGCGTGGCTGTGGTGCCCGGCTGTGTCAGCAGGTGGCAGACAGGAGACAGGCTTGTCTATACCCAGAACTCTGCCTTGTGGGCCCTGGATGGTTGATGGTCTGACATAGAAAAAGACTGCCCCCTGGGATGAACCCAGACCCACGGCAGAGCCTGGCAAGCTACCCATGGTGTATTTGATATGTCAAAAACAGTAATAATAATAATGGACCTCATTCCCAACAAATGGAGATGTTACTGGTGCCCACTCAAGCAATCAATAGACTATGGGAAGACAAATGATACAAGTGATACAATAAAAGTTATGCTATACCTTGTAGTATGGAAAATGTACTGAAGAATTAGCAACAGGGGCTGGAGCAATAGTACAGCAGGTAAGGCACTTGTCCTGCATGCAGTTGACTGGAATTGATCCCCAGCTCCCCATGGGGTCCACCAATCCAGTTCTGAGTGACTCCTGAGTGCAGAGCAAGGAGTAATTTCTGAGCATCGCTGGGTGTGACCCATTCCCCCTATCCTCAAGCAACAACAACTAGAAACATCATCCATGAAAACACTGTAACAGTCTAGAAAAGTATCCCCCATTTTCCAACAAACCTGCATTCCTTCAAGGTGTTAGCTCATGGTTTTAATTTACTATTCAAACCATAAAATGGATATGGTATTTCTATTTCTTAATAAGTGCTCTAATACTATAAATATTACAAATAACTGCCTTCATTCTCTGAACATTTACCTAAAATGCTTCCGGGAAGGCATCTTTTATCCCATTCTTTACATGAGAAAGATGAGGGAAACTGCTAACCTCACTGGGCTTAGAGACTTGAACTGGACTCTGATGGGCCTCTGGGCCCTGGTGCTGACCCCACAGCGGGAAGCCATAGAATCCAAGTTTGGAAGTACAAGATTCAGCTTCCGTCTGTCAATGATGTGTTAGGGGCATAGACAACTGACAGGTGTTCATCTCATTCATCCTGGTACCCTGTGAAAATACCATTTGGAGCCAGAGAGATAGTTCAGGGGGTGAGTACACATAAAGCCCAGCACCCAGGAAGCCTGGGTTTAGAACTCAGTACTGCAATTTTTCCTGGGCACCAGACTGGGGACATACCCTGAAAACAGAATCAGGAATAGCCCTGAACACCAGCAAGCATGACTCCCCCACCCAAAAAAATAAACACACCTGCCATGCTTCAAGAAACCAATTTTGAACTTGAGCTATCAAAACACAATCAGTTTAAATTGCAATTGCAAGACTTTTGATTCTAACACATGTGGAACCTAGGTGAAGACAAATAGGAAAGCTTACTCTTGTTCCTTAAGCAGCTATTCATTATTTTATATAAAAGCATGATCTACTCTTGACTTCCTGACATGGCTTTAGCATTGTTTTGATACAAATAATTATGATTTTTAAAATGTTATTCTTTTTTTGCTGGGTGAAGGGGTTTTGAAATCCATCTTGTGGTACTTAGGGGATACTCCCAGATCAGTGCTCAGAAATTGCTCCCTGTCATGTTCAAGGGAACACGTGCTGCCAGGAATCAAACAGGGACCAGCTGCATGCAAATGCCACACCTTAATACCTGAACTATCTTTCTAGCCTTCCAATTACTGACCTTCTGAGCATTTTTTCTGAGCTTCATCACAGCAGAAACACACACCCACTTCCTCTGAACAGTAATTTCTCCTGTCTGAATGCATTGTGAGCTGCTCATCTTTATGGAGCTGTCTGAAAGATAAACCTAAACATGCCTTTTTGTTACCAGGTGAAAAGATTAGGAAACACTCCATCAGAAGTCATACAAAGAGAGTCCCCATTTGCAAAATGTTGGTTTTTCAGCTTCCTATTGAAGAATGCAATTGCATCTCAGATACAGAGAGATTTTGTGTCATTGCGTATTCATTCTTCTGGTGCTTTCTCTGCCTGATTGGCTAAAGAAGAAAACACAATTTGTAATTGATTTTTTTACCACTAAACAACTAATTTTGTCTTCCAAAAAAGCTCTAGGGTTTATTAACTGTGCAATCACAATTTACCGGGGTCCTCTCATCAAATTAGCCCTGCAACAATGCAATTTTTCCCTTATTTTACTTCCATTTCAAGAAGGCCTTTTCCAAGGGTTCTTATTAAGACAGACAGTTACTCTACTCTAATTTAGGTGCTCTTCCCATAGAAACAATTCATTATTACAGCAGAGGAATATTTTAACCCAATTCTGTACTTCCCTTTACTGATTTCTGATTTCCTACAGCATTATAAAAACATGTTCTCTCTCCATGTGGTCATCAAAGAAATATGCTCTCTTGTTCTATAGAAGTAGGAATTTCCCAATACTATTCCAAGACATATTTTATAATAAGCAATATAATTAGTGCCTGCTCAGGAAGCTGGCATGGGGAGGGATGTCGGTGGGAAACAACGTTTTTGGGTGGTGGTAAGGGCACATTGGTTGTGGGACTTGTGTTGGAATAGTGAATGCTTGAAACAACTGTACTATGAACTCTTTGTAAATCAGTGTTTAATAAAATTAATAAAAAAGAAATAGGAATTTCCATCTGGAAATCCTCTATTACATTTTCTTGACGCTTTGCTTGTTTCTGTTCTTATTCATGTATTTTTATACCAAATGCTACACAACAAGCTTCAGTGAAATAATGACATTACTAACATCTTTTAAATAAAAGTGAGCCTTTCCTCCATTCTGTCTAACAAGACCAGAGAGACTCTCCTTCACATTTCTTCATTTGACCACGAGAAGGGTGGGATTCGTGCACACAAGGAGCAAGAATGATTTTGGAACGTGCTTCTATGGAATCCAAGAAAATACTCCTTATCATTCCCACCTTAACTCTCACCCCTCCTGGAAACAGTTCATATCCCCAAAACCTGAGGAGCGACTCCATGGGATGCAGAAATAGACCTCTGGAAAGCTACTAGCAGTGGCTCAGAGAAGGTTGACAGTCTCCAGGGAAGATCAGACTATGTTTCTGAGTGAATCAGAGGTAGGATTCCAGGCCACTGGGAAGGGAGAGGAAATTGGATGTCAGAATGGGAGGGAAGAGTGCATGAGCCGAGGCACAGAATGCTGCCCTGAGGAATACTAGAATAAGTTCATACTTGCCTTCCAAATGCTTGGAAAGGAAAGGTACATGACAGAATCTCAGAACTGAATGACCTGGGAAGAGAGAAGAGTGCCAACACTCCTTCCTCCATGCACCAGCTCATGTTTTCCCTGAACAGGCACCTGGAGAAGGAGTAAGTGATAGTGCTGACGTCTTTCAACTTTGGTGGGAGGGACAAAAATGCTGACTCTCTGCACTGAGAGTGTTCCAGCAGAGGTAGCCTGGACACATGCTCAGAGTGGACATTTCTGAGAAGGCTGTTGAAGCACAAATTTCAGCCAAAATGCAGGGAAACAGTAAGCCTTGAGGGTTTTTGCACATGCTAGGCACACCACCACAGTCAGCTGGGCGACTCAGCAGTCTGTCAATCAAAAGTCCTGAGGTTGACGGGCCATGGACAATCTCGCCTGTGTCCTTGCTGGGACACCATGATGGGGAGGAGGGAAAGAGGCTGACAGCAGAAATTCCACCAATCAAATTAAATACAATAAAGCTACTGGTTAAAGGAATTTCTCTTCTCTGTCCTCCTAGGTAAATCCACAGAGTGCTACCCTGGCTTTCACCTAAGTCCCCAGGATTTAAAGGAGGCATTGTCATAACAGGAAAAGAACCTCTTCTACCTCCAGACAAGTCCAGAAGTTAGACTCAGAGTTTGCTCTTTTGCTGTTGTTTCCCAGAGGTATTTCTTACTGGTAGCACAGCTCAAAGATTCACTGGGTTTGCTCACCTGGTAAACCCATTCACATTAAATGAGTGAGCACTAGGTGAATTTTGTGAAGTTTATATTTATTATATTTATTATTACCTTCACTGTATCACTGTCTTCCCGTTCATCATCGATTTCCTCGAGCGGGCCCCAGTAACATCTCCATATGACCTGTCTCATGCAAGTAGAGCCCAAGGACACCTGCTTGCTCCAGGAACATAAAGAGCCTCAAACCATTCCATCAGGTCATGGGAATGAGGTCTATAATTGTTACTGGTATCTGGCATATCAAATACAACACGGGTAGCTTGCCAGGCTCTGCCATGAGAGTAGCATACTCTTTGTCATCTCAAAATCCAGCATTTATTAATGAACTGCGCGGCCGGGCTGTGATAGGCTGGTCTGCTGGGTGGAGTTCTGATGAGGGGGAAGTCCGGATGTGGAAAATGGAGGTCCTCATGGAGTGGGGGGTCGTCTGGCTTGTTGTGAGGCTCTGCTGGGGTGGCGGGCCAGGGCTAGAACCTGCCATCCCTCCCGGGCGCCTCATGAGCGGCTGGGCACAGGGAGAGCCACTAGCAGCTCTGCCCCATGTCTGTCTCTCCCCCCAGCTCCCCCCAGCACCGCCAGGAGTAATTCCTGAGTGCAGAGCTGGGAGTGACCCTGCGCACAGCCAACAAACAAAAGAGGCTACAGGACCTTAACAGTTTGGAGCCCCTGAGCACTATTGAATGCAGCCAAGAATCCAAAAAAAATAAAATATAAAATACTAAAGGGGTCATGGGTCATATGTCTTCCAACAAGCCGCAGGGACTCAACTGCCTGGTTCTACAGGGAGAGGCCCCACCTCGGCTCCAGCCCAGGAGCACCAACCTAGGGCTCTCCATCCTTTTATGTTTATTTTATTTTATTTTATTTTGGGTCACACCGGCGATGCTCAGGGTTACTCCTGGCTCTGCATTCAGGAATTACTCCCGGCAGTGCTCAGGGACCATACAGGACACCGGGGATGGAAGCCGGGGATGGAAGCCGGGTGAAAGGCAAACGTCCTCCCCGCTGTGCTGTCGGGGTAATAAATATAAGGTAATATAATATTACCTTATATTTATTATTAGGTTTATATTACTTAATGAGCAGTGTGGATGCACTCACTCTCTGCCTCCACTGTGTAAGAGTTCTCTGTTTCCCTGTTGAATACAGATGCACTAACCTCTGAAAGAAAGCTGTAGGACAGAAGCCCAGCCTCTAGGAGCCTTGCCTTGACTGATCAAGCAGGAAGCCAGGATTTAAAAAGAGGGCACACACACACACACACACACACACACACAAACTATCCTATAGGCTACTTCTCCATATCTCTGTATTCCTAATATGTATAAAAATCCATTTACTTTCTACTGCCTTCCCCAGACCTTAGAGTAGGCATGTCTAGGAAAGAAGAAATAATAAAGAATAATTCCACAATCTTATTTGGGCAAAAGCTAACATATGGGTATCAAGGCCAAAAATATGGATTCCATGAGAAAACATATGGGTGCCCATATGGGAAAAAAAAAAAGCTTCCAGGTCGGAAACTCTGCGGCTGCATATTTTGCGCCTGTATGTATGGTAGAGTTCCCTACACCCTTCTGCTAACTAACGCTGCCTGCAGTCAGATTCAAATGCAAATACCTCAAAAACACTATCCCGTTATCATCCTGGGGAGACTTTTTGAAATTGCTGAACCCCTTTCATCACTTAATAGATCAACAAATCATGGATTTTTTAATCAAATGTTAAGGCATTTTACAATCAGTTCTGCTGTGGAATCTCTCCTTGGTGCTGAAATAATGAATCTTCTTTTTCTTGAGAAACTATTAGGACAACACTTTTAACACTTTTCTATATGCACACAAACACACACACATGCAATGCACACACGAACACACATCTAACACGTCCACCCCATACACCACTGATGGTTCCCGTACAATCCACAATATGAAGTCAGCTCTGTCTCAGCAACAGACAAACATGGCAACAGATACCAGGAACAGCCTACAGGTTCGTGGCATAGCCTGGGCATAGCAAACATGCATCAGCTGAGAGATGGGATCCCAACAAAGCTTTCATCTTAATCTCTGAGATTTGATTCATAGGGAACATTTTCTTTTTAAGGGGCAGAGAAAAACGGGGAAAGAGGAGAGGGGATGAAAGAGTCTTGTGAATCTTTAAATCAGCAGGCTCTTTGTCAGCTGATCTTCATATTTGCTGTTATTTAATTTATGAAAACACATTCCTTTGGAAGAATGCCATACAGGCTGGTTAGTTGCCACTTTAAACTCTGGTCTAAAATACTTTGTGAGAGGGGCTGGAGTGATAGCTCAGCAGGTAGGGCGTTTGCCTTGCACGCGGCCGCCTGTGCCAGCCGGGTTCGATCCCCGGCATCCCATATGGTCCCCCAGCACCGCCAGGAGTAATTCCTGAGTGTAGAGCCAGGAGAAACCCTGGAGCATCGCGGGTGTGACCCAAAAAGCAAAAAAAAAAAAATAAAATACTTTGTGAGAGAGAGAGAGAGAGAGAGAGAGAGAGAGAGAGAAAAAGATAAAAAAAACCTGCCATTTAGGCAGGCTATGGAGAGAGGGGAGGGAATTGGGGACATTGGTGGTGGGAAGTGGGCACGTGGGGTGCTGGAACACTATGTGACCGAAACCTCCAAAAAATGAACAACGTTGTAATTGTATATCTCACGGTGGTATAATAAAATGTTTTAAAAAAATAAAATAAAATACTTTGTGGGTCAGTAGTCTACAAGGGTGCCTGCAAAGGGATGTTCTCTGTGGCAATCTGGTTATCCTAGTTTCAGAGAAGACTGGTGCTGGAATATTGAATACCTGAAACAACTGTACTGTGAACAACTTTGTAAATCACGGTGATTAAATAAATTTTATAAAGTTATTTTTTAAAAAAGAAGAAATGGCATTCTGTCCATCCAAGAAGGAGCCACCCTTGAGGCTTCCACCTTCCCTGCAGTGCAGAAAGAAAGGCTCACCCCAACACCAAGAAATGACAGTATGGTGAGTTTGGCCATGGGCACTTGAAGTGAGTTGTACTATTCCAGTTTCTCCTACCCTCTTCTAGAAGGTGGAGACTTGAGTGAAGGAGACCCTTGGACTATATGAGCAGAGTGTGTTGGAATCACTTTGGACTCATTTCAACCATAAGAAGGAAGATGAAGAAAAGAAGCTACAATTGGTTAAAGGGTGAAGCAACGGCAAGCTGATCTATAGCAACCAGCCAGCACTGTCCCCACACACTTCAACCTGCTCTGCTATTCCAAGAATTACAGCCAGTACATCTGAATTATTAAACCGCCCTCTCTATCACCTACACTGCAGGGGAGCCTGAGCACTAGAATAAAGCCCAACTCTTTGTGTTCTTATCTGAAGGCCACATTTACCGGGGTTTATGGCATTTTCTTCAAAGTAAGTTATCAGACTTTATTGAACCAAACTTGACTTCTGTCTTCAAATATATAATGTTCAGTTTCTTTCATTGGCTGTTCAATTATTCACAGTCTGGTTCCAATTTCTCCTTCCAAATACACTTGTACATTTTCCTTGGATTTGTCTACCATACTCAACACTCTGCCGCTTCTCTCCAAACAATACCCACCCAGCTTCCACGCTTTCATTCTTGCAGTTCTGGATGGCGCATCTGCTCTCTCCTTCCACCGCATTGACTGAGCAAAGAATTTTCCAGGCAAATTCTACTTTTCCACAAATAACAGAAACTTACTGGCATAGAAGGAGAAACTGTTTCTGAATCCAGGGAGCTCTTATAATCTACTCAAAATCTAAGCCATCTTCTAAGACTCAGCAATAGTCATTCCTTCTTGACTTCTTGACTTCTAGTCATGACTTCTAGATGCTTCTTCTAGGTGGAATTACTTCTCTAAGCTGTCAGCTCATACAAAAACTGCATGGTGCCTGATGCAATATCAGGGACCCTTGGGCACGCAGGAATAGGTACTTTAAAGATAGGGTAAAAGAAACCTTAAGAGGTCAATCACTGTGGAATGACAGTATGCACACACAAACATTCAACACCTGTTTGAGGACATCATTTGTCCTGAGCACACAGTTTGGTCATGAATCTTGCTCTCCCATCTCCTCAAACAAATCTTTTTATTGTAAATGCAAATAAGTCATAGTTATTCCCTCGAGATGTTTAGGGTGTCCATAAGACATAAACACAGAGTCAGGAAATACACAGAGAAATGTCTGCTAAAGAATGCTGATAGCAAGGACAAACCATAGTCAATGCAGGAGTGAGGCCAAGGCTGTATTCTAGCCAGTGATGGCTCCTACAGGGGAACCCAGGAGCTGGCTCTGAGATCACTCATGGAATGCAGTGCATCAAACCACAAGAGTCAAAGTTCACTCACCTGCAATTATTTTCTAAGTGCAATAGATTGCCAGAGTCAATGAAAAGAGAGGCCATGGTTTGGGAGCCGGGTCAAAGGTGCACATTATTTAATGACTCGGAAAGATTTCTCCAAAGTGCATGTTGGCTGGAGTTTAGGGAAACAAGACCTTTCCCTGGTCTGAAAGGGGAAGCAGTGAGTTATATCATGTTCATTCTGCACATCTCCCCACCCCTCACCCGCCAGACCACCGAGCACCATGTCCTGAGGATAGTTTATGCTCTGCTTGGCTCCAGGTCAATGCACAAAAACTCAAACTTGGGAGTCAGGCAGATTAAGGAAACTATAGCCTCACCACAAATTGGCTTTTGTAGACCTGGGAACCAAAGAGTACATGGTCTGGAAAAGCAACAAGCAATGCTATAGAACCAAGGGTCAGTTTCTCTTTTCAAGAGTTTTATTTATTTCTTTTTGCAGAATTTCTTGAGCCAGGTTATTTGTCCTGTAAACACTCCTTAAAAGCCATCATCAAGGAAACAAATCTAATATGAACTCAGTCAGCCAATTCCCCACTGGTGTGAGCAAGTTCGCATAGCCCCTCCAACAAATCTGGGCAGTGGGGCTGTGTTTGCTTCGCCTCCATCTGAGATCTGCCCTCTGACTTCTTTATTAAGTCACTCACTTTCCAGAAGGGCCAGGGCATGAAGCCCACCCACCTTTCCACTCTGCTTAATATCTCTCTACTGGCGGAAGAGAAAAGTGTTGGAGCTGGAAAAGGAGAGGGAAGATGGGGAAGGGGAAGAAAAAGAGAGAGAGAGAGACAGAGGCAGAGAGACAGAGAAAGAGAGAGAGGGAGAGACAGAGACAGAGAGAGACAAAGACAGAGAGAGACAGAGGGAGAGACAGAAAAAAGACAGAAACAGAGAGACAGAGAGAGAGAAATGGAGAGAGACAGAGACCTCAGATAGAGACAAAGAGGCAGAGAGAGATACAGACAGAGACAGAGACAGAGAGATAGAGATACTGAGAGACAGGGAGAGACAGAGAGAGTTAGAGACATAGAGAGAGGCTATTACTGGCCTAAGTGGCACATATGCACAAGAACATGGTCAAGTGGCCGGAAGCAGCAGTGCTGACATTAATTAGCAGTGAAATGAAGGGTGGACGGGCATCAGCCCTGAGACCAATCAATGGAAAAATCACTCCGAGCAGCCAGCTAATGAAGTAGTATACAGCTGTTTATTTTCAGTCCATTTTATTCAGCCACCCCCCAAAAATTAACTCCATAAATAATTAAAAAGCACTTTTTCAAATAGATAAATTTTATAACCAGAGCTCAGGTCTGATTTCTATGTATCAGCCCCTGAGCTTATTCCTTCCAATTTATAAAGTACAAAACTTATATTCCAAATCACAGGTCAGGGGCCGGGCGATAGCCCAGCGGGTAGGGGCGTTTGCCTTTGCGCGCGGCCGGCCTGTGCCGGCCGGGTTCGATCCCCGGGCGTCCCCATATGGTCCCCTGAGCACCGCCAGGAGTAATTCCTGAGTGCAGAACCAGGAGTAACCCTGAGCATTGCCGGGTGTGACCCAAAAAGCAAAAAAAAAAAAAAAAAAAAAAAGCCAAATCACAGGTCACACATACACACACAGGCGGCACAGATACACACAGACACACACAGACTCACATAGACATACACAAACACAGACGCACACAGGCAAACATAGACACACACATTCATAGACACACACAGATACAGACACACAACTCACACAAGGATATATACATTGCTGCATGCAAATACATAGAGATGCAGAGACACACACAGACACACACAGACACAGACACACAGAGCTGCCCAGATACACAGACACACAAGCAGATTCACACAGAGGAACAGAAAGACACGGACACATACCCACAAAGACACACACACACACACACACACAGACCTAGTCCTACTCCCAAATGTTTTTTCTCTCTTGTTCTGATTTCTGAGAGTCCGCTCTCCCCCCCCTGAGGAGTAAAACTCCTCTAACTCTATTCGGAGTCAGACTAGAGAAAGATTCTGTCCCAGGCCCTCCTCCTGCTTCTTCAGGCATGGGGATGACTTGGAAAGTTTGTGCTGGTTCTCACTTTTCAAAGGGGTGAGTGTCACCTGTCTCCCCGCACACCCAAAAAGCCTGTTAATGAAGCCCCAACAGTCTCAGGGGCTGGAGGAAAAAGCACATTGTGGGGTCTCCAGAGATCAGAAGCTGGAGGCCAATTAGGGGAACAATCTCCGCTGCTGGATAGCAGGCAGATGGGGAGTCAGTCTCCGTGGAGGGAGTCTCTTTGAAAATTCCTGCCTCGGCTCTAATTGGAAGACAAATCATCCCTCTAACAGAACAAATGTTCTCCTCCATTACCAAGTCGCACGTAAACCAGGGGCATCCCCAACCAGAGGAGTCCCCTTCACAAGCGTGGGAACAAGCTCTGAGGTGCGCTTTGTTCCTCTGATGGAGCTGTCCCCAATGTGAAGCATCTCACAGCGGCCAGACAGGCTTGACTTCCAGCCTAATTTGATGCGGAGAGTAGGGAAGATAGGGGAGAGAAACTCTCTCCCCACGCCTCTTCTTACTCTCCTTTCTTCTTCCTACTTAATCATATGACAAGAGGCTTGACGCACTGCTGCCCCCAGGACAGAGAAATACTGGGGCTTGCACAGCGAGGCAAGCAGAAAAACAGAATCTAATTAGGAAGGCTTGGGACCATTGCCTCGCTGGCTTTCTTGTCTTTTGGACCTTCAAACTCCTAAGCAGGAGCTGATGCTTCCTTTCCTTGGATGCCTTCTTCTACCATGTCCAAGGGGGGTCAGCACGGCCATGATTTAACCCTCCTCATCTCCAAGGAAGAAAGCAGATAAAAAGGATGCCTTGACTAATACATCGTGCCAAGGCTAATGAAGTCAGAACACATTTCCTGGCAAAGAAAGTTGGAGCAAGACCGAGCTCAGAGCCCACGGAGAGAGTCTGCATTTTGGGGCTTTCAGCTGGGAAACAAGATGGGCTCACATTCCTGGAAGGCTCGTTGGGCACATCACTGAATGTGCCATTTCAGGACTATCACACTCTTCCCCAACAGCAGTCAGGGGACACAGAACACAGCAAGTAGAGAAAGTTCCATGGCATCCAAAACAGGCACCACAGCAAAAACCTACTTGTGAATGGCAAACCCAGGCAACAAATGAAAGCACTGGTGTAAGGCCCCTTTGGGGTTGATTTGAGAGCCTCAGGAAAGACACACAGAGCCTCAAGGCCGAGGATGCGAACAGCTGCTGAGAAATTACCCAGATTGTTTGGGGGAGCTGCAAAAGGAGAGATAGGCAATGAAAAGGTTAGAAATGATAGTTAAAAAAAAGACAAATGACTCCAAAGACCATATTCTTTAAATCGCTGAAGCAAAACATGTTTATTCGATTTGTTTGTATGCCTATTACAAAAAATGCTACTTTGGGATTCTCGGGACCCAGTCTGTCAATTTTTCAGTTCCTGCACTTTCATGGTTGCTTAGAGCTGTTTAATGCAAATACACTTCCAATAAGAGATTTCATGCCCCTAAATTACACCCAGTTAAAAGGGAATGAAAATGTAAGGTAAATAACTATAATCAGCCATATTATCTTTCTCTCGGCACCTCTCACTTTACAGGCACGTTTAAAGACATCTCTGGGGCCCCATCCTTTTTAACAAGCTGTAGTGTATTTCCTGGAATATTACTTAAGATGCTCTGCAGTGAGCATTACACAGGTTAAAATGTTACCTAGAGACCAAGAAAGGATCGCAGCTGCTGCCGACCCGTCTTTTCCTGCCACGTTTCGAGATGTCTGGGAAGATGAAAGGGCATTTGTGTGAGGATGAAAAGAGATGAGAAGAGTTTAAGTTTTGTCTTTCATGTATACGTTCATTGATCAGTCTTGTGAAGAAGAGTATGCAACTCTGAAAAAAAATAACTCTGAGAAGAAATGAATGAGGGCAGGAGAGGAAAGGTAGAAATGAGAAGGGCCCATTGGCTGGGCCACACAAAGGAAGCGTTTGAGAGTTAAAGCACTGAGCCACTCTGGGAGGGGGCCCTTTCCATGCCCCAATCGTGTGCACTTTAGAGCACTTTAATTTTTTTTTCTTTCTGCATCTGCACGTCTCAAACATCAGGGTGTCTGGGATAACTGAATCCTGAGCTCAAAATGTAGAGTTGAGGCCACCAGGAGAAACTGAGATATAACAGACCAAAGGGTACCTCCTGGATGTACATTTGATTTCAAGAGCACTTTTCACCAGTGTGAGAGGAACAAATAGATAATACAGAATCAAGAGCTCATCGCTAGGGGCAAAGGACACAAGCAAAGTCCTGCACATAGTAGGACTTTGCTCAAAGTCCTACAAAGTAGGTGATGAGGTCTTTGCCTTTGTTCTCCAGGTAAGTGGTTAGCCAGGGAACAAGACAGAGCAGGAATCTGAAGAGTGATAAGTGACTCCCAAACAGTGAGGTGGCCAGGTTCCTCCAGGAAGGTGATGTTCTAATGGCCAGATCAGGGCTTGATGGCCTCAGCTCAGTGGCGGGAAACTGAGACTCTCTGCTTTTCTAGATGGCTGCTGTTTCTGGAGGATGCGGTCATCTGAAAAAGTGACAGATGTTCAGAGGCCATAGACTCACGGCTGTTGGAGCCACAGGAGCAGCGCGTGGATGGGGCCAGGGTCTGCCCTGCTCCTTCCCAACAGTACCCTATCAGGCCGGGCATCACCTCTGCACACACATAGTAGGCCTTCACCAGCCTCACTCCTGACCAAATTGTGTCGCCCTTCACCAATTATGAAGGTGTGATTGGACCAGAAAGTCACGTCATGGCATAGAGCCCAGGACATGACCTACTTGGACAAAGGAAGACAGAGGACTCATGGACAACTCAGCATCTATGTGACTCAAAAGCAGGTCCACTATCACCTGAGCACTGCTCCCAGAAGAGACATGAAGGCAGGAGAGGGAGACTTTGATTTCAGCTGGGAGGATGGTGGAGACAGGCATCAGAGAATCACCTTCACACAGTCACAGAAGAACCAGGAAACATACTCCCAGGGGCTGATGGGTGGCACAGTGGCCACTAAATCCCCTCAGAGGCTGAAACCCCACAACTCACTGAATCTTGTCTGCAAACCTGAACAAAGTTTCCAGAATCAAGTGCCACTGGGCCCAAGTGTGAGTGTTTGAAGAGGGGGACATCAGGGCCAGCCCAGCCCTGCTGGCTGGCTTTGAAACTCCAGTTCAGCTCCTGATTTCCTAGGAGATGGGCTTGTCTAGGAGCATGTTTCAGTGGGGAAAATAAAAACACCAGGGCCTCACTGATGAAGTTCACCTTTATTTTAAGGAGCTTTAACCTCTGAAAGATTTGACTACATGAATCAAGGCTCCTTAGACAGACTCTTATTAAAGAAGTCAGGGGCAGAGCGGAAAGTTGGGACACTTGTCACCACAACTGGCCAGGAAGGAGTAACAACTTCTATCCCCCCCAAACTTAAATGATGGCTTGTCACCTATAAGGATCGCCCCCCCACCCCCATGGAAACCACATCATATCTGGGACTTTGATCGTTACTCTACCCACATCTATTCATCTCATAAATGAATATACTCTTCTGTAGTGAAACACGGTCTAAACACTGAGGCACAACTCCTAATGCTGTCCAGTAGACGAGGCACGAAAACCACCTTTCCCAATCTGCCAGGGGGCAGGACCCACTACGACTCACACATTCTGTGCCCTTTGGGTCTATAAACTCAGAGACTGAGAACACAGAGCTGTGAGTGGTCCATTCTGGAAAGTTCCTGGCTCATAACAGAGCTAGACAAGATTCCTTGGAAGCCCAGGAAGCTGAAGAATAGCTGATTTTCCATGCTCTGAATTTCCTTCAAAAATCTTGGATGGTTTGTACGCTATGAATGATGACATGTTTTCTCACAACAAGCATGTCCCAGAAGTAGGAAGCAGAGGCACCAGAAACCTCTGCTGTTTGTGGATGAACATGCACCTATCCAGGCTCACAACATCTCTGCTGTGCCCTGTGGAATTGTCCTTTCCATAAGCATTCTTGGAGGTCCTGGAGCCTTACAGAGTTAGTGTCATTAGGTTCGTCCATATTTGGGAACAGAGATGCCCTGGTGTGAGGCAGCGCCTTCATCTACAAATATTATCCTGAGTGAAACAGAGGCTTGGCAACATGCGCAAAGGCATTGGGACTGTGTGCTGATAGTCACCGAGAAGCAGGGAGAGATGTAGCATTTACGTAGCACAGCTTAGGACGGCCAGGAGATGTGGCAAGATTTCTAGTGACTCAGACACCATTGCACAGTCTTCTCTGATGGCTGAGTAAACATACCTCAGTGGTGTGACAAGCCAGAAGGAAGGCATCGGGGCCTTTTGACCTCTCTTTCAGGGGGCTGCAAACTCAATTGACAACACTGTATGTGGCACATCCAGACACTGTCCGTACTCCCAGGATACAATGAAAGATGGATAGAGGAAGACAGGGACAGCGTAGCCAAAGCACAGGGGAAAAAGTGGATCATAAAAACAGCAAAAGCTCTTCTTTCCCCCTTGCAATGCCTCCCCCGCCTAAAGGGGTCTGACTGCTGTTGGGTACCACAGTGGCTATAGTACCTGCCCAGACTCTGAGGGCAGAACCAAGCGATCCGGCTTATGGCAGAGGCTGTCAGTGCAGAATCCCTGGTGCTAGCCACCCAGGGGGCACACATCTCTCTTCTCTCTCTTTGCTTTTGTCAATTCAACAATTTTGCCCTCTCAACAGGATATCGTAAAGCTGCCTAAGAAGCCCCAATTAGTTTTTATGCCATGCAGAATCAGGAACTTTTATAACCTCTTTATAAGAGACTTAAATAGTCAGACACACTCAGCCAGGGGACAGCTCAAAGGTCTGGTATGCACGTGGTGTTTTCAGAGGGCTGGCTTTGATCTCCAACACCTCATGGTTCCCCAGCACCTTCCAGGATTGACCCCCAGCAACAGGCTCTGGGCGTAACCCCTGAGTACAATACTAAACCCCTGGCATGTGGTTTAGTCCCAAAACCACATGCCAAAGCCAAATATATAATAAGGCAAAACAATACTCCAGAAAAAACATCTGTGGCACTTAATGTGCAACTCAAAGATTCCCGCCCAAGTCAAGGACGAGCAATCAGTTACTCTGAACAATGCACTGAGACTTCCAAGCGCCAATTCACACATCTGGAATGCTCAGAGCTTTGCCAAAGGCAAATGAAATAAATGGGGAAAAAAAGAAAACAAATGAAAATCTAAATAATCAGATTTAACACAACTGACTGTTTCTCTGTAAGAGGTGGGGGACAAGAAACTACCCACTCAGGTGGCTGCTGGTGTGTCTGCAGATCAAAGCAGCCTCATGGACACACTGGGATGCAACCACAGAATATTTGTTTATTTTGGTGTTATACCTTGCAGTGCTCAGGGCTTATTCCTGGCAGGCTCGGGGGACCACTGAGCAGGTTCAGGCCTAGGACAGAAACAAGGTCAGCTGCATATAAGGCAAGTACCCTACCCACTCCATCATCTCTCTGGCCCCAAAGCTTAGAGAATGCAGCAAGGAAAGCTATTCCCGAGTATGGATCTGAGAAAGAGGAGCATCTGCTCTGCAGTAAGAGGAGTAAGAGGACTGTCTGCTATTGAGAGGGAGAATTTTGCTCTAGTGTCTTAAGCTTGAAAAGAGGCAGCTCAGCATCTCGAGGTTTTTACTGAAGTGTGAACCTTCCATGTAATGATTCAGTCTCAGATCACCAGGAGATAACAACACTTCCACAAGTGGATGGGCAGTGAGGTTCTAACACTCCACATCCAGCTGCCTGGCGGTAGATAGACTAGATATACTATGCAAACATGGGCTAGCAATAAATCATAAACGAAATGATCTTAAACAAATGTTTAGGACTTTCTGAGGCCCAACACACAGCTACAAGGCTGAACCGGGCCCGGGGTGGGCAATGTGTCATGACCCACAGATCGGAGACACTTCTGTCTTTGCCAGCTCACCAATAGCCACCATTGTGGCAGGTTCACCCTGTAACTGTCTCTCCTTGTAGAAGTCAGAAGAGTCTATCTGGAAACTCCAGCTCTGTAAGGATCAACAGCGTCAGCAAGGCCCAGGTCAAAGATAAAGTTTAGGGGAGAGTTGGGACAAGATCAAGGCAGGGTTCAGTGATGCAAATGAAAGCAGGCCATTAGAAATATGCATGACATATCTATTAGAAACAAAAATGGGCTATTTTCTCCTAAAGATACATCATTTTATTCCTCTCTTCTTGTGACTGCTAAGAACTGCTGAGTTTAACAAAGGTGCGCTTGGTTTTATGGACCAGAGCAAGACCAAGAAGTAACTCAGACATCAACAAGCCCACCTGGACCAAGGCACACAGAGACCCTGGGGCCACTGCTTAACTACCAAGGGTCAGTATCACCAATGGGTCACCTGCACTGGGTGTGACTGCAGACCCTCGCCCATTGTCTGGATGCTTGGAAGAGGTGGGCACTCTGGGACTGGAAGCGGCTTCTGGGATCTTTGCACTGAGCATGGAGAAATGCAAAGAAAATGCACAGAGCAGAGGTGCCTGTTCTCAACTGCTTTGGGAAAATTCCTCACTCCAAATGTGATTAAGGGCCCAGCACAGAGAAAGGCCCCTGGCATCTATTTCAATGTGCGCAGCAAGAGGCGGCATTTGATTTCATTCAAAATGGAACCAGCTCAAAATTGCTGGTGAAAATCCAATGTACGGTGGATTTTTCCTTCCTACTATGCATAAGGAATGATTAGCCAAGCTAATTAGGAATGCAGGGAGTTGCAGGCAATGCACTTCAATGAACCAGGGGCTTCTCCCTATTCTTATTATAGGCAAACACTTTAGCGATGGTTCTTCACAATGGTTCTGAGAAAGAAGCACCAGGACTCAATTTACCTGTATACCTCAAGCCCAAAGTACCTTCTATTGCACACATTTCTCTCTTTGGTCTGTTCTGGCCCAGAGCCTTCTCCTGACTGAGTTCAGCTCCAAGATCAGGCTGAATGCCAAGTCTTCTTCCCTCTACCTGGCCATCCCCTCCTAGCCCTCATTTTTCTTCGCTCATGCACATATTTGCAGCAGAAAAGCATCATTGGTAGTTCTCTTTGTATCCTTACTGGACATTAGACCCCCTGCCTAGTCCACCCCCACTGGGTCTGCATGCCCTCAGACCCTGTCTGACTCAAGACTACCATCACTCATCTTTCTGTATGTCCAGCAAATTTTTTACATATTAAAGGAAAATAATCACCCAAACTCCCTCCTATTTGATTAAGAGATTTTAAGAGATCAGAAATAGCCCATGGAGCTGTACTGGAGGATAAAGCATATATTTATTCTCTTAAATAATGGATACGCTTGTCCTAGAGAAAGAGGATACACCACACTTTGATCAATTTTACACCTCAGCTGTGACTGGTTTCCACTGGCAATTCTTCCTCTGCTCCCTACTTTCCAATTATTCATGCCTGGCCCAGCCCTCCTCATTTCACTTCACTGAACACTACTAAAGAGAAAAAGTGCCTAACTCTGGAAAAATACAGCAACTGGAGTGGAGCTTGTCGTTGAGAGCCAGGGTCACTGGGAAGCAGTAAGTATTGGCCTAAAGACACCGGCTCCAGTTTACAGAGAAGAGAGAAGCCAGTCATGACATGGAATCCCCCAACCCCCTGAGAGCCCCTGCAATGGAATTAACTGGGGTCTCTGGCATTGCGCATTGCTTGGAGGGTCAGGAGGAACTTCCCTTATGGATCATCCAGTGTCGGGGATGCGCCGCGGTCCCCGACAGTGCCGGGAAGCGAGTTCCCTTCTATCTCTGAAGCCGGCGGGGGGAATGGATAAAGACTCAGGAATCTGATGCAGTTTTAAAAGGCTTTACTTATCACAGGTTCAGGCATACAAATCAGCAATAAGAAAAACCCGGTGCTTAGGATTCCCAGCTAGAACCCCAGACACAGGTAGGCCAAGATGGTGGCCACCACGTGTTAAGGCCCTGTAAAAAGGAGAAAAAGACAAGACTCCCAAGAAGCATGCGAGCTCACAAAGAGAGAGCCCAAAAAGAGAGCCCAAAAGAGAGCTTGTGGAGAGAGGAAGCAGGCTGGTTTTATACCCCTGCAACTCAGATCTCCCACTATTATGGGAAATAGGAAGGGTCAAATGCCCTTAGGTAATTTCTCCCAGCACCTCACCTAGGCCCTATTATATGCTAATGTTTTGAGCCAAGATCTGCCTGGAAATGCCTTTATAGGGTAGAGAAGGGGGTTTCTGAGATGGCATGTCTCTGTACCAAAGACTAATACTAATACCAGTTAAATATTTCTCCAAACCTTCACAAGTCTCGTCTACTTCAAGGTAGTTTTGTATTTTATTTGCCTTTGAGTTATCAGGGAGCCATGCTTGCTTGCTTGGAGGCAAACAGCATTTCTCTCTGGTCTAATTACTTAGAGATCCAACCTGGCCAGGCAAGTATGCTGGTAAGATCTAGTTAGTCCAACGATGATTGTGGTAGCATGAGAGAATACTGATACCAGCTAGTACAGAATACATGGTCAGATAAACTGCCACATTTAGACTACCCCCTTATCTACAAAGTGACCTGCAGGAGGCAATCCAGGGCAGATGCAGAGGCTCTTAGAGGAGTCTTGCAACAATCCAGGGTGCCCCACCTCCCATCTTTCCCCATCAGAGTTAATTTTGTTCAACTACCACAGAGTCTCCAAGACACCCAATGGCCTGGAAACACAAGACTGTTGGAAATGAGCCTTTTCATACAGGAGCAGCCACCTGAATACAGGAAAACATCTCAGGAACTGAGACCCAGGCCGTAGAAGAATCCAGAGAAGCCTTGCCCTGTCCTAGCCACCATTCCCAAAATGGGCGAAGAAGAGCTTATTTTCCTCTCCCAGTGGCTTTCCCTCCCTTCCTCATCTTCCACAGTAAGAGACAAAGAGGTGTCTGAAGAAAGGAACGTGATCCAGTGTCGAGCAGGGCCTCCAGAGCTGAGGTAGGACCCGCCATGCTGGGAGTGTCGGAGAGAGCCAGAGCCTTCTGAGGAGGGAGCACTGGGCCTTGCAAACTGCTCGTGCAGCAGGACTGAGGGAGAGCCCGGACACCGGCTGTTCCCGACTCCAGGAAAGTGAAAAGGCAGCATGTCTGCACCTGTGCGCCTGACGGTGGAGGGCTGCAAAGCCCTACCGGACTGACAGAAGACAAAACCCCCAAAATCCACTTCAGCAACTCATCCCGCCGCTGGTGATTAATCTCCCACTCCCACAGCCGGAGGCACATTAACCAGATAATTAATAATTTCTTCAGGGATTCCGGCCCGGCAACTGTTTCCTCAAGCTGCCCAGCAGGAGATGGGAAGAGCGCCCTGGCACACCGGCTTCTCGGGCCTTGAAGAGCCTGGAAGACTTGGACAGGGCTCGGTGGCCATAACCGAGCCTCACACAAAAGGAGCAGGATCGCATGACTCTTCTGAAGTTTCTACCCCCTAGTGGTCAACTAGGGGGCCAAGGAACAGCACCATCCTCTCTGTCCCCAACCAGAACACTCCACTGGCTCCGACATCTCCAGAAGTGGCACCCAATGGCTACAAAAGCAGAAAAGCACAGACCTATAGAAAATCTGGAAATGCATGTTTGTAAAGCACACTCCACCTGAAACTTAGAGAAGGCTGTTCAGTTTTCACAAATTCCATTTAAAATAAACTACAAAGGAATGAACTTTACCGGGCACTTGAACAAGAAAGGTACAGCTAGGGAGTTCCAAAATCAAGAATTTCACTTGTGGGTTTGCTTACAGCAATGCCAGTCACCACAGATCTTGTTTTGAAACTTTTCTTCCCATCCACCTATGGGAAGAAGAGACAAAGAAACCAAGGCCACCCAGTTTCAAAGGACATTCTAGTGTTTTTCACAACACTTTGTCACACTATTAGGGAACTGTGGATAAAGGCCCTGTCCAGTTTTACTTCCGGCAACCAAGTTCAATGGCTAAACCAAGTTCAGTCTAAGCAATCAATATAGTTATTAGTCACTCAGGGAGTGTTGGCAGAGTAACTCTTTATCACATTGAGAACTGAAAATAAGCATTGGACTAAACTAAGAACACTGATGGATTTCACAAACCTGTTTTAAAAGGAAGCCAGCCATCCCCCACAACAACCAACAAAGCAAATGAACCAGATATTAAAGAGAATCCATCAAGGACCAAGGCTTAGGCTGGAACGTGAGCTCAGCATGTAGAAGGCCCAAGTTTGATTCCCAAATAGCTCTCCACCACTGACCGTGACCTCTGAGCTGAATGTAGCCCATGAGTGTGACCCAAAAGTATAATAACCATATCAATTCCTCAGCCATGAATGTGTATAGTACAAGAAGCACTGGACTTGAGTCTCTATTGGTTCAACTTAGTGATCCCTTCCAAGCTAAGAGACCAGAAGAAATGAACTCCATCTTCCATAGCCTATTTCCTCATTAAAATAAATAGAATAATAAAATTCAACGTGGTGTTGTGAGGAATGAGTTAACATGAATAAGAGAAAAATTGGGAAATTATAAAGCACTAAAAACATTAGTTACTATCTATTATGGTTCTCCTGCTAGGAAATGAGCTAGCTCAGCTGAAACATACACGCACGCACACACAGGCATTGTAGGTTTTTCTTTCTCTCCCAAATGGCTGGATTCCAAAGCAAACTAAACCAAGATCTTTACAAACCAGAAACAGTATTTTAAAATAACTACACACCATCTCAGCCTCTAATTATTTTTAGGATTTTACTCTACGCAGCTAATTGAAAATGCTCAGTCCTTTCCATTCATTAGTTTTATTACAGGCACTCCAATGAATTAAAGGAAAATTCATCATCGCCACCTTTCCTGAAACCTGCAATGTGCTGTCAAGGAGGTCTCGACCTTACCGATGCAAACCATAAAACCATATCCATCCTGCGCAAACACAGGACTGGACAGCAGATGAAAAGCTCGCGTTTCTCAAAAAACATGATGCCATGAAGTAGGTTGGACAGAACATTATTATCTTCCACAGCAAGAAACGGCAACGGTTTCCTTGTTAGGGCCAGGCCGCTGTATATCACTCACTTACAGCAAACTAAACGTGTAAAAAAACCCTGCAACTTTGCTGAAAACAAAGACACATCTCCTTAACAAATAAGCAGGAATAGGCCCTGGGAAAAGGTGTCGGTGACCTCAACTAAGAAAGGCCTAAGACCATAGGCCTGTTGACACGAGGCATATGTATTTGAGCACAGATAACTACATGTTCCAACACCCTTGGTTACTCTATCACCTGCCACCTTTGTTACTAGAAGTAACTAATTGTTTTTATAGTCAAAGTATTTCACATATATTTATTCAGCATTCTTAACCCAAATACGTAATTTTACACAGTAGCATTTTTAATGGTCATTTTAAAGGGGTGGGGTAGAAAGAAGTGGCAAAGATTCTCAAAGTCTTACCATCATCTGCCTGTAGCAGAACTAGGGTTAAGTCGAATCTTCTACCAGTCAATGTCGCAGCTTTTCTGTAGTTATTCATAGTTTGCAAATACCAGTGGGAGGAGTTATATAAATCTTTATTCAAGCCAATCACTTTTATGTCTGTTTATCCCACATTTATTTGCAATTATATTCTCATGACCAATAATACTTATAAGTACCTACTACATGTTACTCAATTTCATGTCCAGATGACTCTCAATAGTCAATGAAAAACATTCTCAGCTGAAGTGTGTTCCAGAAGACAGCACATCTATGTGCATGCATCCTTTGGTTTCTTTTTCCCCAAAGTATAAGTGTAACATGTAAGGTTTGGGGATATGTCGTGATTACTTTGCATAACTGGTTCACTGCACTTTGGAATTGAAAGCCTGGATTTGAGCATCAATACTGAAGCCTTTTCAAGCTCACTCAGGCTGTGGCCCTTGAGGGAGCCCTCAAGCTAACCACATCTACTATCTCTTCCTGGGAGTGTATAAAAATACCTGAAAGGAAACACAGGGGCCATGGAGAATAACAAATCACACAGGGCTGCTATGAGCACCTAACCATGTCTGTAACTCTAGGAGCTTGAGCAGAGTTCAAGTTAAAGTAGTGAATAAACAGCATCTTCCTTTTTGGTGACTCTGAATACCCTGGGGAATGAGGAGGAGGGAAAATGCATGATTTCATTTTTAAGCCGACAAACAGCAATATTCTACCTGCAAGCAGACAACAGCAACATGGAAATAACAGAAAAAATTGATTCCAGCATGTCATGGAATATCTATTTCTGGTTCTTAAATGTTTTAATGCTCTAGTTCCAGTTCTTTTTTTTTTTTTGTTTTGCTTCTTTTTTTTTTATTTGTCTTTTTGGGTCACACCTAGCAATGCTTAGGGGTTGCTCCTGGCTCTGCACTCAATAATTCTACTGACAGTGCTCGGGGACCCTATGGGATGCTGGGGATCCAACCCATGTTGGCTGCATGCAAGGCAAACACCCTCACCACTGTGTTATTGATCTGACCCTCACGCTCTTGAAAAGGACATGCCCCCACTTTGTTTTTTCTCCTTTTTATTTTCCACCTTCTCCTACACCACCACTTCTATGGCTCAACCATTTTTGGAGGATGAAGAGGATCACTGACAGGGGAAGGTTGAGTTCTAATCTCAGCTCTGACATGGGGGATTAATAAACAAATATTTGTAATGTTTCCTGAAGAGGAAAATTCCCTGTTTTTATTAGTCTGGGCAGCATGTCCATATGTGTACTTGGCACCAGCATAGCATGGCATATTTAATAGGGATTATTTTAGGAGCTTCATTACAAAAATGAAACAAACTGTTACTTATAAAAATGCTCAGTGTCCACACCTATAATTTAAAGGCAACCACTGAGGTCATTTTCCTGGCCTCTTGGGTCCTGCCATTTTCTCTACTCTCATTTACTTCCTACATCTCACTGCTGAAATCACACCAGATCATAGTGGAACAATTTGTAGAAGGGCTTAAGTGAGCATTACCTATGTCTAGGTGTTTCTCCACTGACCCAGCTGGGGTTTCCTGCTCCTGGGCTCAATGTCACAGTCTTGGGGACATGGGCAGAGGCTGAGGCACCCCAAATCTTGTTCCCAAAGTGGCCTCTCAGGCTCTGACCCCCTTGGTGTTGCTGGGTGAAAGCACAGTCAGGATTCAATAAAACACACCTTTTCCCTCTTCTTCCCCCTGGCAGAAATGCTGGGTAGAAGGCAGGATGTTAAAGGACAGGGGGATTTATTTTCAAGTACCCAGGCCCTCAAAGAACACTGCTTCATTCAAAGTCCTTTTGCTGTAGGAAAAAAAGAGACCCCAGCCAAAGCTTGACAAAGTGCTACCACTGGTTTGGCTTTATGTGGTTTCACTTCATGTTGGGTTTTCAAGAATCCAGAGTGGTGTCTAGTGAGGGCTGAGTGTCCTGTTACCCAGATTTTTTGTTCAAAGAGCCAAACAGTGGGTTGGAGAAGCAAGGTATAAGCATTCTCGTCACTCGTGAATGAAAAAGCTTCCCATCCTCCCTTCTACACATCCACCCATCTGCTGAGTGTCTCCTGGTCAGACAGCTGGAGGAGTGGCCCCTCCTTCTCTGGGGGATAGGGGACTAGCCCTGTTGGGCCAGAGAGCGAGGATGCTTCTGGCTCTCAGGAGGACCACTTGAAGGGCAGGCAGCATGAAGCACCAGGCCTCTGGTCCCTCTCTGGAAGAAGGCCCAGGAGCCAGACTGCTCCCCTCTTCCATCACTGGCACCAGGACATCACAGGGAGAAGGGTTGGGAGGAAACCACCACACATCGTGCTGTGCCCAGCAGGGCTGACTGCAGAGAGTGAGGAGGGGAAGGGAGAAGGTGTGCCCTCAAGGTACAGTTCACACCAGTCCCCAGAGCTCTCCATCTGCTGTCTAACAGCCAACACGGCTTCAGAAACACTGAACGCGTGAACTTGCTGCCAAGGGAAAGCAAAGGAACGCTTGCTGCTCTCCCACACACCTTCAGGGTGGACAGCAGAGGGAAAGAAGTGAGAAATGCTACTTGGGCAAATCGGAAGTGGCCATGTACACTGGAAGTGGTGATTCAACCATTCCACATATTTCACCTCTGCCAGCCAGGACAGAAGGACCTATGGGGTCTCTCCCACGCCAGGTCATGCCCCGACACCCGAAGACCCCGTGAACCATGGGAAACAGCTCTTCTTTCCCTTACAAATTGCACTTCTCAAGAACTTTGAGTCATTTGTGATTCTGCCTTTCTACTTCTATGTGTGTTTGCCCACCCCGGGGCCCACCCACACCCCCTCTCTCTTTCAGCCTGCAATCAGACATTAACCTTTGATGTCCCTCTTTTCCCCTTCCTCATCAGAATGGAAAGAGTGAGCTTCAGAGAAGCAATTGAGCTGCAAGAATAAAAAAGATGACATCACTTCAAACGTGGACTTGCCAGAAAATTATCCTTTCAAGTGCTCCCCACGTCTCCAGCCAGGGACCCTCCACTCTCCCTGACCGCAGCACGCAGGCCCTTGTTCCTGCCTTTTGATCACCATGTGTTTTATGTCACTGTTCATAACATCCCCCATGTGTATAGGTGGGTTTGCACTTGTGTACTTTATAAAGCTCCGGCCGTGTTCACTTTATCAACTCCCTGGTGGAAGAAAGGAATTCATTACCATCAGTTATTAGTTTGATCATTCTATATAAAGTCAATACAAACAAACACCTGGCATTCACCCAGGAAGAGTGTTGGGTGCCACCTTGGACCCATCTGCTGCATACTTTATGAGACCTACTCGACAAGGCAAACCCAGTAAGAAGGACTGTGGAGTGGCCCTATGCCCCCTGGTTCCTCTTCTAGAAGGCACTATCTAAAATATCTTCTTTTTCCATCTTCAATTCACTCACGCCAAGAATAGTGTTTAGATAGGCACTCATACCTGCGTTCCTGTCCTTTTCCCTCACCCTCAATTCTGAGCAAAATACAGTCAGGAAAAATACACACATAGGGACCGAGCAATAGCACAGCAGGTAGGGCATTGGCCTTGCACGCAGCTGGTCCTCTGAGCACTGCCAGGAGTAATTCCTGAGTGCAGACTCAGGAGTAACCCCTGAGTGTCGTTGGGTGTGACCCAAAAATGTAAAAAAAAAAAAACACACATCAGAGTCCAAATGATCTAGATTCAAATTTGGCCCACCAGCCACGTGGGTCTTCTGTGGTTGAGTAACTAACCACCCCATGCTCTGTGGCTAAAACTAGCTTCTGTGTTACTTGCCCATAGTACTCTGGTCTGGAGTTGGACTGTGTTGGACTGCTGGTTTTAATAGTGGTCATTTAAGGGGATGCATTCAGATGGCTGAGGTAGGGCTTAATTGGAATGCTGACTGTTATCTCTTTCTCGTTCTTTCTTCTATTTTCTCTCCCTCCCATCTCTTTTCCTTCTTCCCCCTCTCCCTTCCTCTCCCCTCTCCCTTTTCTATCCCTCTTCCTCTCTCTTTCCCCTTCTCTCTCCCCCACTACATCCTCCCTTATAGTTTCAGCCCCTCCCTCTCAGCATATCTCAACAGTCTTATAGTCTCAGTCTCCATCCAGCACACTTACCAGACTTTTAAAAAAAGTCTGTGTATCTTGTGGTTCTCAAGTCCACCAACCTGAGGCTGTGTGACCACTTATGGCTCTTGCCTGAAATGGTAACTGTGCCATTTCCTCCTCATTCGACTTCTCATCTCCTTGTTCATGAAACTCCCAGGCCAGCCCAGGTTCCAGGAGCAGAAATATAACAAGGGCACAAGTGAGTTTAGAAGGCCGTGGCCTGTAACTGTCACTGACTGGTCCACAGGATTTAGACTCTTCAACCTCCTGCTTTTGATATAGCACAGCCCTCATTCAATCTCCACTTCAATGGTGCCTATACTAGTTCAATGAAACAGGATAAATCTATTTCAGTGAAGCTGGATAAATCTAGGTAGTTAGCAGGGTGAATAGCACACCTTTGTCTACATCTTTTTTTGGACTTGGAATACCCAGAAATTGGGGAACCCCTATCTCCTCACAACACAGTCACCCTTCACAGGAGAGCAGAGACCACTGCTCACCTTCACTCCCTTAGTAGAGGCCCTATTGCCTGGTACTGAGCCTGGTATTCAGCCAGCACTCTGTAAAAAGTGCCTGTCACTATGTGGCCCACAGCATGGATAGCCTGAATCTGCAGCCCTCGGTTTCACAATACTTGGGCAGATTTAGCTACTTCACAAGAGTTTCTCATGCACCAGTGCAAAGTGATCAAACTCAATGTCATGAGCAATCACGGCCGTCTGGAGTTCATCTTCACCTCTTTTTAAATATAGTATATATAGCAAATTCCTCCAAAAAAATATTTTGCCAGATTTCCACTGCCTCGACTTGAAAACTCAGGCACACTATAAGAAATATGTAATCCATATGTCTATGATTCATTTTTACCGGTTCATCAAAATGCTGTTTTTGTATTAAATGTCAAAATGCCTTTTATGTCTTTATTTATGAGCCCTTTCCCGTTGTTATTTTTAAATGACGGTAGAACATGTTTTCCAAATTGAACATCTACAAAGGCATTTGTAATTTTGTTCTCAACATCAGCTTTGGGGAGAGGTCGTTCTGTGCATGATGGGGAAAACTCCTATTTTCAGAGACAGACTTTGAGAGTTTCTTCTGGAAATTCTCTGAGTCTTCATCTTCAGTGTGGTAATGAATGAAACTAGTCATCAGGTACACACACACACAGAGAGAGAGAGAGAGAGAGAGAGAGAGAGAGAGAGAGAGAGGGTCTCTCTGACCCTTCCAGAGAAATCCCTGTTGCCTACTATCCCCTTCCAGTCCCAACATATTTGTTCCTCTGTTTAAGGGTAGAGCAAATGTAAATGCTCTTTCTTACACTCCAGACTCCTTCATGTCATTGGTCTATTACATGCATCTCACCCCTGACATAAAACTACAACCCTCTAACCCTTGGCTTCCTTCTGTCTCTAAGGCTGCCTAGCTTTTGCACTAGGAGATTCAAAAAGGGATAACAATCAACAAAATATTATGGACCTTTCCAGAGCTCCCAATTTTCTGCACTAAAATGCAACCTCAACTAAAACCAAACAAACATATACCATTTTGCAGAGCGTACTACTCTATAGGCATCAAGATTGTGTCATTTCAAAAGTTCCATATTTTAAAAGAGAAATTATGACAAATGAAAATGTGAAAGTCAGAGTTAAGTCCGATTCCTTAACCAAATCAAACTTCGACCTCTAATATATTCATCTGTAACATGAGGACTCACTACCTCATCTCAGACTCACTGTGAGCATTAATAACTATTGTGACATTCCATACGCTTTAATTTAGTGATCACAATTAAATATCTGCTAGCAGCCATTATGGATTTGCATCCTGGTTTCCAATATAAGCTGGTGGAAACTCACTTCCTTCTGGAATGTTTCTGTTGCAGAGTGTGAATATTATTATCTAATTGTCTAGAAACTATGGGAAATTAGCTTGCATAGCTCCACTTCACCAGCGCAAGCTCCCCAAGCTTATCTGCTCAGACTCATATTCTTTCTCCCAGAGCCATGATTTTTGCTGGCTCTCAGGCACCTCCTGAGCTGAGGATAATCTGCCCTTTCCAGGACACCCTCAGCCTCACGGCACTGAGACTTTTACATTTACTTTGTCTAGATGCTCACCAAGATGGGGCAGCCTGCTGAGTTTGGACTATGAATCAACCATCCCATTTACAAGGTTGTGGTGAAGAGACCAATCCTAAAGCTAGAAGCCCAGGGCTCAGGGCAGAAAATGGGTTCCACAAAGGAAACAGCCATGGTGATAAATCTGTTGCTACGTTAACATGTTCTAGTGAATGAAGTTTGTTCCTGTTATAGCTTATTAAAAAGATATTCTTTATCTTCTCAGGAGCAATCAACATAGTCCCATACAGCAAGAGCTAAGAGCACAGCCCTTCATGGTAGCTGTGTGTCCCTGCACCCATCAGATGAGACCAACTCAGCACCCACCAGCAATCTAGACCACTGGCTGCTTGCCGCATACAGCTGACCCTGGTGTGCATTTAAATTTGAAGCAGAATCAAGTCTATGCTTGGGTCCTTCCCACCTGCCAGCCTGAGCTACTATAACAGGCTAATTGCTTCCTCCAGTTTCAGAATGCCAGGCACCAAGGCATACTTCCAGGGACCAGGACCCAAGCACCTGGCTTACATTTTGTTCTAATAAATCTTAAGGGAATCTGGCATCTAGTTAGGTGATCAGGGGAAGTGGTGGCAGATACCCTGAAATGCTACAACAAATGATTTCAGAAAGAGACCAGGAAAAACTTTGGTAAGGGAAGAGAGGAAAGTGTATCATTGATTCATGGAGCTGTGATTCAAGGTGTTTTATAAAAGAGTCCAAGGCCACAGCTCCAAGAAGGCTTAAAGTATCACCAGGCTGTGCGAGAATGGAGGAAGGGTTCCAGGGTGGGGCCTTTCTCCTCTTCTCAGGAGGAATCAATACAGTCCAACACAGAGCCATGTGGATTTGTTGGTGGTGATGATGGTGGTTTTAGAGGGACACAGGTAGTGCTCAGGGCTTATGCCTGGCTCTGTGTTCATTTTTCACTCCCGGCAGGCTCCAGGAAGCGTGCCAGGGTTGGAACCCGGGTCAGCTGTGTGCAAGGCAAACATCTTGATATTTATAACAACATTCTTGGGCCAAGAGCTTGGGTAGCCAATGAGAAGTTCCCACACAATATAGATGGGCTGTTGACAGCCAATATCGATGTCTATATTCTCATGTACTGGGAACCATACTACATAATTTCATGGATTTTCCAGCAGCCCACAGGCTTATATTTGGGGGTATGGGTCCCTTCCGGCTATTTTCAGGCAACTGGACCTGTGCTGAGAGTCGAGGATGCCTTGTTGCTTGGCCTCTGCCCTGTCTGGGATTACCAGGCCACTCTGGGGCTGCATCCAGCATTGTTCAGGGCACTTCATGGTGCCCAAGATGGAACTGGGGTGAGCTGCTTTCAAGATGCAAACTCTAGCTCCTACAGTACCTCTCCACGCCCAGGTGAAACCTAACACACAGCCTATACTCTGCCCTGCTCTGAGGTTTGGGCACTGAATCAAACAACACAATGGACGCGTTCGGTGACCCCCACCCCTTCAACACTCCTGGCTGGGAATCCATAGTGTCACTGGGAAAGAAAGCTAGAGCTTCTCTCCATTTTGTGGTAAGGGGAACATCAGGGTGGGGAACCCAGCATAGCCAAGAGGAAGAAAGTGGAACACTGGAGAAGGGTGGGATGCCAAGGAGAGAGCAGATACTCCACACTCTGTCACTGAAACTTTTGGCAAGAGCTGATGAAGGCTCTGGGCTCCAGCACCAGGGAAAAAATGCTGGCTCTGGACTCTGGCACTGGGGAGAAACACTGGCTCCCTCTTAGTATGAGAACATGGACGAGATCATGGCACAACCTGCAACCACCAGTGACCATCCACCTTCTGCTCAGTAAAAGCCAAAGCCCTTACCAGGGACTACTGGGAGAGCCCAAGCTGGCCTCTGAATCAGCACATAGGTCCTTTGCTCCTCTCCAATCCCAAGCCCTGGTGTGACTGCACCCTCCCCATACCCCTCGGGCAGCTTCTTACCCAGACACACATGTGACTCCTCCCTCCCTCTGTGGCCCCCCTCACTCCTTCCTGCCTCCTACCCACCACTCCAATGCCACCTGCTCACAGGAGCGTTTCTTCCTGCCTTGTTCAGGAAGTGACACCTTTCAATGTCCTTGGTCTCTTCCACCCAGCTCATAATCATTGTCTGTGAGAGTCAGTACTGTGTTATGGATGTCTTAAGTCCCTCCACTGAGATAAAAGCTTCAAGAGGGCAAAGCTCTGCATCAACCCTATTTCTCACATGACCCCCACACTATCAGGATGAACCAGTTGGCACTAAGATGTCCATGGACAAGTCCTGCAGGGGCTGGCATGTGCCAAGGATTCAGTGATGGTTGCTTATTATTGGGGTTCTGCAAGGAAGATGACCAGCCCACCCCCGCAGGGGGCACCTGCAGCCTCCTGAGTCACAGTATTCCCGCAGAGGACAGACCCCCCCTGGTTCTGCCAGATGACCATAGGCACCTCCTTCCTGGTCCTGGGACACACCTACCCCACCTCTGTCATCAGATATGATCCAGCTCCAGGGACAGCCCTCTGTCTTCCCTCTTTGTAGTGTGACTTGAACAGTGGATGTGATGAACTGCAGAAAAAAGCCTCACATGCCACATGACTAGTTGTGTCTCACACCCGATAGCTCCTCTGCTCTGCCCGTGAGCAGGACAGTCCAGCCTGGCAGCTCGGGTCAGTGCCAGATGCCACTTTTCTTCTGCTTGAGGTTACAGTCCAATACCCCAATACAATACCCTAAGAGTGGGCCAAGGTAGAGCTTGAGGACCCCACCAGCCCTGGGGGCAAACCATTCTTTTCTATCAGGACAGGGATATAGAAGAAGCAGCGATCGTGGTCTCCTATTCATTAACGGGGTAGCATTACTGGGACAAGGAGGTTAATAATTACACCCGTAATTAACACCTCCTTGATTTTCCTACTCTAATCCTACAGTTGCAAGATTTCAACTTTGGTCTCCGAGTCTGAGAGAGGATGAACATGGAATAGCAATGAAGGACAACGGGTGTGGGGGGAAGGGAGTGTCAGGACTGAGCTCTGGGGTGCAGAGCATGGTCCAGGGATCCCCAGAAACAACAGGGATCCCTCTCCTCTATTTTTAAAGATCCACAGTGTGGCAGGTACCCGGCACCCTGATCTCACCCAGCCCCCCCACACCCCACGCAAGCCTGCAGCCGAGTATTAGGCGTCACTGTTTATTAAAGATAACTAATGCCCTAAGTCTTTATTTACTTCTGTTTATTGCTATTTTATCGAGAGTCACGAGAGAGCCGCTTTGCTGCTGGCCCACGCGGGTTCTTTAATCACTGTTAGTAGGTAAAATCATCTGTGACAACTAATCCAAAAAGCAGATTATATTTATTTTGGCTACAGTGGCTTGCAATTCGTTAAAATCAACAAAGCCTTTTCATTAGCCCCCTGCTGATGTCCTAAAAACAGACATTTCAAGGGTCTCAGAGCGCTGAGCTACACATACGAGCCAAGCTAATTCTGACAGATTCTCAGCGCCATTCTCTACACAGAATCTTATTAAACTAACAAACAAGAAACAGAACCCCTCTGCTTTCATACAAAGGCTTAATTAACATGCCTAAACTCTGAAATCAAAATCAGAGCTGCGAAGCTTCCCGAATGTTTCAGCAAAACAAACACAGAGATTGCGTGTCGTTAGTTCAACACGATTTACCCAAAATTGGGACTGGGGGAAAAAAGTGGAAAAGGATAAAAAGAAAAAAAAATCAGAGCTCTGGTGCCTATTTTTCAACAGTTCTGCCCAGGTGTGGTAGCAACCCACAAGCAGGGATTGTGATGGCCTCCGTCAGGGATGGAAGTGGCAGAGCCACTGGACGTGGGGACCAAGGTATTGATTTGCCGGAGAAGAGTTTGCAGTCTAGTGGAGGATGGGATCGCTCCACCCCTCCAGGCTTTCCCCGTCCTGCAACCACACCACCATGTGCTCAGACAAACTAGGTCCTCACCCCCTGCACTGGGCCCAGCCCAAAGAGGGCTTCCTTTGTGCTCTTCTGGATTTGAAGATTTTCAGTGTCAGAAATGGGGCATTCCAGAAAAGAGGTTCCGGCGGAGTCTTGCCATCATGGTGAAGGCTGGTGCCACCAGGAGCAGCCCTAATAATGGATGTGGCCAGAGGGCAACTCACAAAGCGAAGAAGTAGACAATGATGTACGGTTGGTTGGTTGGTTACCTGGTGGAGATTAGTGAGCTTTGCAGGAATGGGAAAGGAAGGGAAGGTGTTTCTCTCTGTCTCTGTCTCTCTCCCTCTCTTCCCCTCCCCCAGAAGCTGGGATTCCTGCCTTGGTTGCTGTGATACAGTGACTGGTCCACACCCCCAGCCTCATCACCCCAAGGATAATCCCCAGGTGATCCCTTAAGGCTCTGGCCCAGCACCCATTTCCACTACTCAGAGGCGTAGCAGCTTACACGCCCATGGAGCCTGGACTCACCATGCTGCTGCCTAGGGATAAAAGGTTCAGTTCCAACCACTGGGGAGTCTCATGCCAACAGTGCCCCCAGCTTCCGGGGTTCATGCCATGAGCAAAGCAGCTGTGAGTAGCTAAGAAGCTCTAAGAAGGACACTCCATAACACAGCTTCTCTGCCCCCAGATTCTCGACACGGTAAAGGGTGCCACAGCAGACAGCCATGGTGTCCATTGGCCTCTCTGGTCAATTCAAAGCATTGCAGTCCAGAGAGACTGCAAAGAAGGGTATATGCAGGGGTATGTGGGGTATCTGGGGGTGCGGGTGTGTAGTAGTATGGGGGTACATGAGAGTATACGGGTTATATGGGGTGTATGGGAAGTATAGGGGGTGTGCGTGTGCAGCAGCTGTTGGAGGCCTGGTGGCCGTGCAGACATACAAGCAGCACCAAAGAGCAGCACCACTTCAGAAGTGCCATCCTAGAGCCCAGTGGCTGCTTCCCACGCACCTTAGTCTCCAGTCTGTCCCACGCACATACACCCAGCGCTCTCCCCAGGGCACCCACAGCTGTCTCTGCCGTCCCCCTCCATTCAAAGGACATGGGACTTGAGGTTCCCATGTTAGGACCACAGGTCATGCCACAGGGGTAGATGTGGGAATCTGAGGGGAAACAAAGAAGCCACTAGGGATTGTGACTGGACAGGGCAGTGATAGGGTCTGCATTTCCTAGTCAGCGCAATGGTTGCTGGTGAAGGACTGGAAAGCATCTCCACTTGCTCATGTAGAGAACAGCTTTTCCTTGGTGTTTTGGGGGTTGGCGTCACATGTCCTCTTTTTCCCCCAAATTCAGTCTCTTTTCCTAGTTTTTCCCAGTACCCCTGCTGATCCATGTCCATTGTCTCCTTGAGACAAGAGTATGTGAAATTGGCAAGAGAAAGAAACAAGTATGTCAGCACAGCAGCCTCAGGGGCAGCCTGTGGTCTACAAAAGCAATAACCAAAGGACCTGGTGGTACCAACAGCAACTCAAATCTCAGTGCTGCTGACACAGCACAGCAGACAAGCCCTAGCCAATGAGCATTGCTGGGTGTGGCCCTGACACCGCCCCCAAAAAAAAAAAAGAAACAAAAACACCATGTTCCAATATCAAGCAGTTGGGGGAAAGGTGGGAGAAAGAGGCAGACCAGAGCTGATAGAGCAACAATGGGAGGGTCTGCAGCATGTTGGTGGGAGGGTGTAGTGGCTTGTAACATCCATCAACACCAGGCATGTTGGATTGGAGAGACAGTACAGGTGGTAAGAACTGTCTTACATGCAGCTTCTGTTCAATCCCTGGCACCCTATATGGTTCCTGAGTCCCACCAAGAATGATCCCTGAGTGTAGAGCCAGGAGTAAGCCCTGAGCACCACTGAATGTGTCCCAAACCACCCTCCCCCAAGTTATAAAAGGTCAATACTATTGTAACCATGTGACCTAAACTAGAATTAAAAAAATGCATTCCCCGAAGCAGCAATGAACAGTCCAGAGTTTTCTAGACCAGTTGGATGCAGACAGGTCCCACAGGCCCTTTGGGTGTGGACTAGAAAGGTAGCTCAGAAGACTGAGCTCAGACTTTGCACAGAAGAGGCTCAGATCTGAACCCTCAGACAATGTCTTCCCATTCATCATCGATTTGCTCGAGTGGGCCCCAGTAACATCTCCATATGTCCTGTCTCATGCTAGTAGAACCCAAGGGCATCTGCTTGCTCCAGGAACATAAAGAGCCTCAATCCATTCCGGAATGAGGTCTATAACTGTTACTGGTATTTGGCATATCAAATACAACACGGGTAGCTTGCCAGGCTCTGCCGTGCAGGTAGCATACTCTTGTAGTCATCTCTAAGTCCAGCATTTATTGATGAACTGCATTTATTGATGAACTGCGTGGCCACGATAGGCTGGTCTACTGGGTGGACTTCTGACGAGAGAGAAATCCGGATGTGGAAAATGGAGTGGGAGGTCGTCTGGCTTATTGCAAGGCTCTGCTGGGGTGGCGGGCCAGGGCTAGAACCCGCCATCCCTCCTGGGCGCCTTGTGAGCGGCTGGGCACAGGGAGAGCAAGTAGCAGCTCTGCCCCATGTCTGTCTCACACAACGTAGTCTCCCAGAATCGAGCACTACTGGGTGAGACCCTCAAAATAGACACAGGACAGAGTCCTAGGTGCTAGCCTTTAAAGGGACAGTGCAGAAGCAACTTCCTCTCTGAATGCAGCTCAGAGGGTCATGGGTATGTACCTCCTGAGACATGGACCCCAGGGATTTGGCCTACCAAACTCAGGGACGCCACGCATCTTCACACTTGAGCAAAGAGAACTGTTTGCGCCAATTGTCTGTGTTTACTTGCGTCACTGCCCTTCGTCACTGCCCTTCCAAAAGCTATTGTCCCAGCTCCCCATAGCAGGGGGACGCCCCACTCCTCTCACACATCCTTACCATGCACACACACTTAGAGTCCAAATAACAAAGGTTAGGGGTGACGCTTATGGCAGGAGAGAGCTAGGAAGTCCTGTTCAGTTCCTCAGTGAATTTATCTTTCTTTTTATTTATTTATTTTTTGTCTTTTTGAGATCACACCAGGCAGTTCTCAGTTATTCCTGGCTCTTCACTCAGGAAGTACTCCTGGCAGTGTTCGGGGCAGCATATGGGATGCTGGGGATAGAACCTGGGTCCGCCGCATGCAAGACAAACACCCTCCCCGCTGTCCTATAACTCCAACACCCATTAATCTGTTTTTCACCTCAAACCAATAAGAGGGAATATTAGCTATTTTGGTTTCAAGAAGACAAAGGGGTTAAATTTGTTAACAAAAGTTTGTTAAATTTGGAGTTTGAGGGACACTGAACCATAGCAATAGTTTATAGAGGCTCGGAGGGTGGGGGATATACATGGTTTCACACAAGGCCGGTACAGTGGCTCCAGATACCTGAAGAAGCTTCTAGAATCTTCCCTAGGGACATCTGGATGGCATAGTGCCATTTCATCTAGACCAAGGCATGGCCGGTCAGGGGTCCGACCTCTGAATTTGCTCCCCCTACAAGCAGCAGGGCTCAGCACAGCCCCCACTTCCCCAGGTCGACCCAGCTAGACCCAGGCCTTGGGGAGGGTAGGGACTCATGTCCAGGGCTGTGTCTCCTAAAGGCAAGATGCAGAGGACACTGGCCCTGCTCCCTGCCTGATCCCCAAACAGCCAGACCCAGCAATGCTGCCCTCTGTGAAGGGGAGGCAGCAATGTCCACTCCCACCCGCGGGCAGCGGCGCCCGTCTCTCCAGGAGCATGAATAGTGCATGGCCACTCTTCAAAGGCTCCCTTCTCTCTTTGTAGCCAAACGGCAGGAGCAATGGGAGACCAGTGCCGGGGGCGATGTTTCTTTTGGCTTAGAAGTCACCTGCTAATCACCTGCAAGGAATAACGGACGACAAGGCAGGCAGCCCCCAGTCAGCCCCGCACCCCAGAGAAGGGCAGGGGTCAAGTTGAAGCAAAGCGAGAGGCTTTCTTGGCTGGACGGGCCTCTGCTAAGTGACCAGGGGGACATCCCCAGGGAGGGATTCCAGGGGCCAGGGAACAGCCGGGGAAGATCAGAGCACACTTGAAATGGCCCCGGACGCACCAGACTTGTGATGCAGGAAGAGGAAATAATCCTGGTGCAAAGAGAACACAACGGCAGGCAGCGCCTGCAAAGCTCGGGAGCTCCTGGCTCTGTGGCCAAGCTGGGGGCTGTGCCAAGGGTGCCGTGAGAAACAAAACAGGGCTGGGAGATAGTGACAGTGCTGAGGGCGCCTGCCGGGGTCCTGTTCGCAGGGCCATAGGATCCCCAGAGTACCACCAGGTACCAGTCTGAAGCCAGAGCACTGTGCAGGTGGCCTGTAGGAGCCCCAGAGTGAGAGCAGCATCACCCCCTCAGACCCTAACGTAGAACCATGGCCCCAATGGCCCAGAATCAACAATTGTGGAATCCCTAGGTCTCCCCAGCACCCCGGGGGACGTCCCCCCCAAAACAAGGGCCATCGGAGGCACCTCTCCAAGGCCTGGCAGTGTCAGAGCAGGGTGTGGATCAAGTTCATATCCGGAAGGGAAGTTGGCAGTTGTGGACATGTGGGGGCGGCTGGTGAAGGCCAGGCTGGTTTGTAGGGCCAGGAAGGACAGGCCTCGGGAGAGATGCCAGGGCCTGAGCAGCCGCTGGGATAGATCAGAGCTCACTGTGTACAGCTGGCTTTTAGCATCTGAACAGAAGCTACAAGAACCTTCCAGAGAGGCCTAGAGCTGTGGAGTGAGAGGTATATGGGAAGCCTGTTGGGGTGGTGCGGCCAAAGCTGAGTAAACAGAGATGCCTTTGGTGGGGCCTGAGGCACATAGAGGAGACTAGGGTAGGCTGGATCCCTGTAAGACCCCCTAAGGAGACTGATTACAAACCTCAGGCAACATCCTCCAGGATCCTTACAGATCCTGCCTAGTGACTGGGCACCACATGCTGCCCTCCCTAGTGACTGGGCACTGCATGGCCTCTCATGGGTGCCCCCCCCTCCTGCCATGCTCTAAAGAAAGGCTGCCAAGTTCTGAGGAGACCTGCTTCTCTGAACCTCTCTCCTCGGCTCTTGCTTTCTGCTCCTCAGGTCACCCCTGTTTCCTCACTCTGGAGTCCTGCACACAGAGGGCAGACCAGGTGGACGAGCCCATAATCAAGGCATTTATTCTGACTCCAGCCTGGCTCTCCCCATTCACTCTATGAACTCACCCTTTCGAAGAGGCATTTAGAGTCACAGGAACCCCTTAGCTTCCAGGAACACACAGGCCTCCTGAGTCTCTCCTCAGCCCTCCCTCAACCCTCTGCGGGCTGTGCCTTGGCTAGCTTTAAGTCTGTCTACTCAAAGGCTGCTCTTCCAGCCTGGATCCCTTCGTCCCAACTATGAGAACTTGTAAGACTTCTAGAAATTTCTGCCTGGAACATATGGGAGCACATCCCTATAATTCTTCATTGTCTTCAGGTACCTCTAGAGAGTACTAGCACATAGTTTAACACCTAGATTTCTTGGAGTTGAGGGAACCAGGAAAGCTCTGAGGTGGAGGTGATATTAGAGGTAAGTATTGAAGCAAGTGGGAGTCTAGGAACCCAGACAGAGCACTGCTGAGGGCTGTGCAAGTGGGCCATGCCAGTAGAGAAGGCCCAACTGTGCGCACACTTCCGAAAGTATAGAGTGGCAGCACAAACTATTACAGGAAAGACATAGTTCCAACATGGACATCCAAGGACATATCACCTCAAAGTCACCAGCATGGCCAGTAGCACAAAGATTAGTGATGGCGAAGGTGATGTGAGACAAGAACCCAGGGCACAGCTGGTGGAGCATCTGTAGAAAATGTGCGTAGATGCCTTAAAAAATAAGAATGCAAATTCCATATTATCCACCATACCACGCCTTAATATTCCATGTGATCCACCAATACCACTCCTCAGTATTTATCTAAGGAGGATTCAGGTCTGGAGGGGCAGGGGTTAAGGCGCTGCCTTACAAAACAGGCCCAAGTTCAATCCCCTGCACCACGTCGGGTTGCCAAGAGGCACCAAAAGTGAGCCCTGTGCACAGTGGGGTGTGCCCACACCAAGAGCCTCCCACTCTCCCTACTCCAGGAAAACTGTGTATCCAGGGATTGTGCTGGTTGCTGTCCTTTCCCTTCATTCAGAGGCCACCCCAGGCAGCCTGGAACCCCCTTACCCTCGCTTTCCATCTGGATGACCCAGGACAGGAGGTCCTGGGTTCTTGGGAAACAAATCTGAGAAATGCTAACCCAGAGAGGGGTGTATCGGCTCTTAGCCGGCTCTTTCCACCCGCTTCTGAACCATGAGGCTCAGATTCAGGAGGAAAACACAGATAAAAGATTCTGAGTAAAATTAAAATTGATTTTCTTTGAGGGAGAAGAATCTAATCTAAACAAGGCAGGAAAAGAGAAGTTGCAATAAAATAAAAATCAACATAGCTAGCTACCTTTCCTCAATGCAAGAAAATCCAAACCAAACTGTAAAGTTCAAATGAAAAGGGAAGATTTGTTTGTTTGCTTGTTTGTTTGTTTCTGGTTAGGGGGACACACCTAGCAGTGCATAGGGGGCTACCTCGGCTCTGAGCTCAGGGCTCACTCCTGGTGGTGCTCAGGGCATCATATGAGAAAAACAGGGATTGAACCAAAGTTGGCATCAGGCGAGGCCTGGACTCTTATGCAGGTTCACTGTGGGTAAGAGGGAAGGTTTCTGAAGTGGTCTGAAGAGGAAAAGGTAATTTTTCTGAAGAATATGACACGTGCCAGAGAAAAGGTCAGGATGGGCTGTGAAAATGCAAATATGCTAACAAAACACAGCAACTAATGAAAATGAAGATGCTCGGAATCATTAATAATTTTTAAATAATTCTGCATAATCCCTCCTCCCAGTAACACATTTAACAATTCAACGAATTTAATAATGAGCCTAATGGTAACTAAGAAATGGGGCCTGGTACAGAGTTGGTAGAAGGTTAGATTATTTTGAAAACACCCTAGGTAACTCGTATGAAATTGAAGATACAGATACATTCAGTACACTAAATCTCCTCTTTATGTCTAATCTACATCTCTAAAACACATACAAAAAATACAGCTTACATTTCATTCACTTGTATCACTTGTCTTCCCGTTGTTCATCAATTTGCTCTAGCGGGCACCAGTAACATCTCCATAAGTTCTATCACATGCTAGTGTAGCCCAAGGGCAGGGCATCTGCTCACTCCAGGAACATGACGACCCTCAAACCATTCCTTCAGGTCATGGGAATGAGGTCTATAATTGCAGAGCCTGGCAAGCTACCCGTGTCGTATTTTATATGCCAAAAAACAGTAACAATTATAGACCTCATTTCCATACATTTCATTATTGAAAATAAAAGAAAACAGTAGAAGGGCCCAATATGGGCCAATAACAAAGGGTTTTGATATGCGGAGGTAGGTAAATGCAAATCCGCACTCACCAGAAGACAGGTGGACCTCTCTCTTACAGATATGAGTATGGGCGAAATGTTTATATACACTTTAACCAGAAAACCTCAGACTTCGAGAGAAGGGGCTACATACTTCCATTGCATAAGTGATGATTGAGCTCAGTGTATCAATACTGTAACATGCAGAAAAAGCATGTTTCTAACAAGCATAAACGGATACGGCCACTGGGTGTTGCTGGAGCTGAATGCTTATATTTCACACATCCATTTTCCAGTTCTTGCCCGCAGAAGACCTTTTTTCACCTTGCCAATGTCTCCCACCCATTATCACTTTGACCCTACAAATTCTGCTTGAAGAGAAATCATCTCTGGCCACCTTAAACCTTTGGGTGTCCCAAAACTCAGCCAGAGTCCTGCATCCTTGCTCCAGGACTTGTGTCCGAGCCTAAATACTCAGCATGACCCTAGGAACCTAGGGTTTGGGCAGATGCATGCAAAGGTCAGAGCTCTGAACTGCACTGGGTTCTGGGCTTGGCTCATGGGCTGCCTTATTCCCAACATGGCATCCCAGAGGCCAGAGCCATAGTACAGTGGGCATTTGCCTTGAATGTAGCTGGCCTGAGTTCAATACATCCTGGAACAAGGAGCTGGGGTGAGCTGGGCAGTAGCATCCCTAGAGCGGGAGTTCCCAGCTACCCCAAGAGCTGGAGCTTCCAGACACCCCAAGAGCTGAAGCTTCCAGACTTGAGTAGAACAGACTGGCCCATGCAAAGACCTGAGCAACATCTTTAGGAAAAGGAGAATTAGGGAGGGGTTGCTTGGAGCATCTAACCCATCTCTTGTTATTTTATTTTATTTGAGGGGGCTGTGGGCCACACCTGGTGTTTCCCAGGAGCTGTGGTCAAGAGTGTCCCCTGCTGATGCTCAGGGATTAGAGGGGGCCATGTGAGGCGGGGCAGGAGCCTTAACCTCTGCACTGTTCTGCAGCCCTGTTCATTCTACTTCCAGTGAAACTGATTTATTGCAATTTTCTATCATTTAATTTGTTAATAGTATTCCACATGAGTAGGCTCACAGAATTCTTAAGAATAACCACTGGCTGTCCTGACATTGCCCTGAGGACTCTCAGGAGCATCTGTCCTTATGTGGGTCTCTCTTCCTTCTAGGAAGCCTGGTCTGCAGGTAGACTGCATCTGCTACTCTTCCTTGCTCAGGACTATAGGTACTGGTGTAAGGACTCCCCATACAATGCAGTCACTGGCCTGCACTACCTGTCTCCCCACGGTCAGAGACTCACTCTGTTCAGTGCTTGCCACACCCATCTCCCCTAGTTCAGAGACCCACTTTGCCAGCTTCCCCCAGCACCCATCTCCCTGAGTTTGGAGAGATACCCAAAAATCACAAATTGCACAATGAGCTGCTGGCACAGGCTATGCTCTTAGTAATTACCAGTAAATTGAAGAAATCAAATATTTCAATTAAAAATCCAAAATTCTATTAACCATTCTAGCAACCCACTTAAAAGTGCACATTCCTTGTCAAGGTAGGTTTTTTGGTTTCAGATAGCTATGGTGAAAAAGCAAAAAATTAGCTCTAGCAATGGAACTGAGGGGAAAGAGCAAGAAAACAGGTTAAAATGCCAAGGCATTATTTCTTATAAAGTAGGTGAAATAAATAGCTTCTACTGGGACATAAGGCCCAAGAACCATTCTACTAAGAGGATGACATGGTTGTCTTCCTTATGAATGTATGACAGAAAGGACACTCCCTATTATCACATCCTTGGAAATCTGGGAGGTATGTAACACACACACACACACACACACACACAGTATAAGTAATATGACCTGATCAAGATACTTACTGCTAAACATTGTGTGACTGTTATGAGTGAGTATGTCACTAGAAAGAAATGTATTTAGGCACCAAATGTCTTCCTCCTACTTGCTTTGAAATAACATCACAATTAACTTGTGCTCCTAGACTTTGATTTGAAACTTAGAGAGATAAAGAGATACAGGAGAAAACTAAGGTCCTTCATGATCATTTCCACATTAATTTTGGCTTTTGTGAACACAGTAAAAAAGATGAGCACTCCTGGGAAAGCATGAAACTACCACCAGTTCCTACCGGGACTGGCTCATCACAGCCTTTCTGGAATTAGTGTTGGGGTCACTGGTTTCAGGGCACTTAGGTTCCCTGGGCCGGGTCTGTGGCCAGTGTCCTGAGAGGAATTCTCAAGATGGACGACCCACTTATACATTTCAGGACTGTAGGATTGTTCACTGGTGATTCTAGCTGCCCCAACAATGAAGAATATTTTTCAGGCAGTCTGGTTAGGAAAGAAAACATGCCAGAGACTGGTCACACTGAGCTCGCAGAAATCTTTCTACTAATCCTCCATCATAAATAAAGAGCATTGACAAAGACATTAAAGAGGGAAGCAATAAAAAAAAAATTCAGGAAAGGGAGAAACAAAAAGATGGTCTTGATATTCTATCTCCGTTTGCAGGAAAAAGCAAAGAGAAATGAAAAGGTATTAAAAGACGCAAGGCACAAAAATAGACTTGAATAATTATTTATTTTTCAGAGAGTAGGAAGTCATTCCCAGACTTCCTTAAGAAGTCTTAAGGTTTCATTGATTAGTTGATATGTTTGCCAGCGAATGATGAGTCGATTAGGCAGAAAGGTTTGAATTAGTTACCTACCAGAGCTCTGCCTTCCATGAATAAAATGCAGGCGCCTTTTCTCTCCCACCCTCACTGACAGATGATATCTGTTTTCTCCTGTGAGTCTGGATTTAAGAGCCACTGAAGCTCAGCAAACAGTATATTCTGGCTCAAATGAGCTGAAAATTGCATTCAATTTGAATTTCAAAAATGGAGGGGGAGCAGGGGGTTAAAAAAACCCAAGGCTCAGCCCTCAACCACTGTCCACACTTGCCCACTATTTCCGGCTCTGTTGTCTGCTGCAGGAACCAGCAAATGGTTAGCCCTGGAACAAGCAAATGCTGCAGGGCGGGGGTGGGCTGGGAGCACATGGCTGGATCCCAGCCCAGTCTGAGTTTAAAAATAAACTTTTAATAGTCAGGATCAAAGCAAACCTCACTTTTACGCCCATGCATAATGCAGAGTGCAACACAGTGAGGAAATAGATTTATCTCTTCCAAGCTCACATTGGCCTTTTTGGGCTGTTTTTTTCCCTCCCCACCCCTTCTGTACTTTGGAGGTGATAAAGGTGAAGGTGTTTTGCCTGGGAAACTTCAGCAAAGCAAAGTCTTTTCTAAATTAAAATTAATTCCTTTTCAGCTCACTTAAGACCCTCATTCTTTGTCGCTTGTTATCCCCCACCGGTCTCACATTACAAATCATAGGGGTGTTCTTGAAAAGTTGAGTGGACATCGATTTTCGAAATCAAATCATATTTTAAATGCTCTGAGAAAGTTGGTATTTAAAGGGATCTTGTAATAAGTTATTGCATAAAGCTACACTATTTTTAGAGCTCAAATAATCGCCCCTTGCACATAAGTTGTAGGGGAAGCATAATGCTGAAACACATCCCAGTTTGCTTAAAGCAGGGTACACCTGCGTTTGATGAGTGGCCCACCCTAAGTCACCAACAATGAACCAAATGGATAGTATACACAGATGGCCCCCATAGAATCATGAAACAGGGCATTTGGGGGCCAGAACTCCCCTTTTCAGGTAGTTTGAGCCAAAGGAGTAGAGAGAACACCAGGCTGGTTTCAATCCACTTCAGACATTGAACATCTTTTCCCATTGCCTAAATTGTCCTCGATGTGCAAATGAAGGGACACAGGTGCTACACACAATGTAATTCAGCGTCTGAGATACTGTTTCCCACACTGAAACAGGAGTCAGCCGAACACTGGGAAAGTCTGACTCTAGATCTTGGGGCAGGGGTAAGGTAGGACCATAGAGAATAGGGAGGTGGCCACGACAAGCTCTAGTCTACCTGCTCCATGCTGGGTACCTGCTGGTACCAGGCTCAAAGCAGGATCCCTGAACCTGCCTTGGAAGCATCAGTTCTTTGGGGTAGAAGATACTTGTTTCCCCTGAGTTGGAAATCACTGAGTTTTCTGGAAACACAGACAGTCTCCTTTCAAAGAGGCCATCTTCAGGACTCCTGTTCTTACTGGCAGCCATTACACTTGGGTTAAAGACAAGGTCTAAAAGATCGACAGAGTCACAGTAAAGGAGAGAGGGCATAATTTTCCTTCCAAACTCAAGCAGAGGGGACTTAATATCTAGGTGCACTTCCAAGGAACACCCCTCCATCCTGTGGCTGATGCAAAATGTGTGTCTGGAGATTTTACCCACAGTAGCATGCAACAAGGCTTCCGACCTTCCCATATTAGCCAGAGCACAGGCAGGAAAGAGCAACAACACTTGACTTCTCATCCCTGAATACAGGAATCAAGAAACAGTTTCACTCCAACAACCTTAGCTTAATGCTCAGCACAACCAATCAATAGAGATGAGCCGCCCTTTCCAGCAAGGCATAACAGGGTCAATGCGACATGCAAGCCTTGAAGTCTATTTCCTCAGTGGAGCCCCTGCCCCCAAACAAGTAACTGAGGACAGTAAGAAATGGGTCTTGCTGTCAAAAGGCCAGCATGAAGAAGGCATGGGCACCTCCTCATGGGCAGCACTACTGGAATCCTTGACGGTAGCACAGTGCCAGTGAGAGGGCTAGGAAGGCAGAAAGCTACCAGAGGGCAGGAAGGTATGCCAGCTGTACACTGATAGCAATATTTGCAATTTTGAAGGGAATGACTTACCTTTCAAACCGTAATAATGTTAGCGTTGGATTTCCTCCTTATATCTTCATAATTTAACAGGAATTCATTCATTTCATAGATGACCCAGTAAATTGTCAGCTCTGTTCATTTTTGTGACGTGAGCAAGGATCCAACCCAAAAAAGAAAAAAAAGAATAAGAAGACGAAGTCAGTCTCCTTGGCCACCACATGAAATAAAATCCTTGGGCAATAGAGTTAAGCACACATTAATGTCTACAGCTTGGTCCAGTCTGCCTTCAGCAAGGCTTCGATTTTCCTATATATACACTGCGGGCTGGACTAACACTCAAGCAAAGGCACAGTCCTCATTTCTCATTTTAAGTTTTCTTCATCTCAGCTTGATCACATTTATTCATCTTTTGCTCTTCTCTTATTTATAGCAAATGCCCCGGTTAAGGTTTCAAAGCATTTTCCATGATAACACCCATATATAATTGTTAGAAAAAAAACAAAACTAAAGCATAACTTCCATCACACGGACCAAAGGACTTTCTGCTCCTTTGGCTTTAATGACCAAAGCCATTCATTTCTCCAGTTTGTTTCTTATTTTTCTGACCCTCAGAAAGGAGAGAGAAAGGGAGAGGTGGGATAGAGCAGGTTTTCTATATGGAAAAAGGTGAAGCTTCTGTCCAAAGTGACCCCACAGTGACAAAACATCACTTCCAAACTCGGCTCTAAAAGCAGAACATCTAGCAGAGGAAGTTATTAGGTTGAACCTCAAGAATTCGCCAATATTCTACCACAGTTGACCACATGAATGGCAACTCCTCATGATTAAACTTGACTCTTCCCATTTCTCTCTTCACAGAAAGAGATCCTAGCAACAAAGGCACCTCTAGAGCATCTGGGATTCCATGAGAAGGGGACAGGAGAAGAGAGGAATGTCCCCAAGGTCCTCAGTCATGTGTGGGGTGCATGTTTGGTGGCTCGGCCTTTTCTCAGAATGTCCCTTGATGGGAGAATTACAGATTTCAAAGGGATGCATGCGGGAGGTTCTGGGTGTGATGAGAAGCTCAGAGGTGCTTAGCTATCACCAAACACAGTCTCCCCATTGCTATCATTCCCTGCTCACTGAAGGAAGAATTTAAACACTAGCAGTTCAGAGAGATAGAAGTTCCCATTCAGATTTTCCCTTTCCTACCCCCCCAAAGCAAGCGGGATCCTACTTGCATGGGATGCATTTGTTTTCATGCAAAAGCTACATCTATGAGTAGGAGAACACAAAGGGAGAGCTTTCAACATGAATCCATGCAGAGTAAGTATTGAAGATCCATGAAGTGCAGAAGCCATACAAGGGGGGTGGGAGAAGAGAGGAGGCATCTTTTAACTGAGAAGGGAAAATTCCAGAAGAGTCAGGAGCAAGAAAGAAACAAGACAATGAGAAGAGAAGAGGCACGTGCACGTTTCTAGGGTCTCTGGCCACAGTCTGTTAAAACCCTGTAACCTGTTTAAGTATGAAAACATTAATAGGAAAACCACCTACCAGACACTACAGGGTGAAAAGCCTGAGAGCTAAGCAAAGTGGTGGCTTTGTTTTTTTCTTTTTTCCCAAAGAAAGTTGGGAACTCCAGATATACAAAAGAAAATTTGAAGGAGCAAAAAAATTCTTCAGGTGCCACTTTCATCAGATAATGGGATCTTCCATGGGAATGGGATAGAAAATCAACATTGAAAATGCAGTTTGTTAGCTCTGATATTGATGAAAATTCCAAACACTGTCCATGGTGCAGTAATAGTTCTAGAATAATTCCTTTGATCCTATACGAGCTCTGGTGGTCGCTCAGGATCTTCTTACTGGTAGCGCCCCATTCATGCAGGAAGTACATAGCCCAGTGCAGGGGTCAAGAAGCTTCTGCTTTTGGCATTAGGGAAGAATGATTACCTTAGTCACTTAACTCCCTTCTGGTCATGCACAAGATGGTCCAGAGCAGCAAAAAGATAAAATAGCCTCCTAGAGCTTCTTGAATTCCTTACAGAAGAATCACAATGATTCCAAGCTCAAAGGTACTATATCCCAAGGGCAGTGGGAATCTCATGATTTGGGAGTTCTTAAGAATAGGAATGAAGGATGTTAGCAGCCATTCTTACATCCTGCCCACCCTGGCTTTTTGCACCCTTCTGCCCCACACCCGCTTTCATGTCCTGGTGACTCCCTGTCCCAAAGTTTATGGAGGAGGGGAGAGAATGGTAGCATGAGGGTGTGTGAAGTCCTTTCCTCTTAGTTCAGCAAACTTCTCTTACTATGAAAGTCAGTGGACATTTCCCCAGCTGAATTCTGGCTTTAAATAATTTAAATTTAAATATAATATCTTTCAGTTGGAAGATTTCTTATTCGATATTCCAAAGTATCTGGAGTACGCTACCTGCACGGCAGAGCCTGGCAAGCTACCCGTGTTGTATTTGATATGCCAAATACCAGTAACAATTATAGACCTCATTCCGGAATGGATTGAGGCTCTTTATGTTCCTGGAGCAAGCAGATGCCCTTGGGCTCTACTAGCATGAGACAGGACATATGGAGATGTTCCTGGGGCCCGCTCGAGCAAATCAATGATGAACGGGAGGGCAGTGATACAGTGATACAGTGATTCCAAAGTCATTTTTTCTGTTTGTTTTGATATTTGGATCACAGCCATCAGTGCTCAGGGGCTACTCCTTGCCTAGTGCTTGGGGACCTCTCACAGAGGGGCTGGGGAGAACTCCTGTGTACAAAACCTGTGCTCCATTCCTGTGAGACATCTCCCTGGCCCAACTTCACAGACTGTTAGAAGCTTAGAAGCTTAATGACAATGTGGGTAAAATCTGTTATGGATATCTTAAAGTCATTTCTATCTGTCTCCCTTCTTCACCATCACCTTCTTCACTTTTGTGTATATATTCTGAATGACAACCAGTCTTAAAACGTAGACTGTGACACTACTGTTGTGTGAACTACATACTTCCTTCCCCCAACTGTTGAGATTTTAGACATGAGAAATTACAAGGAACCCATTCTGGGATGAAGAATGGTCAGACATATTCTCAGGGACTTTGCATGCACAACTCCAGGGGGCACCCTTCACAGAGAGGACATTGTGAAACACAAGCTCACACAGCATGGGGCTAGAGGGGGAAGCATCTGGATTCACTTATTAGCATCATGCATATTTTCAGAGCAAATAAAAGAGAACTCAATAACCAGTTGTTCTGTATCTGCAAAGTCACAGACCCCCAAGAGTATAAATTTGTGCCAGTTCCTGCAGCAACAGCTTTGCATTGTCTCTTCGATGATGGAACCTCTCTGTGTTCAGATGGGGGATCTCCAGACACTCAGTCCTCACTTGGTACTAAGAGTGGCTATTCTAATACAATGAGAGGCCATTTAGCACATAACTCTCCTTGGGGAAAAAGCACTTTTTCAAATCTCAAAGCCTTCAGAGAGCATCTTACAGGAAGGAGTTACCTGTAATCTACTTACCAATACAAAAGCCTGCTTGTCATACACTCTTGAAAAGTAAATGGATAGCAGGAGATTTTTCAAAAAGGGGAAACACAAATAGCTCCTTTGATCCTTCTGAATATAATGTTAGTGTACAGTCACACAGTACAGATAAACAGAGAAAACTCCCCTAGCTTTCAAGATCACTGAACAAATGTTGTTCTTGAGGATAGAGATGGGTTTAATTATTTGGAGATATTGTTCAGGATTGTAAGGAAGGCACCAGAAAAAGAACATTCTTAGCAGATGTAGGATATGCTCACAGGGCAGGTATGTAAAGAGCAGCTACCAATTACCCAATTGATGGGGATCTATAAAGATATATGTCCCACCCTTCCTTCTGACTCTGCACCTCCATCTGACCCCACCCTCCATCTGACCCGCCCCTCCATCAGACCCCTCCCAGCTTGCTCTGATAAGGAAATCTATAAAATAGTCCACCTAGTATTTGAGTTGAGTAACTTCTGGCAAGCAATGGGTGGGTCATAGCCAACAGTGGATCAGTTAAATGGACCTTCCAGAGATGGAAGCAATGGGGATTTTCTTCCCAAGTAGACTAAACTCAGTTTCAGAATTTCAGCGGTCACATCTCTTCATTAGCCCTCAAAAGTCATCCGCAGAGGCACCTTCTCTCATAGAAAGCTTTTCTATGCATGACAATTGAGGTTTTTTAAATAAGGGGTTCCTTGGGGTGGGGGTGGGGGTGTAGGGGACCAGCCTCATTTCCTCTAACTGCTCCAATCATTTCCTTCCTCTTTATCCCTGGAATCAAGGGGACTTGTAAAGGATTGGATAAATGGAGGAAGTGATGAAATCAGTGACTGAGTCAGAGAATAGGGAAACCCTACAAAGAAAAAGCAAGAAAAATGATTAACTAGAGGAATCTGCGGAGAATGCATTCACTCTGCCTTGGAATGTCTCTGCCGTCCTCTGACACAGGATCCAACCTCTTGTGGGTCCCTTGCCCCTTCTCTAGACAGAATCTAATGCCCATGCAAGCAGGGACCTTGGAGAGAAGCCACCTCAGAGGCCTCACGTCACCAATGAAGAAAGGGGGTCCTGGGACTGATCCTATAACTAGGCAGAGCCAAGTTACCATCCTGTGAAGGCACCAGTGGTCCTTCCAAGCCTTAGGTGACTGCTCGTGGGTAAAACTATGCGGTTAGATGGTACTGCTCTCTCTCTTCTCTCTCTCTCTCTCTCTCTCTCTCTCTCTCTCTCTCTCTCTCTCTCTCTCTCTCTCAGTTCAGTAGGCCATATTGGAACCTCTGAGAACAGCCAAGTTGGGCATGCCCAGGGCAGACTCAGCTGTGCTGGTGAACCCTGGAGAGAGACACTTCAAACTGAGAAGCACCATTTCTCAGTCCAATGTTTAAAGGCCCAAACAGACCCTCTCTGGAGGAGCTGATGACATAAACTTTTTTTCTGATTGATTAAGAATTCTTCATTCCATCAGCCAGCATATAATTAATACCCCCCAACACCTGTTTTTAATAACGTCTGTGAGACGAGAGCAAATGAACAGGGTAGCAGTAAGTAGAGTCGAAGGCTCAAATGATCTCACCTTCTACCAGGCAAGAGAGCAAAGCAGCAAAGGAGGTGTGGGGAGTAGGTTTTGTTAAACAAAGATGAGCAAAGTGCTGAAGGGAGGGAGGGTGGGAGGAAGGAGGGATTTGCTCAATCAGGACCTATTTTCAGAATTTCCTTCAAGCTGGCTTGGACAGGGAGAGCCATCAATTATTTAAAAGATGTAACATGATGCTTCCTTTGTTGAAGCAATCTGCAGGCAGACCCCAAGAGAAAATAAAAAATGAATTAGGCAGAATGTATTAGTCTGCTTGAAGAAAACAAAGATTTAGCTATGGGGACTAACTCTGGTGTAGAAAGGGCTCAATTTTGTCTTCTCAAATCCACCACCCTTCCCGATTATTTATTATTTTTCCACAGGAGATGACACAGAAGGAGGAATGAATCATTTGCTAAAGTTCTCCTTTCTTTTCAGATTTGGCTTGATGTATTGTCTTCATTTAAATTACAAATACACTAATCTGAAACACTGTTTACCAAGGAGCATTTTAAATGAAAGGTACAAGAAATGTCATCATTCACATTTTAAAAATGACTTTAGACTCGGACCTCATAAAGAACAGCCAGCAGTGTTCTCTGTTTTGGCTGCCACACTTCAGTCCAGCAAATGAAATTCAATTAGTGAGCTTTGTACTGAGGACATTCTGATTCTGAGGGGTAGTCTGATCAGAACTGGTGTGCCAAGCCCTAGTTCTGTTTCTTGGCAGACCACAGTGAAGAAAAAAATTCAATAGGGTCCGTTGGCATGAGAAAAGTTCTTTTGGAGGAGCTCAATTTTCGCCGTCATTAAAAAATAGCAGAGGAGATGACTCTCTGGCTGGAATGGCTCATTATTGACTGAGTAAACGGCTTAACTTTGTTTTGAGAAATCTCAATACCTGACTCTGTCATTATGTTTCAGTGCTTTCCAAAAATAGCAATCGGCCTAAAATAAACCAGTAACCTGACAAGAACCAATAGTTGGCAGATTCGATTCTTTCCTATGTTCTAATGTGCCTGGTCTGTGGTTCAAGCAAAAGAGGGGAATCTTGGGGAAGTTTTTGCCACTTTCCCAATTACCCAGCTCTCTGCACCCAGCAGGAGACTCTAAGCACTACTCCCCTCTAACCCCACATCCTAGCCCACCAAGGAGGTGAAGAGATGCTATCTCTTTGGCACTTGAAAATGTCCACTATAGGCAACACCCCCCCATGCACACATTCACTCACACACAAAAGCCCAGAGGGCACGTCCTGGTGCACCCAAGCCTTAGTTCTCCTTGTGACTCACACCACAATGGATTTCAAGGACCCAACAGTAAGGTAAGCACTCTTTATTCTGATTATTTCATGACCTGAGACTGTGACCAGAGAGAACAGAGAAGCATGTTTCAGAAGTCTGTTGGCCACCTGGCTCTTACAATCTCAATCAATTAGCCAGCTGATATTTGATCATCCATCTGAAGCAAACACAGACTACCTGAAAAAGGTAGAAAAAAAACACAGATTTTTTCTTACTAAGAAAGAGCCTACACCCTGACTTGTTTCACAGGCAGAAATAAACCTTCTCCCTCATCACCATTATTCATTCCCAACTCTCTCTCTCTCTCTTTGGGGAACAATCACGAATTTCCCAGAGTGGCACTTGACTGCCCAGTCCACTCCTTGGCCAGTTTTTGCAGAAGTTTTCACTTTTGCCTTGGAGTAGAGACTCAGGACTGAGTATTGAGGGGAAGTTCTGACTCCTGGGGAGGCCTTTGATGGCCTCTCCGGGGCCTCAGATTAGCTACCCTTTCTACTGTGATTATAAACCCAACATAACAGTGATTTTTCTTTTTGTTTTCTTTTTCTTTTTTAGATAATGAGGACAACCACTCTGCAGAACTTTCCTTGTGTCAAACACGGAAGGGAAAACACAGATTCCCTTCCTGACCACAGACGGGCGGCTTCAGAAGTATTTTCTCAGGATTCATGAGCAAAGGCAGTGCTGAGGGGCTTATCCTAGCTTGCTGGATCATCTTTTCCAATCCTCATAGAACAGCCACTTCATTCTGGCAGCTTAAAAATCAGCTACAATGAGAGTTTTCACAGAAAAAAAAAGCCAACACAAAACATCAGGTGGTGTGTTTTGTATTTTTTTTTTCCTGTGAGAGAGACTGCTGACCAATATATCACTGAAAAGGGTCTATTTTCTTCTTAGCAAATAAAAAGGTGCCCCAAGGGTCCTTCTGCCACACCCAGCTTTATTGTCTCCTTCCTCTAACATTGGGAACTAGGCAGCAGCTCCCAAACCCCTCCTGATTCCTTGGCTCAAAGTAAGAGTCTCTTGGAATCTAGTCACCCCAGGCTTCAGAGCAGCCACATGATTTGTTTTCTGCCATAGAAGTGACAGATTGAGCCCCTCCTTCCCACCACACTCCCTGCTCCTTCCCTTCTACAGCTTTTGCAGATAAATGGGGTCAGCCTTGGCCATCATCCAATGAACTCCAAGAGTAGTGGGACACCAGGAGCTCAACCTTCAACTTGAACATGCAAGAGAGTCACACCCAATCAGGGATCTGGGGTCCCATAAGCAGCTCCAAGAGCAAGAAAAATACATTTTCCTCATGCATGAACCATCTACCACTCGGGGTTTGTCGGATAGTCTAGTCATCGTCAACATAATGAAACACTTTTTTTTCTCTTCTTATTTCAATGCTTGCTTTTCTTTCCTAAGGCTGTTACAAATCTAGGGATGAAGGCTCATCAGATTGGGAAGAAAGAAATAGGGGCCTAATATGATAATGACTTCACTGGAGAGCTTTGGGTTCTATGTGGTTCCTTTTAAGAGCATCAACTTGAAAGTGGTGATATTTCTATGTGCAAGGGGCAGCTCCTTCTTGTCCCCCTTAGTGATGTCCCTGAAATGAAATGTTCCCATTTCAGAATCACTTCCACGCTAGAAATATATGAAGAATGCAATCCAGATGCCCTGCGACTTGTCAAAGAAATTAACTATCAAGACAGTATCGATATTATACAATTAAAATGAGAGCTCTTAACCATGTTTAATTTTCCCCTGACCTGACTTTCTTCAGTCATTATGGACAAAAAGTATGAATTCATTATTTCAAATAGCCCAGACTGCTGAATTATTCTAGAAGGAACTAAGACAGCCCTTCCCCTCACGGGCACATGCACACACACACGTTCAAGCAAGCATGTTTCTCTATCAAGGGCAAAAATAATAATGAAGGTCAACACAAAGAAGCATTCTATAGATTCAGTATAGTGGAACTGAAAATGTATTTTTAGTCACTAGGCTTGTATCTTATGTCTTTCTCTGGCACTTACGTTAAAGAGAGAAAGAAAGCAAAGCAGGGAGGGGAGAGGGAAAGGGGAGTCCAAAAAAAGTCATTTTAATTTCTCCATATTATTTACTATATAAAGCCTCACATATTTTCCTCCCTATAAACTTGCACGAGGAGTCTATTTGAAAGTGTTTGGGGTTGTTGTGTTTTAAAAAATTTAACAATCATAGCTCTGAAGCTTAATCACTTGTATGTGTTACAGGACCAGATGGTTCAAGTGGGTGTTTGTTTACAAGCTCTGTGCATAAGGTTTTTAGCTGCTTTTTAAACCAAAGCTGAATATTCCAATCAACAAAGGAGGCGACGAGGAATTAATGAAAAGCCACTAGATCGCAGAGGTCCCTGGGCTGACAACCTTCACTCTGCTGTGGCTCCTGGGGCCATTCAAGAGATAGACTGTTGGGGGCCAAGAAACAACCACATGGATCTAAGTTTCTGAGAACTCTAGGTGGATTTTCAGTAGGTCAGGGGAGGAAGGGCCTGAACAAATGTCTGAAGGCTATATACGGAACAACTAGAAAAGAGGGGTGCCCCCTCACTCTCCCACCCCAATCAGGACCCTGAGCTTCTAGAATTGTATGTCCTTGCTTCCCTAACTTTTTGAGCTGAGCTGTCCTGACCAGTCAAGCCCACCTCTTTCAATGTGTGGATAAGAAAAGGCAGAGAAAACAACATTGGTGTCTCCTACCACCTACATTTCCTATATCTTTTGCCTTATAGCCTCTTATCTGAAAGCACGCCAAGGATGCAAGTTTAATTATTGTAATGCAATACAAATAACAGAAAGAATGGGAAAGAATAAAGTTTCACCAAGGAGCCACATGTGCAGCTCTGGCCTTGGGTCTTTTGAATGAGTAAACTTGTTCTCTCAGGAAGCAACCTAACTCTCTATACTGGTACTTCCCTTCTCTCAGCTGAGAGCAAACAGTTGTGTATCTTCACCTGTCTTAGGAACAATAGCATTTGGCTTAGCTAGCCCACCTAGCTATTACCTTAAGCTGCCTGTTCACTATGGGCTACTCAAGCTAATATCTTTCTTGTCACCACCCAGTCTGATCCAAGAAATCAAATATCAGCAGCGAAAAGTGATAAGAGTATACAATCATCTTAGCATTTCTAAGGAACTCACAAGAAATGACAACTGGACAAAAGTGTATTTGAGCTTTAGCAATTTGTGCATTTCTGCTGGTTTTGGGTAGGAAAAAAAACCACTTCCATAAACCTTTGGTTTACTTCACTGTATCACTGTCTTCCCGTTCATTGTCGATTTGCTCGAGCGGGCACCAGTAACATCTCCATATGACCTGTCTCATGCAAGTAGAGCCCAAGGGCACCTGCTTGCTCCAGGAACATAAAGAGCCTCAAACCATTCCATCAGGTCATGGGAATGAGGTCTATAATTGTTACTGGTATCTGGCATATCAAATACGACACAGGTAGCTTGCCAGACTCTGCCGTGCGGGTAGCATACTCTTGTAGTCATCTCAAAATCCAGCATTTATTGATGAACCGGCGCAGCCGCAGTGGCCGCCGAGCTGGGCTGTGATAGGCTGGTCTGCTGGGTGGAGTTCTGACGAGGGGAAGTCCAGATGTGGAAAATGAAGGTCCTCATGGAGTGGGGGGTCCTCTGGCTTGTGAGGCTCTGCTGGTTTACTTCAGCAAAACATAACGCCAGTTGTCTTTAGGCATAAGTCTGTGCTCCACACATACTCTACAGAGAGCAAGTTTCTGATCCATGCCAGGTAGGCCATGAACACACATTGACTGAATCAAGGGAAAACTTTCTAGACAAAATTATTTTCATTTATCCCAGTGAATGCAAGGCCATACTTCATCGACACCATAATTCATTAGTCTTTATGAACAAAGCTAGAAACATGTAGATAAAACAGCACAGTCCTGACATATGTGATTGCTTTGTGTCCAGAAGCAACTCTGAAGAAAGAGCATGCCCATGATTTATAGTCATTTAACAAGAGAGCGTGCCCTGTAAACTGCAAAGGAATTGGAAACACTGTCCTGATTTTCATGAACAGAAGGAAAACTTCAAATATATACATTTCTGTGGCAAATAATGAGATTAGTGCCTTTAAGGAACGACACAGCAGATAGCGGGTAACTGCCTTGTATACTGCTCAACTACTCAACTGATTCCCACATCACACACAGTCCCTCGAACCCATAACCAGGAGTGAGGAGAGTAAAACCTGAGCACCAATGGGAGTGGCTTAAAAATGAGAGAGAGGGGCTGGAGCGATAGCCCAGAGGGTAGGGCATTTGCCTTGCACGCAGCAGGTCTCTGCCAGCCTGGGTTCAATCCCCGCATCCCATATGGTCCCCCGAGCACCGCCAGGAGTAATTCCTGAGTGCAGAGCCAGGAGTAGCCCCCTGAGCATTGCCGGGTGTGACCCAAAAAGGAAAAAAAAATAAAAATGAGAGAGAGAAAGAGAGAGACTTAAGGCCTCTTAGAGAATACAGCAGGTAGCGCACTGGCCTTGCACACAACTGATGGGGGTTCTATCCTCAGTATTCCATATTGTCCCCTGAGCACAGAGCCAGAAACAATCCCTGAGCACTGCTGGGTGTGGTTCCAAACCCAAAGAGAGGAAGAAACATGAAGTTACAGCTGTGTTAGGAGGTGACTGCTAGCAGACGAGCAACATCCCCCAAACCAGCAATCTGACATCAACTGTGTAGGACCAGGCATCTCAGACTCTTCCAGTCTCCAACACCACAAGAAATCCCCTCTGGGATTCACCCTGATGAAGAGATTTCTGTCAAAGCAAACCTGCATGGATGAAGAACAGCAGTTACTCTTCAAAGAAAACTCGTTCACTAACTGGATAACCAGCTTCTTACCTAGGTGAAGGCACACACCCTGGGTATATACAGTTAAAGCCAAGGTCAATTCCTGCACAAATCAGGAATTACTCGTTTCTTGGGCTTTACAGAGAACACAGGTAGCCTTATTTGTGACATAAAATGAGAGAATAAGTGACACAACTGAGCTTAAAATCCAGGTGTGCTTTGCTCCCTTTTCGTCCTTCTAAGCACTGGGCAATCAGAGTGATCTCTGCATGCCTAGAAGCTTTCTCTGTAGGAGAGAGAGGACGATGGATCCCCTTCCCCCAGCCTCACCATGAAACACCGCTCATGGTCACTCTCTGTTTTATATACTGTCAGCAACAGCATGCTCGTTCAGCGTCAAAGGGATCCAGGCACTTAGATGATTCAGCAAGTGTCGATAGCGACGTGGCTATTTATAGTCCAATAAACTACACCTTAAACAATATTAGAAATGTTAAGCTTAGGTAGCACCCCAGCCCCGTATTAATGCTTTAATCCAGAAATATTGCTATAAGCAGAGTTTACAGCATGGAACATAAACACAACCCTGGGATGCTAATAAATCACTTTCTTGACTGCTTAAAAACATACTGCCAAAATGGGCTTTCTGCTTTACACAATAGAGCAGAAGGCTGTGATATAGATTTAAATTTTCCATTTTTAAGCTGTCACTCAAAAACTTTTCATACTTTTTTAGCTTATTGATCTTCCTGGCTTGTGATAAGGCTTCAACTGCTGGGTTGGGCTGTTTTTAGCTTCTGCTTCTTATTAAAAGAGCTAAATCAGGAATTATGAAATGCAACTAATTTAGCATTTTTCAGTAGAAATGAAAGCTTAAAACAGCACCAAAATAGTGTAAATCTCATGTTTTATTGCCATAGAATCCCAGATTTAATTACCATGTGGTGCCCATAATAATGGGTACAGCAGAGCCATGTGTCACTACATACACACCTGAAAATAACAGCTTGGATTACAGAGGCGAAAATAATTATCAGGGAGTATAGATTTTTTCACTGAATATTTTTGTAGAACACATACACACTATTGACACTGCATTTTTATTTCCCCCTCTTTTTCCTTTTTATTTACAAAAATATACATGTCTAATGTTTCATGTATGTGTCTTTGTTATGAAAGAAATGAAAACTTATCTTTCCACACATCCCCAGCATCAAAGCTATCAAAACACCATCAGTAAAACAAGAAGAATTGGGATTAGTACCACATGCTACTCGGTGACCAAGCAATATATGGAACCATCCCAGAGACACACAGGGTTTTGGCATCATTGAACTGCAAGGAGAAACACTATAACAGCTGGTTCTGGATCCATAACCTTGTTCTCACAAGATGGTTCTGTTCTATAGATCGCCTCTGAGCTCTGAGCTCTTCAACACTGCCTGACCAATTTCTCCTCTCCGACTGGACCTTAAGCTCCAGGCTCCATGTGGAAGAGACTGAAGTCCTCATAGCTAATTGCCCACAGCACCCCCATCTCATGCTCAGGCCAGAACCGGAACTCAACATTTCCAGGAGAATAGGCTGGATGGTCAGAGGTGGGATCCCATTGTTGTATTGAGTCTCATTATCAGATCAGAGACAAACGCTGCCCCAGGGGTCCTGCCCTCGCTGCCTCCCCAGAAGGGGGCTCTGGAAGCCATTAATAGTCTAGAAATGGCGGCAGAAGAGAGAACAGGAGGTCAAGTGCTTGCCTTGAATGTGGCTGACCCTGGTTCAATCCCTGGCACTGCCTATGGTCCCTTCAAACATCAGCAAGGGTCACTCCAGAGCACAGAGCCAATAAGAGACCCGGAGCATTGCCAGGTTTAACCAAAACAACACGCCCCAAAAGACTTTTTTTTAAAAGAGAGTCAAGAAAGGTATTGTCAGCAAGAACTGCTAGGAATAAGTTCCTACATCTTATCTGCCTTCTAAGTCAACTCAGAGATCTAGGTAAGACTGCCAAACTGGTCTCCCCAAAAACCTCCTTCACCAAATGAATCCCCCACTTTATTTTTTCTTTTAGCTAAGATCATCAGTGTTCCACACACTCTTTTGTCCCCCCCCACACATACCCTCCCCTGACAGTTTCCTGGTCAGTGATTTTAAACTTGCTGCCACATTTCCAACTGTGACCTGAAATCATTCCTGGCACAGCCTAGAGTCAGCCCCCCACACATGCCCACCACCAAGAGCCATCAATTTTCCAGCCAGCTCACTGCTTCCTCTCCGTACCCCCTCATTTCCCGGAATGCAGCTGCCTCTCTGAGCACCAGCCTCCCTATCACTGGCCCTGGGCCCTGGGGGCGGTGTCCAAGCTGCCCAATGGACGCACATGGGGTGAGCACCCCCAGCACGGAGAAGAAGCCCTTGCTCGTCCACCTACGTGCATGATGAATGGGCAGCTTCGTGCTTTGCTGACAGTCAGGCCGCCGGTAGCTGCAGTGACCACGGTTGGCCCAGTGCTTCCTTGCAAAGGTATTCAGCGCACGTAATAATTATCCATCCATCTCGTTCACACTAAAGGCATGGCAATGCAATTTTAGCCTTATAATCAAGACCATATGACAAAAACCGAGGCCATTAGGGACCAATTTCCAGTATTCTCTGCAAGACAATGATTTTCCAACTGCACTTACATATGCTGAATAGTTCCCTCCACACGCCTAGCACCTGCTCGCGTTTATGTAACCCCTGTTTTCCAAAGCCTTTCTTAGGCCATGGACTCAAGGTCTAAAGACTTGCTGGCTGCTTTTTTTTTCTTTTTGGTCCCTTCATTAATTTCTTTTTCATTTCCCCAAGCACGGTATGAAAATGCTGAGGGCAAATTTTCTGCTCCTGCCAAAGGCCATATTTCAGGAGTTGCCTTCTCCTCTTTCTTATTCTCTGCCCCCTTCTGCTCCTCATCCCTGCTGTCCTTTGAAGGGAAGCACATGCTCTCCCAGGCCTGTAACGACTTCCTGTGGACTTTTGACCTCACCACCTCCAATTCAATGACATAATAATGCTGTTTCTGAGAAGAAGTGAGGTCATCATAAACCAAAGAGCTGTGTAGCTACAGCTTGCCTCACAAAGCAGAAAGAACATCAACACTAGTGAGAACTAAGGCAATGTGGGTTTGAACTGCTATGTAGCACAAATATTCTTTCACATCCTTTTTTCATTCTTTTGTTTTTTGGCCACACTTGGTGATGTGCAGGGATGACCCCTGGCTCTGCACTCAGGCATTACCACTGGGGATGCTCCAGGAACCATATTGGATGCTGCGGGTGGGAGTCAGGTCAGCCACATGCAAAGGCAGCACCCTACCCACTGTAGTAACACTCCAGCCCCTCTCTCAGGTTTTATTTTAAAGTACTTATGGAAATGGCTCAATCCATGCCCATTTTTATAGACAGAGTTGTGATATCAAAAACAATCATGGGGCCTATCATGATAGCAACAAGGAGGACAGTAGAGAAAAATCCATAGTGCTAAGAAGGAAGACATCAAAAGTTCATGCAAAATAAAAAGTTGGCCCAGATCCTGTTTTACTATCCTTCAGTTCTCTGTATATCATGCTCAGTCTACTTTTTAATTGCCTGAGAGAGACAAATCACCTCCAAACATCAGTTAGCCGCCATCTTGGTGCTTGAGTGTGTGGACAAAGTCGCATCATAATATCTTATCCCTGCACATCTTTCTATAATTTTATGAGACAATAGACTCGTTAATATGAGCATTGTCACTATTTCGTACTACAAGACTGCAGAGATCACAAAATGTACATAGGTAATAAATCAGTATAATAAGGCACATTTTAAAAACTCAATCCAGGATCTAGAAAACATTTCAAAGGGCTAGAGTATAGGTTTCACATACAGGAGCTCCTATTTTAATTCCCAGCACTGCAGGCTCCAAGCACCTCCGGAGTCACTCCCTAGCCCAAACAGACATGTACTCCCCAACACCACAGGCTGTATTCCCTGAAGCAAAAACAAACAGAAAGATCAGTTCAGCCCCTTCATTAAAGAAGGCATCCTCCATTGCCCCATGCAAGTAATCTTGCAAAGACACTGAAGAATAAGGACTACAAAAAGCATGCTCAGATTGCTTCATGGAATATTCTAGAAATACCACTGTTGTCTCTGCTTCTTAGTGCTCACTGAATGATAAATCCTGACCTGTTTCAAGGAAACAAACACATATGATGCAAAGTTCAAGAAAAAGTGCTCAAAAGTGCCTAACTACAAAGAGAACTTCATGCCCAATGAAGTCAACGTCACAACCCTCATGTCCCTGCATGACAAACAATATTCTGATTACCTGGTGAGATTTTAAATGTCTATCTAAATCTGGGCTCAGGCTGTGGAGGGGAGAATGTACCAACAGGCAGGGCTCCTGGGACTCTACCCGACGTACTTCCTCAGCTAAGGTCCCCGCCAGCTGACAGGCAGAAAGAGACAGGAGAATATGTCAGCCGAGAGCCTGTCTGAGCATGGGAGAACTCAGCTGCTCATCTGAGTGTCACCTCACTAGAACTATTTTCATGAGCAACAGCATATGGAGTTGGTCTGAACCCAAATCCAAATATCTTAAAATGCATTAAAAAAATAAAAGATTGCCTGGTGGTGCCACACTGCAAGTAAAGCCATTGCGAGCACACATGAGCTGACCTGTCATTTGCATGATAGTGCAGTCACAGATATCCCAGCGGCCAAGTTTTTCTGCAAAATACATACAGATTGGAACACCAACAGTGTTTGTGGGATCTGCAGGTGCCAATTACTTACCTGTGAAAAGCTTTCAATCAGGGGATGAATGGAACCAAAACTTCCATCAAATAGAAAAACAACAACAAAATGAAACAAAAATGGATGAAACTCTAGACCCCTGTAGTAATCTTAGACTTACACTTGCAATCCCAAAGGTGATAAAACGTTGAAGATCTTGAAGACAGACTATCGGCTAGTGTCCCCAGAGGCCATTCCCTGACCTCCATCCTATCCCATTTCATCAAGATGCCAGGTTCACTGGTCCCTCTTGCTAACTGGTCCCTCCTTTCTCCTGACTTCACGACATATAGCAAAATTCCTGCACAATGATCTTATTTGTACCAGAAGAGACAAACTGATCCGCAGAACCAAATCAAGAGTTCGCAAATGGACTGCAGTGAGGGGGCTTGTTATCTAAAGAGAGAACAGTGAGGACACAAGGCGAAAGGATGGTCTCTTCAGGAACAGGGCGGAGATGCTGGGTTAGTCCAGAAAGCAGCCCTGTCCCAAATCAGACAGCAAATCACACATGGATTAAAAGCTGCAGAAAGCATGGCTGAAGAGATATTACAAGGGTCAAGACAACCACCTTGCATGTAGCTGGTCTTGCTTCCACCTCCAGCACTGCTTGGTTCCCTGACAATGCTGGGTGTGGCTCTGGCAGTCCCCAGCACCCCTGAGGGACCACCAGGGCCACAGATATCTTCAGGACCACAGGCCCTGAGAACACTCATTCTCAAGTGCTCATGCTGAGCCACTGGCCTGTTGGGCTGAGAACTGCAGCCGGGCAGTGGTGGGGATGGGTAGTGTACAGCCCCCTGAGCTAAAAATCCTAAAATGAAAGAAGTAAGGATTCACGGAGATAGTACAACAGGTGGGGAGCTTGCCTTGTATGCAGACCACCCAATCGGACACCCAGATGGTGTCCTGAGCACCTTCGGGAGTAATCTCTGAGCACAGAGTCAGGAGTAAGCCCTGAGAACTGCCAGACGTAGTCCACAAATGAGAAAAAAAAACAGTAAAGAAGTAAAAACTGTGAAAAAGACAACCTCCAAATGTGAACTGGTGGAGGGATGGTGTTGAAAACACTGCAATGTTGAAACCCGGTCACCAACAGCTTTGTAATGGTCTATCTCACAGTGACTCAAATTAAAACAAAAAGAGAGGCAATTTAATTTTGTCACAATTAAAAATGTATTGCCTATATTTTGTATGTTGACTTAGAATCTACTTATACTACATGAAAAAATAAAATCCTTTTTTCCATGGTCTTAGAAAAAAACAAATAAACAAGATAGATAACTCTAAAACAGTTAAAAGAATATCTTCATGACTTCCAGTCGGGAGAATGAAAGTTGCTTATGCAAATCCCCAAAATGCAGCCCATAAAGGGTGCGGTGGGTAAAAACAGGGACACTGCAAGCCGGGGGTCCTTTTCCATCTCAGGGTGCCATCAGGAATGTAAACAGAGAAGCCACAGTCATAGAAGCAATTTAAAGTATATATCATTATGTCTTAGTAAAACCTTTTTTTTTTTTGCTTCTGAGTCCCCACCAGGCAGTGTTCAGGGTTTACTCCTGGCTCAGGGTCACTCCCAGAGGTTCTCAGGGATATGGGATGCTTGGATATGAGCTGACCATGTGCTAGGCAAGCATTACCCATTAAAGCTGTACTATTGCTCTGGCTGCGCAACAAATTCTTAAATTCTAGTCCTGTGTTCTCTAAAATAGTCCATGAGGGCGGCCTATGCTTTGTTTGTCTTTTGCTCTTGGTCTAAGGAGTGGGAGCTGGGAGTCCTGTTCACGCACAGGCCACTGTGGATGCTGTTTTCTGTGGCAGCTTTATGCAAACACCTCCCAGTGCTTTAAACCAAGACCACTAACTATAGGTGGCATTGTTGGAGCATCTTTCAGGTTCTCAATTACCTGCTGACAGCACAGACTGACACCAGCAAAACTTCATTTAAGTTTTTTAATTCAATTGAACCCAAAGGTCACTGACACTTCAGTAATTGCTATTGAAAACCATTTTGCTCAAAGAGAAACACACACACACGCGCACGCACACACACACACACACACACACACACACACACACACACCAAACACACACACACATACACCAAACACATAAAAAAAAACACAGGGACTCCATCTTTGCGTCCCCCATCCCCACCCAATCCAATCTCTAGGACTCCCCTGGTCTGGTTCCTGATAGAAGATCATGAATTGTTATTCTTTTACCTCATGTGCTTTGTCAAGGAATCTGCAACAGTTGTCCAATGTGGTATTATTTAGATAACCCAGAGAAAGGAAAATGGGCACAATTTCCTCTTCTTTTCCAACTGCACATTGAACATCTAATCATCTTAAAGGTCTGTAGTTTTCTTCTTACAGCAACCCTGGTAAATAAAATATTTTAATGGGGCCACACACAGTCTTAGGAAGGGCTGTGACATAATTGTGTCCACATTAGTGTGGCTCCAAGCTACGAAATCAGCACAAGGGTGAGCAGAAAGAGACGGAGCAGAAAGTGGGTTGCAAGTCTCTGTCCCACCCTCTGCCTATATCATGGACACCCTGGCCAACTGGCCACCAGAGAGACCGGAGCTGTCCAGGGACTTGGTTACTTTTCCCACCCAAGGAGCACCAGAAATGCTGGACATCTCCTGCCTTTTTCTTCTTCAGGGGTGCAGGGAGCCCCCAAGGTGGGACCACATACAAACAGTGCTCAAAAGTATTTCCTGACTCTGTGCTCAAGACAGTTCCTTAGCAGTACTCTGAGGACCATAGTGGCAGGGATTTGAGCAGGAGTCAGGATGAAAGACAAGCCCCTGAACTGCTGTGCTAGCAGTCCAGGCCCTCCCAGCACTTCTCATGCCCCGCCCACCACACAAAGGGCCTTTGTAAAAATCACTGGGGCTGGAAAGATAGTCCAGAGGCTAAAGCACATGCCTGGCACAACCTGGGTTCATCCTCACATTCTACAAGTCCCACCAGGAGTGATCTCTGGAAACAGAATCAGAAATAAGTTCTAAGCACAGCAGGCTATGGCCCTAAAACCCCTCTCTCTCTTTGTGTGTGTCTCTATCTCTCTATATACATATATAAAATATTTATTTACATTTTATATAAATATAACATAAAATTTAAATATATGTCACTATATATATATATATATATATATATATATATATATATATGGATAAGGATGACCATAAACCATCTGCAAGATGGTCAGACTTCCTTATCAAGACCCTAAACAAAATGTTCAAAGCTCTTAATATCCCCGAAACAGACAGATGCCATTGGGCTACACTGGCATGTGATAGGGTCAAATGGAAACATCACTGGCACCTGTTCAAGCAAATCGATGTAATAACAGGATATCAAGTGATCAAGTGATCAAATGAATATAGATATATATAAATTATAAAAGTAAAAAGTCATGTTTTGACTCACCCAAACAAAGTCCAGTATTAATTTTATTTTTTTCATTCTATGCTTAACCAGAGGAGCCAGTGATTCAGCCCCCAACAGCCACAGGTGGTGACTTGCATTTCCCACAAGTGCAGAGATCATGTGGTTAGCACACTTAGTGTCCAGTGAGCTGCATTCAGGGAGAAGCACCCTCAGATTATGGTCACTCCCCTCAGGTAAGTAAAAATGTTTTAAATCATCAATACATATTTGGAGAGTCTCACAAGCAATTCTTGGGGAATAGGGGTCCTGGTTATACTCAGTTCAGTGGACTGGACAGTCCCAGAGTTCAGGCCAGTGATGTTGGGAACCTCCAAGGTGCCATCTGGCAGTACTGAGGCAATAGATGTGGCAGAGAGCACCAGGAGTCAAAGTCGGGCCCTTGCACAAATAGGCTGTGTGTCCTCAATACAGAGCTAGCTCCCCAACACTTTTGCTTTTGGTTTATGGACCATACCCAGTGATGCTCAGGGCTTATTCCTAGTTCTCTGATCAGGGATGACTCCTTATAGAACTTGGGGGACCCTACATAGTGCCAAGGATCAAGCCCAGGTTGGCCACAGGCAAAACAAGCACCTCCCTCTTTACTGTCTCTCAAACTCCACAGTCTAACTTCAGAAAACATGTCAGCACGATGAGAATGGAGATAGATACAAGAGCACCATGCTGGAAATGACTGAACTCCATCACTTGAGGATTTCTTAAAACATGCTCTGCAGGGTCAGGCGGCTGCTATTCTACATGGAGGACACAGGACTCAGAGAAGAATGAACACATAGGTAGGTGGGGCGCCTCACCACTGAGAACACAATACAAGAAGGTGAAATAAAGCCCAGGAAGGGTTAGAAGAATTTCCAAATTCTCCTTCATCTGCAGTTGGGAGCCCCCTACTGTGAAGATGAGTGGAAATTTCTAAGCACCAGATCCTGGGCTTGACACCTTCCCATCAGTCACTGTATCCTGGTTCAGCGCTGTGATCCTCCACCACATCTCGCATCTGTCTGGGTTGGTTTGTGAACAGTGGCAAGACCAGACCCAGCTCACTGCATTGTCGGAGGATCCCATGAAATGACGTGCTGAAACACTTTGTAAACTGTAAGGCACTCTATAAACATGATTCAACTATTTAAAGACTAATGATCAAAACAGACCCTCCCTGAGGCCGGAGCGATAGCCCAGTGGTAGGGCGTTTGCCTTGCATGTGACCGCCTGTGCTGGCGTGGGTTTGATCCCCGAGCACCACTAGGAATGATTCCTGAGTGCAGAGCCAGGAGTAACCCCTGAGCATCACTGGGTGTGACAAAAAAAAAAAAAAAAAAAACAGACCCTCCCTGAGGAAAAAACAAAGGAGACGGGCTTATTAGATTATTGCACAAGGAACTGATATGAGCTTCAGGAAAGCCACGTGACTTCATCACTGGTGCCAAAGGACATGTGAGGTGGGGGAAAGGGTCTCATTGGGAGACGATGATGTACTGCTGTTGGGGAGATTGTTGGGGAGATCCAACATCCCTGACAGGTGGGGTAGAATAAGTGCCACTTTCTGAAGCCACCCAAGATAAAGATGGAACTCAAAGTTCATGACGTTCCTTATCCAGTTCGGTCTCTCACAGACAGCCTGGCGATACATCCGGGGCCCAAGGAATGGGAGATGCACCTGACACCCAACTTGGGAGCATTTGCTGGCCACTTCTTGCCTCAGAGAAATCAAACTCCAAGTGTCTCCCTCCCATTATTGCCAAGTGGGGCATTTTTCATACAAGCCACCAACCTGTCAAATGGCATTTTGCCAAAGAGTCAACCACACAGAACTGTCCTCAGGGAAAGCCAGGAACAAGGACAATTACATGCCTTGAGCCATGTGGCACAACCAGCGTGTCCTCCAAGTCAAGTTGAGGAGGCCCAGAGAAAACAGCAGTCCCTCCCTCCCCCAGTCAATGCCCTTGAGAGACAAACTTTCTCCCAAGTCACAGGTGGGAGGTATGAGATCTGCAGATGTACTGGAAAGGGATTTGGCCCAAATAGGACTTTGGGGGGGAGAGAAGAATCAGATAGGAATTAGAAGCAACATAGCAGAAAGAACGGCAGGAGAAACAGTCTCAAGGCAGAAGGTGACACAGTCCTTGGGTGAAGAGGGTACACATAGATGGTGGCAGTTCAGATAAGACCAGCACTTTCAAACCGGGCAGGGCTGGGCCCTTCTAACCTCAGAGCTGTGAGAAGACTGTGTGAGTGCCATAAAGATCAAGAAAAAAAGCCAACCGGGGAGGGGGCACACAGAGCTTTGAGTTGCATTGTGGGTGGATATGAAATGTTCCTAAATGCTTTGGGGATGAAACAGAGGTAATAGGCTAACAGCCATGGGGCGGAGCCTCCTGGAGCTACAAGGGTTGGGGGTGGGATCCACCAGCAATCTGATCTCCCACCAAACTGGACCATTCTGCCTGGTCACTTCAATTTCTCTACCCCATGGCATCTCTGCTGAGCACTTCATGGCACCCACCACAAGAAATGGAAGAATGGGCATTGATGAGCCAGGTATTAGCAGCACGTGGCATGTTTCCTGGAATTCAAGGAGTGGATGGGGGATCAGGGTGACAGCGGACAAGGGAAGGGAACTGATAAATGTGTTAATCTAAAGCTAGACTAGGTGTCAGGAGAGGGCACCCATTCTTAACGCCCCTTCTGCTCTAGATGAGGGCTCCCTCTCTATTAAAAAAATGTTCCTCCTATTAGTAATTCTGTATTTATAAAAGGAGAAGGGGGAACCCTGGCAGGGAAATAATAACAAAATCTATGATCCACTGAGACGGTGGGGAAGATAGAATGTTATTTTACATATTTGATATAGGGCCTAAATTAAGCCATAGAAAAGAGGCATGAATCTTCCAAAGCCTCATTATCAAGCCTCCCTAAACCTCAAATACAGAAAAATACATTTCATAAACAAAGACCCAATAGGATTTTAATAGTACAATAAATTTCATAGACATTTGCACTAATCACATTTCATTACTTTTTTTTTCTTAAGGAAATTCCATTTGATGGAGAGTCTGATTTTGAAAGATGGTGAGAGAGAGCTTTTAGGGAATGAGTTTGGGGTTTGCCACGAAAAGGTCAAACATGTTCTGGGGACAGCCCCTGCCCTTCCCCTATAAAGGAATCCACAGGCTATTTCTCTGCGCCACAGATTCCTCATGTAAATGAGTCTCCCTAAGTCCCTGATGACTGTCAAACTCAGGCCTTAGCACCACCCATGATCCTTCCTTCTTCTCTGCATGGAGGAGTTTTGTAGTGCAAGTTCCGGTCTTATCTGGCATTGGGGGAGACACATTGCTTGATTATGTCCTCTCCGTTCTCTCTTATGCACAGAAGGCAAGCCTTATCTCCCACAGTCTCCCTAGAAGGGAGCAAGACGGCTTTCCTGCACCCTGCACTTGACTGGGCCCTTCTCCATAGCACAGGAAGGCTAGAGGGTCAAGGGGTTGTGTCAACCTTGAGCTCACATCCCTCCTCTAGACCCTTTGTCGTAATACCCTCCTCCCTAAAGCTCACTTCACGGCTCTGTCCTTCCTCCTTGCCAGTGAGACTCCTGGATTGAAGAGTGAGTATTTGGAAGGATGTTCGTAGAGACACAGAGGTATCCATTTATGTGTGTACAAGCTGGCAGTGGGAGAAGACGGCCAGGGCAGGTGCTCAGGGCTGGCAGGCAATTGCTGTTCTTTTGGTCTCTGTCTCTAAGCAGGTCAATACTCTAGTAAGCCTGGGGGTTCCTACACTAGACGTCTGTCTTCTGGGTGAGCCTCAGCACGTAATTCATATGTTCATCCTCAGCACGTAATTCATGTGTTCTCCAAGGACTGGATGCTAACGGCAGTAAAGCTGAAAATTTAGTAGACTTGACCTAGAGCATGAAATATGGGTTTTGCAACTGCTGCAGCTGGTATGTGACCCCCACCTTAAGTAAAAAGGCTCAGAATGGAAACTATCAAGGTAGAGGGAGGCACCGTGTTTAATTAAACCATTTGTGAGCAGTATCTATTTCAAACAACTGTGGTGTGTGGGCCTTCATCCATGCTCTCGTCATTGTTGGACAAACACCATGGCCATCTCTCTCCTCAGTAATCAACATATTTTCATAGAAATATTAGCCTAAGGGAAGAGTTAGGTTGGAAAGCAAAGTACTGCCAAGGGACTCAGAGCCTCTGCTATTTGTTCTTCAAACAGTGGACCAGCTAGTTGTTGGTACTGTCCATGAATTGGATACTGCAAGTAGAGTGAGGTTCAGTCTCTCACATAGAGTCCACCCACCCAAATCAATTACTCTCAGGCATTTCTGGTACATCTCTAACTCATAGCAGTGATCTCATAAGACAGAAGGAAGGTGGATCAAAGAAACTAGAAGTAAGTGCTCCTAACTCAGGAAGGTGAAGAGAGGTTATTGCTCTTACCTCAGTTTACACTTATGATTTGATTGATGATTTTCATGCTTTTTTTGGGTCACACCCAGCGATGCTCAGGGATTATTCCTGGTTCTGTATCCAGGAATTACTCCTGGGAGTGTTCAAGGGGGAACACATGGGATGCTGGGGATGGAACCTGGGTCAGCTGCATGCAAGACATATTAGAGACTTGTCCTCTGAGACCTCCCAGACTCGCTTCTGTTTCTACTGACCTTAATCTAACCATCTTGCGGTCCCAAGAATAGACATGAGATATTTCTGGATTTATTTATATTAAGTTCTTTTTATATGAACTTTGTCATCTTGTTCATGCAGATTTAAGGTATATCTTGCTTGATGTGCACCTCATATTTCATTGGGAAAGACACTGAATGATATTTTCATCTATTTGACTTTTCAAGGAATTTTTCTCTTTCTCCTTTCCCTCTTGCCTCTGAGACAAACTCCTATTGAGCTGTGAGGTCTCAGGAGACTTGTCACTTAGTTTTAGAGCTCTTTCCCAGACATATATCTAGTTTTTCATTTAATCACACATGCATTCATTTAGCAAACAGATAGATGGAATTTCTAGGAAACATCTTTTGTTATTCTAAGCTATTAAGGATAAAGTAGAGACAAAGTTGTTCACTATTACAGAATTTATATTCTAATGGGAAGGGAGTCAATAAGAAAATGCCATCAGAAGTAAATATTTCTGACAGCAATAGCCACCTTTTATAAGTACTCCTGAAAGGAAAAAGGAAGGAAGTACAGGAGGCTGAAGGCCCTTATGGGGAATCAAAGAACTTTATTTATGACTCCTCTTCACCAAGCTGAAAGCAACTGCCATAGAATCTTCTTTATATTTCCATAGTCTGCATTCCCCTGAATTAATGATAAGCACAACTTCAGTACCTTAGTTCTTAGTACCTTCAGTACCTTCAAATGGGGGCTAGTGATGAGGACACTTGCCTTATACATGGCTGCCCTGGTTTTGATCTCTGGAACCCCATATGGTCCTGAGTACCACTAGGAGTAAGCCATGTACTTAGGTGTGAACTAAGACAAAAACAAACAAACTAAAACAAAGAAAGGACTATCCAAATGGCTATAGATATTTTAGGAATTGCACTGCAGATGACTGCAAATTTCAATGGAATTAAAACATTAAATCTAAGAGCAAGAATTCCTTGCAAAATTGGTATGTGTTGGTCCCCTTGGTTCTGAAGGGAAGGGCATACCAAAGACCCCACCCCTTTCTTTATTCCTAATTAAAAAGTAACCAGTTCCCTTCCCAGACTGTAATACAAACACAAGAATGTAATTCACCCCCCAATATGTCCCCTTTGCCAAAGATAGTTTCTGATTTCTTATTGTATTGGTCAGGTCCTACATCTGGGAAAAAACTTCTGACAGCCACTGGACAAGACCTTTTGCGAACACCATCCCAAGCTTTACTCTCAACTGGAAAAGTTCACAAATAAAAATAAAGATAAGAAAATGTGCCACTGCAAAGCTAATATGCTGTTGGCTAACTGGTAAACCAATTGGAATTAGTGACTACTAATTGAAAAACTGCCTGACAAAGTATTTTCCCATTAAAACAGGAATTTGCTAAAGGCATTTTCAATTATTTATAAGGCTTCAGTAAAAAGCTTCACACACCCCTAATACAGCCTTCCTCAACTTTGTTAGAGATCAAATTTTTTTGTACAAAGACACCAACCCCAAGTGACTTCAAAATTATATGTTAATGACCTTGGAATGTTCCTTCATTTTTATGAGGGCCTACCCTGCCCTCCCCCACATTTACAGTCTTCATATTAACTGAACAGATGCTTCAAACTTGCAAACCTAATAATGATCTATAAGAGTTAATATTTTAACCCTATTAAGGCTTATTTGTATTCCAGAAATTCACAATTCATTGGACATCTCTAAACAAGTAGAAAGCTTTGAAATGTTCATCATTTGAAAGGACATTTTAGATTAAGGTCTAGTCCCCTTTGAGATTCACAGGCATTAGAATGTCCTTTTGATTGCTTAGAGAACTTACTATTCTCAAAATTGGGCCAGAGGTTGAGTGCTACTGAGCCAAAATTGTGGATTGCAATCCTACTGGGAAGGGAATAAATCTGGAGCCCAATACCCCACTGGTGCTCAATGAATGTTTATTAATGAGCCCCAGCTTCTGACCCAGGCCCTGAGAATAAATCCAACTCAGGAAGATTATGCAAATAGACAAGAAAGTTCACCCAGCCCTACATGGGGTGTGGCCCAGAGAGGGAACACACCAGAGTCACTCAAGAGAAGGACATTCTCCCAGATGTCTCACCATGGCCCAGGAAACCCAGCCCAGCAGGTACATAACCCATTAAAGAATAACACGAAGGAACTTTTTTGTGAATGGCAGCAGGAACAGCTGTTGAAAATACAAGACACAGGAACAGTCTCTCCTCCAGTTTAGCAAATTCTTGGGCCAGAAGATCCTGGATGGAGACTGGAGAGAGAGAAGAGAACCGAAGTGCAACCTACAGGATTGTGAGGTAACTAGTGTGTCTGCAAAGTAGAATTAGAGTCAAGGAAGAACTTAAAAAAACAGGCTTAAGAGGCTGGAGAGATAATACAGCAGGCAGGTCTCTTGCCTTGCAAGCAGCTGACCTATATGATTCCCCAAACCCACCAGGAGTGATTCCTGAATACAGAATCCCTGAGCATCATTGGGCATTATCAATAAAACAAAAAATAACAAAAATAAGACTTAAACCATCTGTTTAAGAGCCTGAGAGATACTCAAGAAATACTCCAGTAGGTGTTTGTCTTGCACACAACCAGCCAGATCTGAATCCTGTCATTGCATATAATCCCCTGAGCATCAAATGATTCTTGAGCACAGAAGCAGGAATAAGACATGAGTACCACTGAATTCAGCCCTCCGCCCCCACCCCCAAATAAACATCTTTTCAATAAACAGAATAATCAGTCAAAAGCCACTGAGAGAAGAGTGCCTAGTTTCAGGAAGATTCAAACCTTGGGTAAGTGCCCCTCCAAAGACAAAACTTTCAATTTCTATATTCACCTTCTCTGATATTAACATAAAAGCCATGAAGGCTACCAAAAATTCCTAATAAGATTCACATCCAGGGTGCTCCAGGGTGGGTGCTCCACCCTGGAGCAGTTTCTTTCTCAATCCGGCCCAGGTATGCTGGTCCAGAGACTCTCAGACATGGGGCAGAGCGGTTCCTTGCTCTCCCTGTGCCCAGCCGTTCATGAGGCAGTCGGGAGGCATGGTGGGTTCCAGCCTTGGCCCACCACCCCGGCAGAACCTCACAACAAGCCAGACGACCCCCCCACCCACTCCATGGGCGCCGCCATTTTCCACATTGGACTTCCCTCTCATCAGAACTCCACCCAGCCGACCAGCCCATCACAGCCCGGATCATCGACACCCACCCTGGAGCAGTTTCTTCCTCAATCCGGCCCAGGTATGCTGGTCCAGAGACTCTCAGACATGGGGCAGAGCGGTTCCTTGCTCTCCCTGTGCCCAGCTGTTCATGAGGCAGTCGGGAGGCATGGTGGGTTCCAGCCTTGGCCCACCACCCGGCAGAACCTCACAACAAGCCAGACGACCCCCCACCCACTCCATGGGCACCGCCATTTTCCACATTGGACTTCCCTCTCATCAGAACTCCACCCAGCCGACCAGCCCATCACAGCCCGGCTCGCGCGCCGGCGGCCGCGTGGTTCATCAACAAAGTCTTTATTTGGAGGTGTTTATAGAGTATGCCTCCCCACGGCAAGCCTAGCAAGCTGCTCGTGTTGTATTTGATATGCCAAATGCCAGTAACAATTATATTAGATCATTCTCATGACCTAATATAATGGTTTGAGGCTCTTTATGTTCCTGTACCAAGCCGATGCCCTTGGCTCTACAGCATGTGACAGGACATATTGAGATATTACTGGTGCCCGCTCTAGCAAATAGATGATTAACGGGAAGATCGTGATCGTGATCGTGAAGATTCACATCTCTTCAGACTGCGGAGAAGGATGTTTGGGTAATCTGGCACAGTCATTAGCTATATATAATTATTGTTTTTAATCTAGTAAGTAAAACCAAACTTTGCAACGGTTTGTTTTCATCAAATATGTATGAAACCTCAGAAAAAGAGCGAAATAGCTCTGATCTTAAAGTGACAACGGAAACTAATCTTATCCCATATTGCCACAGTAGCATGCACAGCTCAAAGATAGTCACGTCTGCCATTAACTACATTCCCTCGACATTCTCTTTTCTTTTAATTGAAATCTCTGATGTGGCGATTACCTTTTTTCCTTCAGCTACACTCACCTTTCCTAGCCTGAAGGCCCATAACTTGTGAATTATTAAACAATCATATTTGTAGCGACAAATTGATTTTTTAAGAGAATCCATTTTGATTGAGATATTCAAGACTAATGATTTTGAGGTGAAGGTGTTTAGATACTACTAACTTGGATGAACTAAATTAGTAGGGCTTTTTCTTCCTATTTATATTATTTTCCATTAATAGAGAATCCAATGTTCTCACTGGCCTTGCTTTCTATCCATTTCTCAAGCAGGGCCATATTACCCCCAGTAGAGCCAGGGTAGGTATTCCAAGGGAGCTACAAGAAAAAGACACATAAATGGGGCGGTAAGTTATGACACAACATTGGCAAGCCAACCAGCAGGAAGGAGTTTTTCTAAAAGGAAACACACTGGGAGGGGTAATGGCCAGAGAAAGATTAAGAAACATTGCTCTATACCAGTATGTGTGACCAGTTGGTTTTCTCAACTGTCAAAGCACTTAATGTGTTAGAGAAGTGAGAACTGTCACCCCTCTATACAAGCTGCGGTGGCCATCTGGTCGACAGCCTAACCAGCAAGGGTTGAAGCCATGCTGAAATAGTTGGTGCTGGAGCTGCTGCGTTGCAACTAGTCAGAAAGCTTCTCTCAACCATAAGCAAGAGCCAACGAACTCCACAGGTTATGGGAAAGAGTATCATGACAGCCATGGGGCAATTAATGATAGTTACCAAAGGGCACTACAGACTCTCTCTCTGGGCCAGTGACTCCTTCTCTCTCTACAGAAGTCAATTCCCTTTGCCTATTATAGTAAATAATCCCAAACATAGTTATTTGAGATCTCATACACAGACTCACTCCTCAAAAGACTTTAGGTCATTGAAATGCTAAAAACCCATAACCTATGATGCTACCACCTCTGAGTTTGAAAAAGTGACCTTTATGAAACCGATTCTTCAGGGAAGTTGAATGTAAGTGTCTGCTCTGCCAGGATGCATTGCACAACCTTATCTGGAGTATTCCCATCAGGTCTCTGGTGATGCTATCTAGAGATGAGTTAATAATGAGTTCATTCTGCTGAAATTGGTAAGAGCTGCTTCTGGAACAGCTGCTTGTTGTTCTGCATTTGGTTACTTATTATTTGTTTATCTATCTATCTATCTATCTATCTATCTATCTATCTATCTATCTATCTATCTATCTATCTATCTATCTATCTATCTATCTATCTTTTGCTTTTTGGGTTACTCCTGTCTTTGCACTCAGGAATCACACCTGGCGGTGCTCAGATGACCATGTGGGATGCCGGGGATTGAACCCAGCAAGGCAAAAACCCTACCAGCTGGACTATTGCTTTGGCCCCTTATTGTTAATAATAGCATCACTATTATTGTTTCATATGTGCAGTTCTGCCACTTCACATCCACAACAGTGCTGAAACCAGCCACCATTATCCTAAGATCCCTATCCTGCCCCTGCAATCTATGATTTTCTCTCAGGGATTGTCTAACCCTTTGCTTTGTGCTCTGCACTCCACACATGAATGAGACGAGATGCCTCTGTCTTTCAGTTCAGGACGGGTTCACAAAGTTAAGTTTTTCTTCTGACTAAAAAGTGAGATGGCTAAGAAGATGGATTTGAGAATCTGCAATTCAAAGACAATTTGAGAGAGAGAAAGAGAGAAGGGAGAATGTGTGTGTGTGGAGAGAGAGAGAAAGAGAGAGAGAAGGAGAAGAAAAGTACGTGGCATGGAGGCAGGCTTGAGTGGGCCTGTGGGAGGGAAACTCGGGACACTGACAGCAGAAAACATACGCTGCTGAAGGGATGAGTGTTGGAACATTATATGACTGAAACTCAATCATGAACCACTTTATAACTGTGTACCTCACTGTTATACAACTAAAAAAAAGATTATTTTTTCTCAAGCATCAGCAAATCTTTTGCCACTGTCTTCACAGCATATAAGAGCCCTGCAACCCACCAAAGGGTGTCTCCCCAACTGCACGCATATCTGCAGGGACATGCCCACCCCAACCCCCCACCCCCCAGAACACCCAGCATCACTTCGAGTAAGTTACTCTGCTCTGTCTCACCTCCTTGGTCTCTGATAGACTGGTAGTGGCAGTGTCCTTGGGAGGGTCACTCCCATCATCTGGATCTTCTCCCTTAGCCACTCTTAAAGGCCTCTCACTCTTGCCTCCCTTACATGTTTACTCCATGCCTACTGCTACCTTTGCTTTTCTTGAACCTTCCCAACCTTCCCCAACCCTAGAATGCTTGTACTTCCCTGTTCCCAATGCCTGCAGTCGGCCTCCTTGGATGGGCACATGGACACCCTCTCAGCTTCTCCCCATCTCATCTGCAGTGTTTTTTCAGAGACTGGACCACCCCTGTCTCCAAATGCCAGCCCAGCCCTCGTCTCCCTCCCCCTATTGTATTGCCGTCATCTGACTCAGTCTAGGCTCCTTTAACTGTTTACTTTCTTTCTAGAATGGGAGATCAGTGGGGGCAAGGCATTGTCCCCCTCGTCCACTGGTGTACAGCTAGGATTCAGGACAATGTTGAGAAAGAATAAAAGGAGAGAGAAGGAGAGAGAGGGAAAGCGAGGGAAGAAGCCAGGAAGCAGGAAGGATATTAAATTGTGCCCTGTATTTAGCAATATTAGGGACCCTCATGAATCAGGTGGCAAGAACTGCCTGCCTACTTTTTAATGTGCTAAATGATCACAGTACTTTGAAAAACTATCAAATCTCCGTCATCATCCAGCCAGTTATAACAAAACAAGTCAGTCACGAACCTGGTGGAACACTCAAAGCTACAAACCAAATAGATGATAATCAGACCCAGAATCATTAATATGTTTGTTGATTTTAAATAAAGAAAACCCAAGTCAGTAAATTTGAACTGCATCCATCTTTTCAAGAACTGTTCACTCATGGGCAGCCCAGAAATTCCTGATACGAAAATAATCTTCTCTAGATTCCTTCAGATTCTCCAAAGGTGGAAAAATAGCTTCAAAAAAGATCTCAATATTTCTTAAGCTAAGGTGCACAATATTTCTCATTGGAGCCACATATACCTTTGTCTCCAGCATTCTCAAGATAAAGAAGGGAAAAAAAGCTGGTTTATAATTTTTTTAAACAGGGGGGAAAACATGAGCAGCAGCACTTTAAAACTTCTCAGTTGGAAAGGGATATTTTTGGTCAATGATCTATTTTTATTTCTGCTCGGCTGTTTCTCGAGGAGTCCAATGACAAGGACCTGTCCTTCAAAGTTTTACTCCATGAACAGAGAATTAGCATTTTCGATGATTTTCCATGGATCAAGTATACAGGTCTCTTTCTTCCACCCCTCCCTGCCCCCCCACCCTGAAGATAGGCAGGGGGACAGGTCCTGGGTAACCCTTTCCCTCTGCAGCATTTTCCTTTGGGACTTCCTCAGCAAACATTCTTGGCAAAGTCATTTCTACATTTCCCTCCATGACAGCATGAGAACCACTGATAGGGAGGCAAATATAACACAAGACTCAGTTTAAATGAATGAGCTTGTGTCAGTTTTACCCTGCAGCTGACGATTTTTGTCTCTCCTATTGATTCTTCAGCAAAACAACTTAATCGTATTATCCTGAATAAATTACTCAAAACTGTTACCTCTACAGACATGTCAAATAAAAGCAAATAGCAATTGGGGAAGTTTATGAGATTAGATGGACTATCAGCTGGAGAACAAGCATTCTAGTTCACAATTTGGGGAAGAATGTCCATATAGTCATTATTTGCTGTTATTGTCTACACGGATAGATGTGGATAAGGTGACAGTCTTCCCAGGAAATATCATTCAAGACACTTCTTTCTTTCACAATGACAAATGGGAGCAGTGGTAGCAATTTTTATTTGTAGGAATCTAACTTTGACTCATTTTTATTATTCTTCAGTAATGAGCTTTGTGTTTTGTCTTGTACTTAAACAATGGATGATATTCCCATGGAATTCTGATCTCCTTGTTACTCAATGGTTTTACAAAAGGAAGAGAGAGTATATGTTTGGATACATGACAATCTGTATATGGCCATAATTCAGATGCTTTAGAGGGTAATAAGCAGGAGGTAGAGCCCTCTAATCCCAAATAGTCAATTATGGTGAACCTGAGAACATGGAACATTAGATCAAAGCTGGAATCACCCTGGCTCTCACTTTCTGCTCATTACTTTCCCTACTAATATTCATCAAGCCCAGTGGGACCTAGTCATCCCTTTTTCCTTTTTGCCTCTCTTGTCTGGCCTGGAGAAGTCCCTGGGCACAGTATCAGAGCTGGAAAGTGTAGTATCTTTGCTCCATCTTGGCTTACCATAACTTTTGGAGAACTTTTCTCTGCCATTCTTCATTTTTTTTTTTTTTTTTGCTCTTTTGGGTCACACCCGGCAATGCTCAGGGGTTTCTCCTGGCTCTTCACTCAGGAATTACTCCTGGCGGTGCTTGGGGACCATATGGGATGCGGGGATCGAACCCTGGCCGGCATGGGCCAGCCGCGTGCAAGGCAAACGCCCTACCCGCTGGGCTATTGCTCTGGCCCCTCTCTGCCATTCTTCAAGTCTAACCTTTACTCTACCAACTGCAACAGACTTTATCTTGGTCCCTTAGGCCCTTGGGAGTGCAGCTCAAGTACAACTTGACAATATTAGGAGAAAACATTAGTGCCTGCCCAAAATGATTCTCCAAGAGGACTTAACTTGGAGTTCTTAGCCTTGGGGGAACTCATTTTTGAAGTTTTTTGAAATTTTTAACAACTCCTAATTGTTGTTCTTTTCTTATGTTTGGACAGCACATTCTAGCACCTCTCCAGAGAATGTGAATGTTGAGAAGGTCCTAACAAAACTTAGACTATGTCACGGCCACACTCCTGCAGCCTGTCATACCTGGGCTCTCAGTGCTATTTCACTCAAAGTTTATTTTTTCTTTTATTAAATGTTTTGGCTTTTTTAGGTCATACCTCAGTGATATACAGGGGTTCCTCCTGGTTCTGCACTAAGGAATTACTACTGGCAGTGCTCAGAGGAAAATATGAGATGCTGGAATTGTACTTGGGATGTCCACATGCAAGGAAAATGCCCTCCCTGCTGTACTATCACTCTGCCCCCCCAAATTTATATTCTACAAACCATTCATTATTTCAAGTACTTACAGCTTTCAAAATTGCTGTTGGAAAACTGAGGGAAAGGTAGATTAACTCATTTACCTAAAACAGGGACTGGCAAATGACTGCCCAGCGGTTAAACATACCTCTCCCTACTTCTAGCCTTCCTAATTTTCCCAGCAAAATTGTCACAGACAAACCCCATCTTTTACCTACAGCCCAAAGCAGGTCTGCTCTGAAATGGCAGAGTTGAGTATCTATGACATTGACACAGTGGCAAACCAGAGTTTGCTACTTGGCTGTAATGAAGCAAACTATGAGCCTCTATCCCAATATCACGTCAAATTTGATTTTTTAAAGTCCAGTCCATCTCCTTTTTGCAAAGAAGAAAATGGCATCTATTCAGATGTGCTTATCCTACCAAAAGCAAAAGGAGCTCCAGGAAATTGTGGGTTCAACTATTCGGAAGGGGCTACTCTATTTTTCACTTCTACCTAAATTTCTCTCTGTCTCGTTACCCTGATAAGTTCCAAAATAAAGGGCAGAAAGAGCTATCCCTACACACCCACCATACTTGTTCTCATCAACAGGAACTCATATTGAAAAATCACTATATATGGAAAATCTGGTGATAAAATAAGAACAGTGGGACATTTTGGTTTCTTGGAAAAGAATCCCAGAAATCTCAGTCCAATGTTTAAAATAACATCTCCCAAGAGAAGTTTACAGAACATCCCTAAGCACAAGGGCTTTTCCATACACAACTATTGTGTCCCAACTTTCTTTCCTTCACTGTTTGAAGCCTAACCTCCCAGTTCCAACCCCTTTCCTTTAACCTGGCTATTGGTGATGCTTGTTTTAATGCTAACCTATTGCCAAAGTAAGTTATGAGTCTAATCATCTCCTAAGCATCTTCAGGTATATGACCCAAATGAACCACAGACCTGAACCAGTGGAAAACTGTAACTCATCACTTTCAAACCATGTGTCCCACTTTTAAATCTCACCACCAAATGAATGATAGTAATTTTTTAAACCAATAATCTATCCTTAGCTAATACCATATTTCCTTCTAATGAATGACCAGCCCATTTCATCCATTTGTTATTTTTGCAGTCTATTTCATCATTCCAATTTCACAGGCACTGTCATTAACTCAAAAACACATCATCTCCTCCATGACCACTGCAAGAGACTCTAATCCTAAACAACCCCCAATTCCTTTACCCATCAGGCGAGATTAGATTTGAGCTTAGCTTTCCTAACCCTCTCTCTATCGTCTCCCACGGCTTTAACAAACCTGTCCCACATCTCTCTTCATGCAGGCTCACCTTTCATTCTGAAGTGTGTTCCCCCACCTTTTAGAGTTGTAGGGAAACAATAACTCTACCATAATTCTCAGTGAAAATCTTACCTATATGCTTCCTTTCCTGACAATTCTATACTGAGGACCTACAGACCATGCTAGTTGCTGATTACATGCAGTGAACGTAAAGGGCAGGTATCGCTTTTTATGTTCTTCTGTCTGTTTTTGGAGTTACGCTTGACTGGACTCAGGGCTTATTCCTGGCTCTATGTTCAGGGGATCACTCCTGATAGGTTCAGGTGATCAACTGCAGTGCCAGGGATCAAACCTTGTCAGCTGCATGCAGTGCCCTACCTGATGTACTATTGCTTCAGCTCCCAAGAGTCCCTTCTCTATGCCAAGTCTGACCTCTTCCCCTTTGGGCAGAACGGTACTAGACTGCTAGGGTGCCTGCCTCTGCATTGTGGCATAGCTCACATCTTGATGAAATATATGTTGAAAGAATGGAAGAGCTTGAGACATGGTCTTCTCATCTAAATTATTCTTCGTCGGTGGTCTCAAAGGATGCAATCAAAAGCAAGATCATGGTCAACCATATAGAGTGTGGGACACAACCATGTCAGTTCCGATTTTGGTTTCACTTATCCCTTATTCAGACAATAATAGTGCCCTCTTTCTCATGAGTCAATGAGGCAATCCCCCATAACAAGTGTTTATAGGAACCAGCGACTGGCCTAACTTAGCCATATACTGTCATTTCCACTCCTTTGAAATTTCACACTGCACTTCTCCATGCACCAAAGAACTTGTGGGGACAAGTGAAAAGTTCATCTTCTGTCCATCAGCCAGCAGTTTCTCCACAATTTCCAACTTCCAGATGAGCTCCTGATGTTAGAACTCAAAGAGCTAAGTGCAGAGACCCAGTGTTTTTTCCAGCCAGGGCTTGTTTGTCAAGGATAAGGGTCAGGAAAGGGAAAGCTACTGGTTATGGATGTTAAATCAACAATTTTTTTTCCTGACAACCAGCCCTGGGCCCCTGTTCTCCCCATGTCACGGCCTGTGATGACTGAGTATCTCCCAAGCATGACCAAACGATTAGCGGGGCTGTGTCTCTGCATCCCCACCTTAATGGGGGCTCTTTTTTCCATTTGCCTGTGTTAAAGCCTGAGCGCTCCGCTGCCCCGTGCATTTTCAGCTTGATGATTTCATTATTCTCCACAGTTTCCTCCTCCCTTCTTCAGCCAAAACCGTCTCCGCAAAGGCCAGGAATTCCGCACCCCCAGCCTCCCCTCCATCCCCCCAAATCTGAAAATATAAAATAAAAATAAACTTTGGCACTGAAAATCTGTGCCACTTTGGCTACTTGAAAAAAGCACAAAATAATGAAGTTCACTCAGACTACCACAGTCAGAGAACATGCAGATACAAGCTGGCTCTTCAACAAAATATAAATAAAGCATTATTATTATTATTATTATTATTATTATTATTATTATTCCTGGCTCTGCACTCAGGAATTACTCTTGGTGGTGCTCGGGGGACCATATGGGAAGCCAGGGATCGAACCCAGGCCAGCACAGGCCGGCCGCGTGCAAGGCAAACGCCCTATCCGCTGGGCTATCGCTCTATTATTATTATTTTAGATCTGAAGAGGAATGAGGCAAAACGTATTTGTCCTGGGTGGGCCCTGGTATACATGTCTACACCACAGATCTGAAGACATCGGCTTCAACCCTGCTTAGCTGCACCACCCCACCTTCCTATCTCACCCCATTATTGTGCACAGGGAGCAGCTGGGAAGGGGGCATATGGAAAATTTCTACAGACCTTGTCAGCTTGCAAAGCACTTTCAGGATAAAAAAGCATGAAAGGGAACTTGTTCAATGTCACGGGGTTGCAAAGCATGGAGTCCTGTATTCGAAACTGCACTCCCTCTGGCCCCTCAGGTGTCACTGCCAGGATGAGAGAACCAGAGTGATGAACTCTGCTCCCCATCCAGAATGGGGGAGAGCCGGGCTCCTTCTGCTATTTCTGCATGCTGGTCTAGAGTCTCCCAGGCAGCGGTCATCTTCCCATCTCAGGAGTGACAGCATGCATGCTGTAGTGGGGGTTCTTGGCCTCTGGTAGCCCTAGGGGCCTGTCATCAACAAGCAGACCCTGCCACAGGCACACAAGGCCATATGAGCCACCCCAGACTCACAGCATCCCCGGTAACTAGCATGATGGTAAAAGCCCGGACCCAGGCGTCAGTTCCCCAAGGTGTAGCTCTCTCCTCTCCCCATTTTCTGACCTTGCACATGCTCCCCCAGATCCTCAAGCCTCAGCTTCCTTATCTATAAACAGGATGGCTCCACAATCTGATGGTTTTGACACGGTGTCAGGAGGAAATAACACGTGGAATGTGCTTAGCACACATTTTGTTAACAGATTCAAAATCCAGAGTGCTGTCAAAAACAGTGGCATTGGGCCAGAGAGAGCACACAGGGGGTCCAGGGTGCATATCTTGCATGCACAAGGCTTTGAGTTTGACCCCCTGACACCCCATGATTTTCTGAACATCTCTAGGTGGGGGCTGGTAGCCCCCAACACTGCCAGGCCAATGTGGCATTCTTCTTTAGTCCTGAGCATCACATCATTCTGATGGATAGCCAAAGTCACCAGAAAGGGCCCCCACGTCTGCTGAGTGCTAGTAGGAAGGCGCCCCTCCACCCTTGCCGCCAAATATGCCAATATACCAATAACGTGATGAGGTAATACGTTTTCCTAGGTAAAAAACTTTTAGTTTTTTGTCAATCGGAATTTTTATTCCGCATGAAATGAATTTATAAGTCATCCATATAGATATGTGGAATTTAAACCCTATTTAAAAGTATATATATGGAATTTAAACCAAAGGTTGACACTATCCAGTGACTAGTATTTTTTTTATTTTTTGTAATGCATACTAGACTATTACAAAACCACTTCCTTCTAACAAAATGTTATTGAAGAGTCTTGCATGCTAATTGGGTTTCTTACACAGAGCGAAGCCTTATCTCCCAGAAGGTGACAATGTCCCCACTAGCCATTCGGCAAAATAACTCCGTCTCCTACCACACTGGCTACAGTCACAGAAGATGACGCTTCAGATCTAAATATAGGGTCACTATGCTGGGGCTGGGGCGGGGGCAAGACAAAGAGAGGAGGCAGACGAGCGATGCGGACTCCAAATAGCCACTGAACATGAGGACATTCAGCACCTCTCCTGTGTCAGACTCCAGCAAATCTCATGCTTTGTTGCCTGAAACAAAAGAAACAAGGGCTGCGTCCAGGTTCCTCGGAGCCCCTGGCAGAAATACCTGCTTCTGACTCTTTTTTCTTTTGAAGAACTGAGAGCTGAAAATAAATCCGTGCAAACTCAAAGACCTTCTAATCCCCAAGCTGCATCCACCGCACACTTAGGGCAAACGTCCTGCTCACCCTGCTGCCAGCAGCCCTATGCCAAGGCACTCCCTGACATAAAAGTTTCACCTGGCCAAGTCGGAATCATGGAGCGCCTGTCTCGACCGGATTTGTTTCTCTAACCCCTTCACTACGGATGCTCTGTAGAAGGCGTGGGCAGAAACAACATGTGTTTGGGGGACAAAGGCTGACCATTCTAACCGTCTCTATAAAAAAAGAAAGTGCTGACAAGGGAAAGGTTTGCAAAGGTTCCCTGAGCCCATTGATGACACACAGGTTCACAAAAGTGTCTGCTCAGGAAGGTCACGACCCATCAACACTGCAGAGAGTCTTTGGGCTGTTGCCCTCCAGAAGCATCAGGGTGCTGTGCTATAGCAGAAGCCCTCCATAGGCCCCTCGAGAATTCTTTTGCACAATTCTGAGCTGTTCAGAGCTCATATTTGGGGACTCATCTGCATTCCTGCCAAAGCGAGAGGGTCTACATGCATGAGGATTTGTGGCATCCCGGGAGAATTTTGGGTCCATAAACCAGTGAATGAGCCCCATTAATATCTATATGTAGCTTTTTCATCTGTGACATAAATGACATTTTTTACTTGCCTATTTCTGAATCTTCTTTATTAAATAATAAACTCAAGAATAATTTCGTACAAATCACCCGTATATGTAACTATTATTCCTTATTATTACAATGGCTTCGCAGGCAAAATTTCCGAATCATGGTAGAGTTTGCCAGCGTGGAACCCTTTTATGAGTGCAGATCCCAAGGCAACTTTCATAAAAACCAAACCTGCAAAAGATCACTTGGAGTCTATGAATGACTGAACTACACAGAGACTTACAAGTATCAGAGGTTGGCAGGGTAAGGTAAAAAGTCTTGATAAAGAGTTTTTTTGTTTCCCCTTTGAATCTGCCTCACTCCAACAAGAAAAAATCCTTTAGCTAGCATACATGCCAACACCAAACACCCTCAACATCTAGCAAAGAGCATATTAACAAAACTTCAAGAAATAAACTTGAAGCATCACCCTCAGATCCAGTTCAGAGACAGAAGAAGTGGTGGAGAGTTTCTACCAGTCTTTCAAGGACAAAATTTCTCCCACAATGACTAAATCCCCATAAATGACTTTATGTCTCCCTAGGAAGAAATAATCCTTCTCACTCCTACAGGCTTCCAGAATCTATATGCTAAATGCTATCTGTTAAGAAATTGCTTCTTCTTACTGTGGAATTCAGCTTACCTTTTCTATCCAGGGGGAGGTAGTTGGGGGCTAATCATATACGAATGCCACATAACATTGCCATGTATGGTGGTAATCACCATAACCACATCATGCCTGGGGTCACTCAGAAAAGCCCCCTGGCAAAGACTCAAAAAGGTCCTTGCATTATAATCTTTGTTTTACAGCTAGTCCAGAAGAGGCATGTTGGCTAGTGGAATGACCTCATGGAGATTGGCAAGAACTTGGGACACAATAGCCATGAAAATGTTTTAAATTCTCTAGATCTTCTCCAAAACCTTAAAAGTGTACAAAATACCAAAAGCACATCTAAAACCCATGCTGTGGGCCATGGTAGCTCGCCTAAAATACCTTAGCCCTTCTCTCTCTCATGGTTTCCTCTCTCCCAGGCCCCATGTAGAAACAGCTCTGTGCTCCAGTGACAGTTCTTAAAGGCAGGTGTTTGGAAAGCACCGTCTCTCATATTGCATCCACGCTCCTTCTTGGTTGAAGGACCCAACAGTAGTTCTAGTGACCACAAGAACTACTGGCATTTGGCTGAGGGACAGTTGATACATTTAACTTGAGCTAATAGTTTATGTGGCTTGTACTTATTTCCACAGACAGTGAAATGACTGGCAGTCACCCTCCTGTAGGAATAACCTAGAGGGCTTCCTCTTCCATCCTATCAAACATGGGCAACATAGAGAGCAAAAGATAGAGTTGACAGAACGCATCCCTCTGTGTCCTGACACAGAACAAAGACATGGGAGAGAAATAAGGTTTCAAATGCACGAAACAAGATGCAAGTCTAGAAAATTCTTCTAAATCTCTTCTCACTGCTCATATATGAAAGAAGCTTGATAGAGTTTTCCCCCCCAAATTTGACAACAATCCTTAAAATTTACATAACATTGCCAATAATGAAGCATGGCTGAAAGGAGCTTTTTAAACCATCAGTGGTAAAGAACAAATTTCAATCAACACGCCAGAGGAAAGACTAAATTATCTTTTCTATTCTCTCTATTGAAAGTGGTATTACAAAATCTTTGTGGTCCTATGAAGAGGCAATCAAAGAGCATAGAGCAAAAAAAAAAAAAACTATGGGGGAGGCGGGAATGTTTTCTAGAAGATTGTGAGAAAGTTAATATAATTGTGTTAATTTTTCTTGAATTTTAGTGTTGTGATATGCATGAGTGTTGTTCAATTTTAATTTTTGTTTCTTTTGGGGTGATGTCAAAGGTGGTCACCGGTGACGCCAGGCTCAGGGTTGAGCTGTGCTCAGGAGACATCAGGATAAAACTCGGCCTCCCACACACAAAGTATCACTCCAGCCCATCAATCTATTGCCCTAACCCCTAAATTTTAAATTTGTGTTGATTTCCTTTCTCCTTTTTAATAACTCCTACGATATTTAATTTTGTACTTTTTACCTTATATCTTTTCTTCACTACACCTGTTCATCCGCATTTGGACCCCAAATGCAAAACGTTATTAACCCAAGGGGTAAGGGGTTGAAGCAACCACAGCAACTGTGCAGGAGTAGCTGATCATGAGCCCTTGCTGGCTCGTCTTCCCCTTCTTCCTCTGATGTGTCTTGCCAAGAGATCAGGAACACAAGCACGTGTGGGCAATAAGGAATATGAATCCTTCTTAATTTCAGAGGGAAAAGACATGAGAAGGAGACAGGGCCAAGAGGGTGATGAGAGGCCGGAGCGATAACACAGAGAGTAGGGCATTTGCCTTGCAATCGGCTGACCCAGGTTTGATCCCTGGCATCTGATATGGTTCCCTGAGCACCACCAGGAGTAAGCCCTAAGCATTGTTGGGTGAAACCCACAAAAGAAAATAGTGATAAATAATCTTTCCTGCCACCTACCACTCTCTACCAAAGGCACCTCAGAATAAGTAAGATGGCCAAGGGCTCCAAGGAAAGAGTGGAAGCTCCATCATCCTCACAGCACTTCTCCTGCACCTATCACACATGGATGCTTTTGTGGTTGCAGTTTTGTCCAAAGACAACCTCCGGCCACTATGATGACTGGCCAGTTTGTTCACATGGCAGATGGTAATGGGTCTAGAAGGCAATTGCCTATCCAGGAGAGAGGTTTTAACTCCTGGTAAGAGGAGAAAGGGCTAAAAAAGAAAATATATGGTGGGGGAAATGTCTGACGTGGCATGCAGGGACTCCAGGCATTGGTGGAGGGCTTGGTGTTGAACATACACCTGAAAATCATGAATTCCTTCAAATTTTGTAATTCATAATAACTTGATGAAAAATAAGATTTTTTAAAAAAGAGGGAGATATGAAGAGAAAGAGAGATATAGACAAAGAGAGAGAAAGAGAGACAAAGAGAGAGGAGAGAGGAGAGAGAAAGACAGAGGAGAGAGAGTGAAAGAGGAGAGAGTGAGAGAGGGGAGAGAAAGAGAGAAAGAGAAAGGAAAGAGAGAGAGGAGAGAAAAAGTTTACTCAATCATCCTCTTGCTCACATCTTGATTGGAAGGCTCTGAGACTCAGTGGGCCCAACACCTCCAGACAGACCCAGAGGCAGAAGTCACTTCCTCTTTCCTTCTTTGTCTTAAGTCACCTCCTTTTTCTTGAGGTCCTTTTCCAAATCACTTGTCCTTGACTCTTTGTCTATTGCTTCTGGGGAAATTCAAACTAAGACCCAGTGATAGCTCAGCCCTCAACATTTTGAGACACACCCCAGTTGCAGCGTCATGTCACTTGCTGTGTAGAGGCCAAAAGCAACGGCAACCTACCCATCAAGAAACAGTTCAAGAAGTGAAAAAGAAAAAGCTCAGCTTAAGCCAAGTCCAATGCTACTGGTCTCTGTGTTGACCCCCAGGAATAGGAAGCCCTCAAGAGCCTCAGTGTTCAGAACCAATGGAATTAGGACACAACATAGACAAAGTCACATGTCCGTTATTGGTCTTGAATCAATACTCCAGCACTGGTTGTGTTGTGAGAACTCATCAAAACAATCATGGCAAAGTCTGGTCCACTTTTTAATGAGAATTTCTCAGTACCTATTCTTGAGAATAAAAGGCTAGAAAAATAGAAAAAAATGACCCCATACCAATCTTCTGCTGCTTCCTAGACACCTTCTGACCACAGACATCAGGGACTGGCTGTCAGAATCCACATTAGAGGTCTAGGAGACTCTTGGTGTGAGGCTCCTGTTTATCTACATGATGCCTTTGGGCACAGCAAAAGAGACAATTGTCTTCTCCCCTGCCTGCCTGCTTTTCAGAGATCCTTGCTTCATGTCCTCCCCTGGTGCTCGGCTCTGACCTCGTCCCATTTCAGACCACTTCATCCACACTTGGCTCCTCTCCATAGGTCAGTCTTTGGCTGAAAACCTGACAGTGCACATCTTTCTGGTCTGGCTGAGAGGCTCAGTCACCTCTCTCTCACCTGCCCAGCGGCAGGCTCGTTCACCTGCCCAGCGGCCTTCAGAGACCAAGAATGGACAGATGCCTCTCTCCTGGCAGCCTCCCTTGGTCCCCTCAAGTTCTCTGTAAGCAAAAGGAGAATGTTGACCAAAAATGAATGTTCAGACAAAATTAAATGAGAAAAGAAAATTACAGAGAGAACAAAAGACCCTCTTGTGTGTGTACCTCTCTGCTAGCTCAGTAGAGAAATGGCTCCCCACCTAACTACCTTTCTCTCAGACATGGTCCAGAAATTACAATCATCACTGCCATATTTCCACTACAAATCCAGAGAAGCAGACATCACGACCAGAATGGAATTGTTCTCATCTACCCAAATCTAAGTGCCCTTTATTTCTGTAGCTACTTATCTGCAAACTGAACCATAGGTAATTGCTGTCAATGAAACATCTGACATAAGTATCTTTTATTTCAGAAAAGGAGATTTATAAGTGTCCTAATGCTTCCAGTTAAAACCATCAACCAAGTGGTAAAAAATGATTTCTAAGGTGTCACTACTCAAAAAACAAATTCAGCCCCAATCTTTGATAATGTGTGACACCAGTCAGCATGAAAATACAATCCCTGGAACTGGTCTACTGAAATATAGTCCTTAAACCTCTCAAACAATGATATACAGCCCCAATCTCCTTCTTACAACTTCCATCTCACATTGGTTGCTCACTTACACACATTAACACATCTTTTTTCTTTCCCAGAGAGAATATATGTTCCTAAAGCTTTCTGTTTCCAGGCAGAATGCTTTGATTCCAGGGGGCTTCTAACTATGCCTCATCATTGGGTGCCCATAAGACAGTTTCTGCTGGAAAAGGTTGGTGACAAGAAAGCTTCTTTATCCTATGACTAGCTGGGATGTTCAAACAACTCCCACCGCGTACTTTCGAAGGTGGGTGTATGCCTTTAGTCTAGGAAGCAGCAGGTGTCTGGGGTAGGGCGGGAGGCCATATCCTGAGCCTTTTGTTACAGTTCTCCCTTAGGAGGTAGATGATTAATGAGCGACATAAATACAGAACACACGAGAACAGCTACACCCATCAATTCTCTTCATGTTAGCTGGATTCAGGAAGGTCACTGAAGATTTTTACAACAAGGATCTACTCTTGGATCAGACCACCCAGGGTATTACCTGAAAGGCAGAGATGAAGTTCTAGAGTGGCAGGTACTAATTAGCAGCGTCCTGTCCCCAGAAGCAGAATATCTGACCTGAGAATGAACAGGCAGTGGCCAGTAAATCTTTGGAGACTTTGCTTGTAGATGTCTGGGTCCTACTGACACTAAAGACTCCATCAATATCAGGAAAAGACTATTTCCAGCTGGGCTTGCTTTGTGTCACTTAGGCACCCCATCCACAGTTTGCTCCAATGAAACACTGTCCCCCAGTATGGCACTGGCATGGAGTTGACTGAGATTCCATCCCAAACAGACAGGTCATACACAAAGGCCAAACAAAAGCTAAGAAGTTGTTTCCATGTGGATGTGGGATTTTGTGCTGCCTGGAATTTCTAGACCAACTGAATCCATTGAACCTGCATAAACTCAGGGAAGTCGGGTACCAAGGCTTGACTCTGGCCACACATCCTAAACCACACACAGAGCTATTGTTTCCAAGCTGCCAGTCTTTGCGACTCCTGGAGAGCAATCTTTAACTACTTATGATGTTGAAAGCCTTTTGAAAGTCGTATTCACTAATGGAAGCACCTCTTACATATTTTATAAAACTAAACAAACATCAAAGTTAACACTCAAAGGCAACTTGTTTTTCTAAACTCTACAGAGCCTTGTCAGCATATAACTCCCTCCTGCAGGTTCAATTCAAATAAATGGCACAAAAGCTCTGAATTATCAGGAGAGAAAAATTCTGATTTTCTGCTTCCTGAAGGCAACAAATCTGTTTAATGTTGTTGGATAAGAGTACAGCATGGTGCAGGTTGCAAAGAGGACTAGAAATGTCCTTTAGGGGCAGGAACATGATCGCACCCAGCTGTCAGCTTCCTTTTTAATGCAGTAATTTCATAACTTAGCTAGCTCCAAAGTTGAATGATAACTGAAGTGGAGTCATACTTCCCACAAACCTTTTCAGGGGCTGGGGAAAACACAGGGTTTAAAGTACTACTTTGCCTTGCACGCAGATAGCCCCAGTTCCTGGCACCACACCTAGTCACCTGAGCACTACCAGGAGTGAGCAGAGAGCCAAGAGTAAGCCCTGAAAACTGCTGAGTGTGGCAAAATTAGCACCTAAAACTTTAGAGCCTCCCAAAATTTCAGAAAAAAAGGCATACAGGCTTAAGGTACACCATTAGTGGTAGCTGTTAGTGACCAGAATGACAACAATGAACAGTGACTCAGCACTAACCATGTGTCAAGCACTGTTCTAGAACATCCTGCTAGACTTTATTCAGCAGATGGGCCCCCTAAGCCAAGGAGACTCACATATTTTGATCCCTGGCACCACACCACACCATATACCTTGCCATCACATATCTTCATCACCATCTGAAAACCAGCACCATGCTGGCCACCATCACACCCCACTCTTAACCCAGCTACATCCTTACCTGCCGACTTTATACTGATTTAATTGTTTGCTTGTTTATTCATTGATTAGACATTGGTCTGTAAGTTCCTCAGGAACAGAAACTTTCTATTATTCACTCTTGATTATCTGGAAACCAGAAACACTTAATAGTGGGTGGATGGATGGATGGATGGATGGATGGATGGATGGATGGATGGATGGATGGATGGATGGATGGATTGATAACAGGCAGATGGATTTCATTCACCCTCTAAAATAACTTTGCAAAGTACTGTTTAACCCCAAGCCCAAGCATGATACTTCAATCCTACTTTCTCCTTGGAATCAGTCAACAATGCGAAGCTATCTTGAACTTTGATCAAAGAGAGAGTCTCTCCCCCCACCCCTTTCCATCCTCCTACCTTTCCTCCACAGAACTCAAGTTTCAGTCTCTCTCCACCTGAGCATTCTCAGAGCCAGGCAAGGAGCAAAGTATGCACAGCGGATTCAGTATCCAGGCTACTTTTATCCTACTTATTTGCAAGTTCAGAATGGAGAGTTCTATTCCCGAGCATTTTGGAGCAGAGAGAGCTAAAGTCTCGAGCCTTTCTGGGTCCCGGGAAGCACCTCTGCAGTGTGACCACGCGTGAAGTCAGGCACGGACCCAACTCAGGGAAGTTCATTTCTGTAAACTCACCAGGAGATGATGATGAAACAGCTAAGGGGAAGGTGATGGATTTTCCCATTCCGCAGTCTCGTTCATTTATATCCAAGACCCTCCACTTCCGAGGTACCCTGTTGAATGAGTCACTCCTGGCCACATTTGTGCCTCAAAAAATATTGGGTAGAGACTGCTCTCATTCTGGCTCCTGTTCTACAATGATCTCACTCTGGCTCCTGGTCCATAATGATGAGGTTCTGCCTGAATTATAACCTACAGCAGATTTTTCAGTTACTTTCTTTCAGAAAAAAAAAGACTTTCATCTTCCTTAGTGCCTCAATTTTTATCTCCAGGTAAATATCACTATTTCCCCAATATAGTTTAACTTCATGAGCACTAAGTAGGAAACCAGGAGCCAATGTTTTAATTGCTCTAATAAAATGAATCATCTGTTTCATGGGTATTTTACTCCTTGAAAAGATTGGGGATTTTTTCCTTTTCTGCAATGTGTAAGTGCATTTCTGAGACTTCTTAAATGCTAGCCTATTCCTGAACTCAATAACTCCATTTGCCATCACAGACTCCTTGGAACGCATCTCTAAAGTGGATTGCATGGCTCAGGGGACGGATAATGGGCTCTGGAGTCACTGACTCTGAAGGCACTAGTTCAAGTAGAGTCCAGATTTCAGACCATGAACATCACAGACATGAACATATCATCACAACTGACAACAGTTGGGTTTCATCAGTGACAAGAGGTTAATGGGTCTTTTCCAGATCTAGGACCCGAGACTCACATGACAGGTAATATTGTTATCATCAAAGTATGGAGACTCTCATAGAGATGGGGCCCCTAGAAAAGTTAGCTGTGACTTGTGTGCAACTGGAGGGTGTCATGCTAGGTGAAGTGAGCCAGGAGATCAACACTGCAGGACTTCACCCACAGGCAGAGTGTAAAGAAATAAAGAAATGGATTAAATAATTCCTTATAGAAACCAATCCTGAGACATGATCAGGAGAACTGGGGAGCGAGTTGGGACTAAGAGGGGAATGGACAGTGGGGTAACAGTTAGGGGAACTTCAAACACTGTTGGAGGGGCAGGTGTAGCAGTTCTGCAACTATGAAATAAATACTCAATTCCATTGAAAAGATGTTTCCTCAATTAAAAAAAGGAAAATATCATGGAATGCCCCTCAAGGAGCAGATCTGGTGGCTGATGCAAGTCTACCACATTATATACAGATATACCCTCTTGCCCCTGTAGTCAACACAAAAGCTCGCATTCTACTTGACATTAGTATTAAGAGTATAACACACTCGGGTCTGAATGCCAGCCTTCTATGTTCATACACTTAAACACCCAACCCAAAGCAGCCTTAGCAGTGCAGGTGTGAGTGCAGAGTCTGACGACTCTGTCTTCAGAGTCTTCAGAACCACCCTGACCCCAAGGGGACTTTAAATGGGGGCATTAGGTCTCTTTCTTAAGAGTAGGGATACTCATCCGCACTGTAAAGCACAGGCTCTGTCATCTGTAGGGGGCGGTGACTTGGCACTCAGTCACAGGAAGTGGGATGGGGGTGGGGTATGACGACGTTTTTCTCAATAGAATTAGCTGACATTATGGCATGTGCCCATTTAGAATGGAAAGGCACATCATAAAAATGCCAAAACTGTGGAGAAGAAAAACATTAAAGGTGCTCAATAGCAGACTCTTAAGGACAGACCTAATTAAAGAGAAAAGCCATAATAAATACACGGCTCTTGAAATCTGTCATTGGGTGATACTGCTGCTTGACTCTCGGTACCTTAAAGTCACTCTAAATGGGTCCCCCTCTATAGAAGCCCCTGTTGATCATACCTGAATACCTGGTCTCTCACGAGCTCCATTTTGGTAGGTGCGGTGCTGTGGGATCCTTGAGAGACTGTCATGTGGAGCCTCACATTCAGCAACACACACTAACACCAGTTTTGGCTCCCTGACATCCACCAGAAAAGGGAGGGGCAAGCTTGAACAGAGAGGGGGAGACAGTGTGTAGGCATGTGCTACTGCAGCCTCCAAATGAAGGCTTTCTGGTGGGGATGCCAGATACTCACCCTGAAGGAGCAATGTGGTATTTGGGCCCCAAACTGTAGCCTCTAAGGTAAAAGGAATCAAAGGGGGAATTTTGAGGCTGGGACAGAGGTGGTACAGGTAGCAGACCTAGCATGTGCACTGCTAGGTCTTATTCCCAACATCACATGGTCCCCTCAAGCACCTCCTCGTGCAGCCCTGCAGGCCCCCAGAACCACCAGGTTGAAGGACCTCACCAGCTCTGTTACAACCTTACACTTTTGCATTGAACCATCAACCCTGCTCCCAAGAATCACAGGTGGGGTCCCCAGGTCTCCCAAGCAGGCCTCCCTTAGTAAAAGGGAGAATTTCTCCATTTAGAGTGCCTTAATGGCATGCTAGAGTCCTTGCTACCCATGACATTGTGATCACCACCTAGAGCCTCCTGGCCAAGGAGATCCCTACAAAGAAGCAAAAGGAAGAGAGCCTGGGTGGAGACCTCAGCATGGAGGTGAGGCTTGTGGGGCTGTTGGGAAATTAGGCTGCAGCCACATGTCTCTTAACCAGTCTCTTCTTTGAGTGTCATAGATAAACCAAAGGAAGCCTTCTAGAGGGAGTCAGGAATAGATGAAAATTTTGCTGTGAAAGCAAATGGTTCTTCTCTGTCCTCCTTCTTCTAGAATAAGACACCTTGACAGTAACACAGGTTAAAGAAACCTTGTCAGTGACACAATTTCTTGGTCTCTCTCTCCCCATCACATGCAGCCACAAAGCGGCTGCGCAGTTCATCAGTAAATAGTATCCCACCCACATGGCAGAGTCTGGCAAGCTCTCCATGTAGTATTTAACATGCCAAAAACCAGTAAAATTATAGACCTTATTCCCATGACCTGAACGAATGGTATGAGACTCTTCGTGTTCCTGAAGAGAGCAGATGCCCTTGGGCTACACTAGTACGCAACAGGATGTATGGAGATGTTACTGGTGCCCACTCAAGCAAAACGATGAACAATGGGAAGACAAGTGATACAATGGCACTGAGATTTAAGCAGCAGTATAGCCCAATGACAGTATAGCTCAATGTGAGGAAATGTCACTCTTCACTCACAGGAGCCTTGATGGCAGGAGTCATAGGGGTTCCATAATCAGTTTGCACTGGATCTTGACTCCTCCAGCAAGCTAAATGCTAGCAATTCAAGGGACAGACCTCATATGCCAGTGAACAACAAGAAACCCGGATTGCATTACCATTTTCCTAGACCTTGTTACTTTCAAGGAGAGTCAGGTCATCTGTTTGCATGGCTAAAGAGCTTTCAGCCATTTCTCTGAAAACATCGCACCTCTAGCTCACTACCTGGCACTCATTTTGCTCCCTTCTTAGTCCCTAGACATATTTGTATGAAGACAGGATCCTTGTTTCCAGGATTGATCCAGTCCCTTCCTACTACTGCTGTGTGGCTGCCTGACATCAGAGCTCCTGCTAAGGAGCCAATCTTTGTATCAGGAAGCCTTGGGATTTTTTTTCTTTCTTCAGGTCACACCTGGTGATGCTCAGGGATTACTCCTGTCTCTGTACTCAAGAATTACTCCTGATTGCTCAAGGGACCTTATGAGATGCCAGAGATCAAGTCCAGGTCAGCCGTATACAAGGCAAATGCCCTCCCGCTGTACTATTGTTCCAGCTCAAGTGGGATTTCAAGTGGAAGTAGTAAACTCTAGAAACAAAGATCCTATTTTTAAGTAAGGGTTTCTGATAAAAAAAAGTTAGAAAAACTAATGACCTGAAATGCAAAAGAGATTATTTATCTAATGAGTAGAGACTGACATTATCTTTAGATCTACTTCTCAGAACTGAACCTGGGTGAAAAGTTAAGACAAAAATGAAATTGAAAGTGAACTTTCACATGTTAACAACATGCCTTATTCTACACCATGGCTAGGTGCTCTTCCTACCAACAGAAAACTGCCATCTTCTTCTTTAGTTATCCCCATAGCATGGAGCAATGTCAGCAGAATGGAATCATTGGCTATGATATATTTTACCTAGCTATCACACTAACAGATACAAGGCCACCTCTGATATTTTTGTTGTTCTATCCCTAAATCATCACATTAAGAAGCTGTTTTCTCTGGGAAGCTGCTCTTCAGAGAAAGCGTATCACAGCCACAGCAAACAAATGTAGAATGTTGCCATTTTAAGACAAACTTTAGAGCTGATTAAATCAGAATAGCTGCTATGACTCTTCTCAAAATAAGGTATGATTGTCTGGGTAGTGGAAGTCAATCTTCCCAGGGAAGTTTCCTGGGTTATCTTACATAAGCAGACCACCAATCATTTGGATTGAGATCCACCCTCTAGGGGAAGTAGAGATGGCTCACACTAGAGAACCACCAAGTGTGGCACCAGCTTAAAAAAAATCCTTCCTATCAAGTTTTTATCTCTGAGTTATTTCCTAGATTGGAAATGCCTCCTTGTCTCCTGATGCATAGATTGTGGCCCTTGTCTCCTAAGCACCGAGGTGGGGACATTACTCTGACGCATCAAAAGGGGATGCAGAAGGTTAGAACTTGGGATGGGGAAGGCAGCAGTTTAACCAGTTACTCAACACTCATGACTGTGTGCCCGGCATGCTGTCTCCTTTCTTTGAAGACCCATGACGATAGACACCAGCTTAGAGACTCTCGCACAACACACGCATCTCAGACAGCACACCATGCTCCAGCCATGCTCCATGAACCACACCACGGCGTGATGGGCAGCAGCCCCAGATCTATCTTGATTTAGCCGAGAAATGAAAGAGCTCTAAGGTCATAAGCTAAAACTGCCATAAAGCGCATGCCGGCACCCTATACTTTAATAGTCCCAAGCCGCTTTTTAACTCAGAGGGAAACGATTTGCCTAATGTCTCTAGGAATGGCTCAATTAATTTCCTCCCTTAAATAATATCCACCTGTCCCTGAGAATGGGCCTGTGGAGAAATGGGTTTCTTTACTTCTATTCTCTTTATCAGCTTGGAACTCAAAAGCAAAGAGGATAGAAAGAAATCTGCTCTCAGGCCAATGGAAATCTCCCACAGAAATAGAGCACAATCACAGCTCCGTTTGATCTGAAGGGACTCTGCAGAGACCCACCTGTGTCTGGCCATCAGCTCCCTGGCTAGGCAGCCCCAGAAGTGCTGGCCTTCCTGAGTGATTCCTCCACTTAGTAGAAAAGCAGGTTGAACTCTGTGCTAGATGCAGGAGCAGGTTGAACACCTACTCTGTGCTAGATATATGAGTCCAGGACCAGAGTTTTCCAAACAGAGTTTTCCCAACTCACCAATGGAAAATATCGATAAATCAGCACATATCTCTCTACACAAGAAATCTACCTTCTTCAAGTAAGAAAACAGAAAGTGGCCTCCAACTGCACCTACCGTTGCCAACCCCTAAAGTTTCCAGCAGTTCACAGGGTCAATATCAGCTACTTTGGGAAGTATTGAACAAAGGGCAGCAATGTACAAGGGCGACTTCCAAACTCTGTGCTCAGAAGTTGCTCCTGGTGGTGCTCAGGGAGACATGGGATCTCCCTTGGTCCTCCCCCTGCTGAAACATAAGGCCCATCTGCTGTGACATGCTGCCCATTGAAGCAACTTTAAACAGGATGGGTTGTGTCGATTTACTGAATAAGGCACATTCAAGAGGAGGCTTGGATGATGGAAGTTCGTCATGGGGCTAGATGAAGGAGCATTTCAAGAGAAGGAAGGTGCCAAGGCCAATCCCAGGACAGCTTTTAAGAGAGAGATTGCCCACGCCACAGAGGCTTTTTTTTTTTTTTTACTAAGGCAGATACTGCCCTAATGTTCCATAAGCTGAGTCAGTCTTATCGTCCATTTGGCATCATCCTTGAAATGAGAGCCTGAGCGACAGGTCTAGTGAGCTCTGTGTAGTAGCCATGTCCAAGGTAATGACCTGTGCTGACCCTCATCCCCAAAGCGTCCTCTCTGTGCATGAACTGTGGCTCAACAGTGATCCTGAGCCTCTCAATGGACCATAGCAATTGGGCCCAGGTGACATTATGACTTCCAAGATAGGTCAGAAGATACTCTGTGGCCTCTGCCTGACTTTCTCTACTCTTGGTAAAGCAGCCAAGAAGCTACAGGGAGGCGCCCACAAGGAGAGACACTGGCCAGCCAGACAGCTGCCATCTTGAAGTGCTTCTTCCAGGCCCTGTGAGTCTTTCTCTGGCCACAGCGTTAGGCAACAACCCATGGTCACTACCTTGTGACAGACAATCTGGGCGGGACAGAGTAAGAACAGGCCTCCCACATGCTGCTATCTGCTCCTGAGTCTCTGATCCACAGAGCAGAGAGAGTAGCAGACCCTAATTATTGCCTGAAACCACCCCTCAACAGAACCCGCATCTCACGAACACCCACAGATTCTTGAGATCATTGTCTAATTACTATCTGAAACATTTTGTTTTTATTCAACATACTTTCTTTCCACTTCAATGTAAAAATTCCAATGTAAAAATCAGCAACAAGGTGGGAATACCGACTTGTACAACCTTTCTGGAAAACAGTATGGACATTCCTCCAAAGACTAGGAATTGAGCTCCCTTTTGACACAGCCATACCACTCCTGGGAATATACCCTGGGAAGCCAAAAACACACAGCGGAAACACAATCCGCACTTTTATTTTCATAGCAGCACTATTCACAATAGCCAGAACCTGGAAACAACCAGGATGCCCTAGAACTGATGACTGATAAACTGTGGTACATCTACACTATGAAATACTATGCAGCTGTTAGGAAAAATGAAGTTATGAAATTTGCCTATAAATAGATGGGCATGGAAAGAATCATGTTGAGTGAAATTAGTTAGAAGGAAAGAGAGAGAGAGACATAGAATGACTGCATTTATTTGCATGACATAAATATATCAGGTGGTCTTACCAAAAGTGGAAATTACGCAAACATAAGGGAGTCAGAGGTTAGGTAAGACAGAGAAGGGAGCATGTGTGAATAAATGTCAAAAGGGCTGATACCAACATAGAACTGAGCATTAAATACAGGCAAAAAAAATGCACATTATGGCTTTCAAGTGCATGTAGTGCAACCCACAATGTGTAGGAGAAGGAAGGGAGAGAGAGGGTGAAAGAAAAGAGATAAAGAACCTGCCATTTAGGCAGGCTATGGGAGGGGTAGAAATTTGGGGACATTGGTGGTGGGAAATGGGCACTGGAAGAGGGCAGGTGCTGGAACACTATGTGACCGAAACCTCCAAACATGAACAACGTTGTAATTGTATATCACACGGTGGTATAATAAAATGTTTAATTAAAAAATCAGCAACAAGATCAAAACCAGATAAGAAAACTGTATTAGAAGAAACTGTATTAACCCTGGCCCGCCACCCCAGCAGAACCTCACAACAAGCCAGATGACCCCCACTTCTTGAGGGTCTCCATTTTCCACATCGGACTTACCCCTCATCAAAACTCCACCCAGCAGACCAGCCTATCACAGCCCGTTCATCAATAAATGCTGGATTTAGAGATGACTACAAGAGTATGCTACCGCACAGCAGAGCCTGGCAAGCCTCCCGTGTCGTATTTGATATGCCAAATACCAGTAACAATTATAGACCTCATTCCCATGACCTGATGGAATGGTTTGAGGCTCTTTATGTTCTTGGAGCAAGCAGGTGCCCTTGGGCTCTACTTGCATGAGACAGGACATATGGAGATGTTACTGGTGACCGCTCGAGCAAATAGATGATGAACGTGAAGACAGTATTAGAAGTTACTAAAGTCTCACCCAGTGCTGACTCAGAGAAATATCGAATACTAGGGAATGTGTGGGCTTTGGGGGCAAAAAAATGGACATGAATAAAGACCCTATCACTTACTAGCTTGAGAAAATTATTTAAATGCATCAGGCCCCAGTTTTTCATTTTCAAAACAAAGGAAATAGTATTTGGCTTATTTCTTTGATAAAATTAAGGTAATATGAAGAACATGTTTCTTTTTTATTAAAATGAATCTGGGTCACTTCTGTTTTGAAATGGCACACATTCTAAAGATCACAAATTGATATGTACATATATAAGTTTTATATTCTAGTATTATGACTAATATTAAGACTATTAATAGGTCCAAAACGACAAACCAAAATGTAAATGTATTCATAATCAGTAATCCATCTTTAATTGACTACTGAAATATCCAAAACATGATATTTTGGAAAGTGTAAAATATAAAAAAGAAACATTTGCCAGACAAGACATTTTATCTAATTAGATTTGAGACTCTGTCTGTGTTTTGTTTTTTATCCACTGACTTTTCTGACAAAAGCCACCTAAATAAACCAGATCACATATGAGTAGTTACATGATTGGACTAAAAAAACTGGAAGTACTCCTTAATTCCAATAATATCATTAACTTAGTTGTAACCTCTAATTTGAAAATAAGACTTAACTTACAATTAATACTCATAATTATCTTCTTCATCATATAACCTGAATGAATAGAAAAAAGAATGGCTTGTCAATAGCATTAGAAGGAGAAAGGAATTAATGTCAGGATCTTGGTCCCAAGAGCCAAGATATTTACCAGTGTCTTGTGTAATTAAAGATCATTTATGTCCTAGTAATAAGCACTGGTGTTACAAAGCTTCAGATCCTGTCCCTGCTCCCAAAGACATTAATATCTGGGCTCTATCTTTAGTAATTTCTTCAAAGTCAAATTAAAGCAGAATGTGGTATGTTTTATCCAGTTTATGTATACCGCCTGTTCGCACAAGATTTAAAGAGGACTTAAAAATAAAGCAGAATATATTACCTACCAAATTTATAAAGAGGAAACAGTATCCAAGCCAAGATTTCCCCAAATATAGGAATACATGGGCATATGATCTCATGTTCTAAAAGAAAACAAGGTTGTGTGGGTCCCCCAATGAATCTGTGTCCCAATCAACTGATTTTCCTCCGAGAATGTTTATATCACTGTATCACTGTCTTCCCATTGTTCATCGATTTGCTCGAGTGGGCACTAGTAACATCTCCATAAGTCCTGTCACAAGCAAGTGTAACCCAAGGGCATCTGCTTGCTCCAGGGACAGGGAAGAACCTCAAACCATTCTTCAGGTCATGGAACTGAGGTCCATAATTGTTACTAGTTTTTGGCATAACAAGTAAATAAAACACAGGTAGTTTGCCAGGCTCTGCAAGAATATTTATATATCTGCACAAATGATGCTCTCTGCCCATTTAGTTCCACTAGCTGTGACGGGGCAATTGACAATATTGAGGCATGAACTGCCCTTTGGGAACTGGATAGTACTTTGAAATAGCTCAGCTGCAAATGGTGAACAGGGCTCTTGACTTTCTGTTAGTGCTGAAGACAACTAACACATCTGAGCACTTCAAGGACAACTAGAAATCTGTATGTGATACCAGGACTGTGTAGAGTTCATATTATGGTTCACACTTTTGTTCAGAAAGCCCCATATCACTGCTAGTCAGAATTTATCATGCATATACCTACCGTAGTGTTGTAAAAAAGGAGAAAAATCAAAGGAGAGAGGATGAAGTTATATAATTCCACCCCCAAAGCAAAAAAATAGATGTTTTCTTTAGTCTGTGCACATTGAGGTTTTTTGGGTTCTATTTTCTTTTGGCTTTTAAAAATCTTGAAAGTGAGTCATCTCCCCCCTTACTTCAGCCAAGAACCTAAATTGAGAACTCTTCCCATCTAATCGCCTTTTTCTAAAAAAGATGATGAAGAGCAGAGAGGTTCTGTTATTAGTCCAAAGACACACAGTTTAAGAACCTGAGTGTTCTTAAACTGAGTTGGATTGGTAGTTTTAAGACTGAGAGAGGAGCCCTCTCCCCTCTTGTGATAAATTCCTTGTGATTTTGTGTAACACGGTGGTCAACCTGAGCCATGAAATTAAGAACACTTCTCTCTGGCATTCATGAGTCATTCCTGCAGAGAACCAGGGGACTCTTAGGATAAAAAGCAGATGGTAGAACAAACCCAAGACTCATGAAGCAAAGTTCTCCTCAAAAGAGAGATATCGAGAGAGAAAAAAAGGTGTTGTTACAATTCACCCCAAAGAAAAACCCAGACCCAAATGCCACAGATGCTTCTAGAGAGAATATTTACATTAGAGTTGAGTGTAAATAGATTGTCTGGTCATTTAAAAAATAGTCCTCATAGGAGATCCCCAAATAAAACTTTTCTACGTTAAAAAATGATCCTTTATTTTTCCCCTATATGTTTGTAGGTTAAGCAGCCAAGGTGGGTTTTATAGATAAGCACCCTTTGACTTGTGTTTGATTTGTTCGTGTGAGGCAGCAAACTCATCATGAAATAATAAACCATAGTGATCTCCACACATGTATATTTTTTCTCCAACTATATAACAGTTTGCTTTCTGCACAGAAAAAATGTTTAGGGAAGGAATTGGGTCATTTGTCGGGGGCCCTGGCTAGCAGCTCCGGCACAAATGAGGAAGACCTAGATCTTGCTGGACTTCATCCCTGCGGAAAAAGGTGAGGGATGGACTTGGGAGAAACTCTGCCTTGCTGCTGCTACTGCTGAGAAAGGAAAGGAAAGGAAGGGAGGGAGGGAGGGGAGGGAGGGAGGAAGGAAGGAAGGAAGGAAGGAAGGAAGGAAGGAAGGAAGGAAGGAAGGAAAGGAAGGAAGGAAGGAAGGAAGGAAGGAAGGAAGGAAGGAAGGAAAGAGAGAGAGAAAGAGAGGAAGGAAGGAAGGAAGGAAGGAAAGAACGAAGGAAGGAAGGAAGGAAGGAAAGAAGGAAGGAAGGAAGGAAGGAAGGAAAGGGAAGGAAGGAAGAGAAGGAAGGAAGGAAGGAAGGAAGGAAGGAAGGAAGGAAGGAAGGAAGGAAGGAAGGAAGGAAGGAAGGAAAGAGAGAAAGAGAGGAAGGAAGGAAGGAAGGAAGGAAGGAAGGAAGGAAGGAAGGAAGGAAGGAAGGAAGGAAGGAAGGAAGGAAGGAAGGAAGGAAGGAAGGAAGGAAGGAAGGAAGGAAGGAAGGAAGGAAGGAAGGAAGGAAGGAAGGAAGGAAGGAAGGAAGGACACCCATGCAGCGGGAGCTCTGGATAGCAGCACTGGCTTTACTGGACACAGTTTAAACCTTTTATACAATATTTGGGCAGAGGGGGTACAAACATACATTACAGGGCATTTGCAAGCTCCTGGGCCATTGTAACAGAGGAACAAATGACAATCACAGATTTAGCATTTGCAAGGTAACAATTATTGATTTACATATCCCTGTGGTCAGAGGTCAGAAGACCAGGCACATTCTGTCTCACTTTAGCTCGGGTTAGCACAGATATTTTGGGTGTAACCTTATGGGCAGGGCCCGTTACTGGGTCCTGCCCTTAGGTTCTTGTGGTGGGAAAATGCTGGACCCTAAGGCTAGCAGCTGAGAGCCCAACAGTCATTCTTTTGGTTGTCGTGGTTATTATTTGGGGGTGCATCTCCCAAGCAGTGCTCAGGGATCCTGGGGCACCTCCCAGCAGTTCTCAGCCAAACAGAACTGATGGGTCAGGGGAAGGGCCAGGGTTTGCACTGCTGCTTAATGGACCATGTGGTGCTGGAGATCAAAACAGTTCAGTTGCATGCAAGGTAAATGTCTCACCCCAGTACCATCTCTCTGACAGTCTTTTCACACTTAAAACTCAGAGGCCATTCTTGAACACGCATCTGTCCAGTTTGAATGGGAATTGTTTTGAAAGCAAGTAGACTATTTAACTGAGTTATTTTGACTCATGATTTGACTTTTTTAAAATATAAGCTACAGTACAGTATAAAAAGCATATGCTAAACCATCACCATAATTTATTCTGCTAAGAATAAATACATAAATTATTTGAAAACATGTTGAAAAGTAAAATATAACTAAAAATGACAATTAATTTAACAGTGTATAGGTCCACTGTTTTTATCTAATAGTAATGTTACTAGGCTCATCTGAGTAATTGATGGATAAAATTGAAATTTATTCTAATGCCATCATTTACAATTCTGTTTATTCATCTTAAGACCATAGTAAAACCAATTTTCTTCTGTTGCCACCTTGGAACTGGTTTAACAGACATGCTTGATTTTTACCATTTGGTTATCTGAAATGTTGCCCAAGTAATTTTTTAGCCACCTTGTGATCTTATTTATCATCATCGGTGAGAAGGGCTAGCTTCCCCAGAAGTTCTAGATAAATCTTATCACCAGTTTTAAACTTCGACTTCTGTCTATGTGATTTAATACTTTGAAAAAATTTACCACGATTTTTTACTTTCAATCTTTAAAATAACTGTAATGAGTTCAAAGATGATAGAGATAAAATTCTCAGGATATTCAAAGAGTAAAAAGGGAATTCTATCATCCATAATATACACACACAGTCAATATTTTAATGTAGGAAAATGTCTTAAGGCTGATATGTAATCTCTCAATACCAACACAAGTTAAGGGAGGAGATTGGAAAGTTAGCTTAGAGGAAGAAAGAAAAGAGACAGCAGAGAGATTACACACACACACACACACACACACACACAAAGAGAGAGAGAGAGAGAGAGAGAGAGAGAGAGAGAGAGAGAATCGATATACCCATTCTCAGTCTAACTGCTAAAACAACTTAAGTAGGGAAGAAGGAAAAGAAAATAACCATAAATCAAGCTTAACTCAAACTCTGGGACACTTATTGCGATACTGGGAAGTTCAAGGGTAGTATCCTTATGTTCAGCTCAGTACCCAAAATCATCAGCAAATGCAAGGATGACTGTCAAAAACCAGTTGCCCACTCTCCATGGTGGTCTGGGAAAGGAAATTCCTTCTCTTTCTCCCTCCACCACTTCTTTCCTTCTTCCCTCCATCTCTTCCTATCTTTCTTTCCTCCTCCTCCCTCTCCCTTTCCCTCTATTTTTCCCGCTCCATCTCTTTCTCCCCCTCCCCCTTTCTTTCCCTCTCCCTCCTCTCTATTTCTGGACCTCTGCTCTGAAGTGATTTCTGCCTGTGTTTCAGGGACCACCAGGGAGATATGGGCAGCTGTGTGGGAGAGAAGGGTGGTACGTGATCCACCCTTTATTGGACAGGGCAAAAAGCAGTGACTGCCTTTGGAGCTTTCAAAGCACAAGTCTAAGATGTCCAAAGACACAGCCTTAAGCAACTCAAATAAATGCAGGATTTGTATTTGACTTTAAAGAGAAACACATAAAAATGGTGACCATGAAACCCATGGAGCTACAGTTCCACGAGATTTTGCTGTGCATTTGAACACACAATGTTATGGAGACCTCAGGCCTGGAAGCTGGCTCATGATGCCAGTCCACTACATCGCCTGGATGAAGCCTATAGAGTCCAGTGCTCAAATTTTAAATCTCTCTGACTTCCACTCAGGGTATAAACATCAGACCCACCGTGGTGATGTTTTTATTTATGGGATACCAAAGGAAGAAGTTTCACTGTAGGGGGACCATCAGCAAATCAGATGAGCAAAGCTGATCCCAGCCACCCCCAAATGAGAGGGGCAGATGTAGTCATTAACACAGTTTCCAATGAATAAACATCCCCTTTTGTATTATTTTGATGTTTGCCTGTTCTTGCATGCTGTGTCCCTGGCAAAGGAGAGCCAATAGCTCTATCTGAAAATGACTGTTAATCACATTTTTGAAAAACATATTTTAGCAAAGAAGGAAAACACTCTGCCATGCAGCTGGAAAGCAAGAAGAGAGTGAGAAAATGGAGCCACCCCTGCAGCCAAAACAGCTCCATGATACTACAGTGTCACTTTGGTGCCTCTGAAGCCCAGCTGATGTATAAAGTCATCAGGACTGAGGCGGCCGGTTCTGATCACTGTCGGGATCTGGGTGGTGCATTTAGTCTGCAATGGAAAAACCTGTTCAAGTGAATTATCCCACACATGACGGCCCCTATTGGGCTATGTGCTCTCACAGGTTCTCAGAAACAGAGATGGAAGCCTAGTCAAAGGTCATCTTTTCATTCAAAGCTATCGCATGAGATGCTGAGCTGTAACTTTGTACCAAATTTTGCCCTGCAAAGTCACAGAATGACTCTCTCTGGAAGCTGAGTTTGAATTAAATAACCAAAGACTTGGGGAACAATGACCTTGAATAAAAAGTTATAGGAGCTGAAAGGAAGCAAAGCAGTAGAGAACCACGCAAAAGAGAGGGGTGGAGATGTTATTCTCTTCTCTAAGCCTTCAACCCCTCACCTTCTTGCTCATGCTTCAATCCAGATCAACTCTGAAAAATGCTTTTGATCTCTGGTGGGCAGTTTTCAGCACCAGTAGGTTAAAATATCCCTGGGCCTGGATCTCCATCCCAGCAAGCCACGCTAAACCACTCCAATAAAACCATGTTCATTCCTGCGAGAGACCGTTGCCTCTAGGGTGGCCAAGCAGAAACTCACAACTCCATCCGATCTGCCTAGCTACACTGAGGCAAAGTTTTGTCAACAGGATGAGCCCGTTCCCAGCTGCATACACAAGAGAAAGAGCACAGTACCCAACTATTGCTAAGAGAAGGCAAGAGAGAGTGATGAGAAATGCTGGCCGCAAGCCCAGGCATCCTGGTGTGGGCTTCTGTGGGGAAGCCACGGAAAGGAGGGCTTGCCTGCACACACCGCCAGACCAGCAGGGCAGGCATTCCTCCCAGAGACTTCATTGCAACTAGGAAAACTGCAATATGTTGCCTCTTCTTACCAGCTCTGGACAAAAGGTAGGGTCTCTGCTTGTGAGTGGCTCCATGCTTGGAGCCCTGTGTGCCACCTCTGAGCATTAACACTGGGTGGGCATGACTCCAGGTGGTCTAATAATAATAATAATAATAATCTAATAATAATAATCTATTGTTTTCAGAAAAGTGCCTGTCAAAGAGGTAGGTTGTGGGTTGAGGAGGTGGGAGGGAAACAGGGCACACTGGTGTTGAGAAATGTGCACTGGTGGAGGGATGGGTGTTGGAACACTGTATGACTGAAACCAATCATGAACATCTTTGTAATGGCTTATTGCACAGTGATTCAATAAAATATAGATGACAGATAGATAGATAGATAGATAGATAGATAGATAGATAGATAGATAGATAGATAGATAGATAGATAGATAGATAGATAGATAGATAGATAGATAGATAGATAGATAGATAGATAGATAGATAGATAGATAGATAGATAATCACTCATTTTTGTGAGCTGGAGAGACTGCCCTCGCCTCTCCTTTCTGTGCACTGGGATTTTAAAGAGACGTCTTGCAAACACACTCCGGCCCTGCTCCAGCCCCAACCTAGGTCTCACTGTGGCTCTTCCTGTCTACAGGCCTGCTTTGACTTCCCCATGATACGCCTCTGTGCTCCCTGATGCTAACTGTCGGGCTAATTGTTTCCTTCCTCTTGCTTCAATGCCACACCTGTCCACCTCACCCATTCACCTCAGCCTCCATCTCTCCTTCCTGAGATACTTGGACTAGTGGAATCCATGGTTACTAATTTCCGACGACCCCACCATGATTGATGCAGGGGCCTCTACAGGTTTTGAAGTGTCAGAAATAGATGCAATCGCAGAGGTCTGCCTGTTAATAAGCAGAATACAAAACTACAAAGGCAAAATGTAATCAAAGTTTTGGGGGTAGAGAGACAGGTAATGTGAGATGAGCCGGTACTGACATTTCACCAGCCTCTCAGTACACCTGCCCCATCATTTTGGTGGGTCACCAGCAGAAGGTGTGGGTCAGACTGCCAAGAAGTTCATATCTTTCTAGAAAACTTAAGAATTTGAAATTTTAATACAATTGGTTAGTGGTTCTGGCCCCAAAAAGATACATAGCCAATACTTGTCAATGTGATGAGAGTGATATCAGAAGGGTGAATAGAGGATCCAATGCAGTTAGATGATGTTGGAGGATAAAGAAGTCCCATTTTATGGTGGAAACAGTAGAATTTAATCTAACCTGAATGCACTGAAGTCCTAATCGCATGACCTAGAAGGTTAGTGTAAGCTTCATTCAATCCATGGATAAGGAGAGGTTGTCACTTTAGAAAAGGGGTAAACAGAGACATGGTCTAGTCTAAAGAACAGGGGAGTAAAGGAACATGTGTGCTTCTGTTTGCCAGTTTTTCAAGCAGTCTCTCTTCTCGGGTCTCCCGCATTTGCCCCCCAGAATCTACACCCAGCGTGTAAAGTGTTTGAGCATCAATGAGTTTGCAGTAGGCAAAGCCACTTCTGTTTACTTGGGTAGGGATACAGTAAGAAAGCAACAGCAATTGGAACTCATTGTGAAATACAAGTGAGCTTTGTCTCTGCTTTAGAAAACCAGACATTTAACTACAAGATGGCAGCTGGCTTAGTTCTCTCTGAAGGCCTCTCCTGTCCACAGAGGGGCCAAGAAGCCAAGAAGGCTGAGTCTTCTTCCCAAGCTTTTCACACTATTTTTCTGTCTGTCTGTCTTGAATCCAGAGGCTGATTTTCAATAACAATACCATCATTCTGGATTAGGGCCTACTTGACTGACCTCATTTCAGCTTGGCCATCTCTAAAAAAGACCCTATTTCCCAGGGTATATTCCCAAGAGTGGTATGGCTGGGTCAAATGGGAGATGGATGTCTAGTTTTGGGAGGAATGTCCATATTGTTTTCCAAAAAGGCTGCACCAGTCGACATTCCCACCAACAATGGATGAGAGTCCCCTTTTCCCCACATCCACACCAGCACTTATTATTGTTGCTCTTTTGGGAATATACCCTGGGAAGCCAAAAACATACAGCGAAAACACTATCTGCACCTTCATTTTCATAACAGCACTATTCACAATAGACAGAATCTAGAAACAATCAGAGTGCCTGAGAACTGATGACTGGATAAAGAAATTGTGGTACATCTACACAATGGAATACTATGCAGCTGTTAGGAAAAATGAAGTTATGAAATTTGCCTATAAATAGATGGACATGGAGAGGATCATGTTGAGTGAAATTAGCCAGAAGGAAAAAGACAGATATAGAATGACTGCATTTATTTGCATGACATAGATATATACACATATTATGATACCAATATCCAAGGTCAGGCAAAACTTAGATTGGGAGGTCTTATCAAGGTAAAAATTACACAAACGTGTGGGAGTCAGAGGTTAGGTAAGACAGAGAAGGGAACAGAGTGCTAATAATTGTCGAAAGTGCTAATACCAACCTAAAACTGAGCATTAAATACAGGCAGTAAGATACACATGATGACGTCTAAATGTATGTATTGCAATCCACAATGTAAGAGAAGGAAGAGAGAAAGAGAGATAGAGAAAGAGAAAGAGATAATAAACCAGCCACAGAGGCAGGCTAGGGGAAGGGGAGGGAATTGGTGACGTTGGTTGTGGAAAATGGGCACTGGTGGAGGGAGGGTGCTGGAATACTGTAAGACGTAACGCAAATATGAACATCTTTGTAATTGTATATTTCATTGTAGTATAATAGAAATATTAAATTAAAAAAAAGAAATAAAAAATGGTTATACAGATTTCAAAAAACAAGACCATATTTCCAATCAGTCCCTAAACAGAAGCTTAACCAGAGAGGAGTCTGCAGTTAGGGCTCAAACTTCTATTTGGCTTTTGTTTTAGATGTGGGCATAGTATAGTTCATAGCAGGACGATCACAAGCTTTCTTTATTCTATACTGAGACAAGGGTAAGCAGCTGGACTTTGGATGGGGAGGTTGGGAGCCAGCTCCCAGTGCTCAGGTTAGGGCTGTTTCAGTAATGGTTTCCACTATAATAAAGGGGTCCTTCAGGTTTCTTTCTCCTCCACTGTTAGTGGAACATCAAGCGAGTTTGCTGAGCACATCTCACTTTAGAATGCCAAAGTAGGGTGTGAAGAATGTCTTTCCTTTGGAACAAAACATAGCAGCTCAAGAACCCTCTGGGAGTGGCCACATGATGGTGATACCCCCCTCGGCAGAAAATCATGGAAAACTACACAACCCTTTGGTGATCTGCCTCCCACGCCGCCATGCTCCTATCAAGTGGCCTCTATCTGTCCCCAACTTTGCAAAGGACATTCTACCATCTATCATACCAACCAACTCTAAATACCTTATGCCCCCTACATGTATATAATCAATATATACATTCTTATAGATTCATATGTATATGCAATATACAAAATGTGCCAGTGCTCAACAATTTCACATGGTCTAAGTCTGAGACAGACTCAGACCATATGGATGACCTAACCTGGTAATGTGGAATTAGTTGTTTTTTTTTTGGGGGTGAGGTGGGGATCTTTTGGGGGATGAGGTGAGGATCATGCCTGGCTTTGCTCAGGTGTCACTACTACTGCCTCTGCACTCAGGAATTACTCCTGTCAGTGCTCTGGGACCATATAGGATTCTGGGGATCTAAGCTGGGGTTAACCGTGTGCAAGGCAAATGCTCTCCCCGCTGTATTATCGCTCCCTCCCTGCTATACTATTGCTCCCACCCTAAAGTCTTGATAGCTCTTTCCACTCTGGATTCAAGAGGTGGGTCTTGTTTAGGACCCAGCTTGAGGAGAGGGCTACAGTCACAGGAAGCCCTAAAGTGACCAGCGAGGACACTGACATCTGCCAGCACTTAAAGAGGACAGACTCATAGCCAATGCTGAGTACTTAGTCTCCTCAGAAACCATACAAAGGACTGAGCCATAAGCATCCCAGAGGAATTGCAGAGGGTCATGCTCCCAATAGGGTGCTCCAAAAAAGTAAAGTCAATCAACAAAGAATAAGGAAATGGACCTATCTCAGTTTCAGCTGCTGGGCCTCAGATGACTCGAACTTAGTCTGGTCACACCAGGCAGGGCTCCAGAGTGATCTTCTTTCCCTCTTCCAACACTGGGAGAATTCCTTCAGCTCTCCGTCATCCCACCTCACCCCCTTTTTTTAAACCCATTTTCCCTCATTCCAAAATAAAATTTACTTTTGTGACTGCTGTGGGTGTTTGGGTTCTTATTTTAATTTATTTAAAGTTTGATTTAAATTTGGAACCCGCAGAAGACTTTTGACATTTATTTCTGGGGTGTTTTCTGAAGCTCGATGAAGTGGGCGTTGATTGACAGGCACGTTGCTATGGCAATAACTGTCACTGCAGAGTTTCGGGCTTTATTTCCTACTCTTCCTTTGTCAGGCAAAGGTTTGTGGGATATTTTTAAAAATAGTCTAAGTGCCCCAGAATTAATAGGAAACCATACTGGGACTCTTCTCCAATATACCTATCAAAACCTGCAATTGCTGTCCCGTCCTGCCATGCGACTCCACATCTGTATTCATAACTTTTGGTTTAAAACAGGTGCTTTCCAATATTGATTTCTTTCATTGGCTACTGGTTTTCATATTTCCCCTATGATACTGGTTCCCTATGAAAACATTCAGGTAAGGAAATTGAAGTAATAAAAAGCACTAAAGAGTCTAGTTGAAGAAATCCCCAACTAGTATATCATAGAGCTGGAGGTCTGTCCTTATTTCCTGGGCAAGTCTTGCATTCCAGGTTTTCACAGATGTTCCAGAGATGAGACCTTGCCAGCATGATGGTCAAAGAGGACAGTCCTGGCTACTTAGAACTCTGTTGCTCTTATTTCTAGTCCTGTGTTATTTCTTCCATTGTTACCAGCTTTAGCATGGGATTAAATAATATGCAGAACCTCTCAGCAAATACGAATCAAAACCCAAATCCCCCATTTCTTGGCCTTCTCCTCCGAGACAGTCTTCCTACCACCAAAAAGCAGTTCTAAATACTTCGCATCACTGAACCAAACCAAACCAAAAAAAAAAATCAGAAAGTCCACAAAAGCACATACTCAACAAATAACGAACAGTGACCTTCTTCTAAACTCAGCTTTTGAGGGGCCTGAATCCAATCATCTACTTTATTAATATGAGGTGCTTCTCTCATCTAGACACCTACCATCACAGCTCAGCACCCCTGTGGGGCAGCTTTGGAAGCTCTGGAAATAGTCAGGGCTGAATGTTTGCATTACTTTGTATTCCTCTGGCTATAGTCAATTCCTACCCACTCTCTGTTAGTTTGATTTAGCTCCTTTTATATGAATGTCAAGTTTTGCATTTGTTAAGGGCCATCTTCCAGACCCCTGCTGGAAAAGCGAATTTTCCTCTTTGGTAATGCTTCAAATTTATACTACCTACATATGAATGTACCCAGAGAGGGAGGAAGGAAAGCATAGAGTAATATAATTTGTTTTCTTGAAACCTGGTTTAAACTCACACAATTTCTTTAATCACTCTACTCTACGGGAGGGGTGTATAGAAGGGTTTTTGTTTCCTCGCCACAGAATCTCTATGGCGCTTTGGGACCATGAAAATGTGCCTGATAACACTGTACACTCTTTATCATATTTTTTCACAAATTGAATACATATACACATATATAAAAGATGTTATTAGTGATAATAAGTCTGCATGACAACTTGACACAACATTTCAGAGGCCTGGGAATGTTTTGCTTGGCGCACCCAGATTTAGAGTAAAACTTAGGAGACTCGTTTCATCTTACCTGCTCCCTTCTAGGTTTGAAGACCGAACTCAAGGGGAAGTCTATTTCTCTAGTCTCCCTACCCAAAGTCCAGTTATTCTAGGATGCACAGAGCTCTAAAGGTGGTGGGAAAATGAACAAGGGACAAGAGTGGGAAAATGAACAAGGGACAAGCAAAGGGACAGAGTGTTGGCATGAGAATAAATTTAGTCTAATGAAATGCTAACCAGAGCAGAAACACAGACTATTATAAATGTTGATGGAGTCTAGCAACATGTTCCATGAATGGAGAATTATCAATATACTTCTATAAAGCGTTTTTATTGTGCAATGGGATAATTACTGGACATGGTCAGAGAGGCTGGAGCTCAAGTCACTGGATAGCATGAAGTCTCTTAATTTAGTTGAAGCTAAACTTCATTTTAAAAAACTGTTTAAGTGAGTCTTCTACTTGAAGACTCTTGTTGATTTATAGAAGAGCTAGCACAGAAAATTCTCGAATAATCATGACTTATCACCCCTGCTACATCAGCATAATTTGCATAATTAATAAACCAATGTTGTCAATCTCAGTTTTAAAAGAATGCCATGCAACCTATGGAGGCATCAGGGAAAACCATATGTTGACCTTCAAGTCAGTTGTCATTCTCCTCCTTCCCTCTTTCTGTTATCATCTTCTCCCTTCTTTCTGTTATCATTCTTCTTCTCTCCTCTTTCTGTTATCATTCCTTTCTTCCCCTCTTTCTGTTATCATTCTTTTCTCTTCCCACTTTCTGTTATCATTCTTTTCTTCTCCCACTTTCTGTTATCATTCTTCTCTTGCCCCTCTTTCTGTTTTTTTTCTTCTCTTCCTCCCTTTTCCTTCTCTCCTTCATCCTCTTTTCCAACTCTGCATTGTGATCATTTGTCACCATGAAGTACCATCCTGTCTAAGGAAAATAATCTGACTGGAAATCCTTTTTAGTATTATCCCTGCAGCTAGAGCCTCATAAAAGACTGGCTCCAGAAGAGAAATAGGGAATTCAGACAAATTCCAGAAGAGAATGCTGAAAACTGATTTCCCACAAGACCCCTCTATTTGCTGCTAAACATCTTTTCCACAGATAGACAGTCTGTAAATTTTTTCTCTTTGGCTGATTGTATCCAAATATTTATATTGGACTCTCAGTGATTAACTTAATGAAGTCTGCAGATACATCCTCTCTCAATGATGACTATTGTGGGGGGGGGGGGGGGGCAGGGCCGCATCCAGCAATGCTCAGGCCTTACTCCTGGTTCTGTGTTCAGGGATCATTCCTGCAGGATTTGGGGAATCAACCATATGTCACGCTGGAGATCAAAATTAGATCAGCTTCATGCAAGGCAAACTCCCAACCCAGTGTACTGTCACCGCCCAGTGGGGAGGGGAGAGTAAATATAGATAACTTGTGAGGGTGAATGTAAACTAAATCTCTTATATGACCAAATTACTAATACTTCCATAATTCATCCTCAAATTATAATTATTAATCCAGATACCAGATGTCTGTTTATCCAGGTATATATGTCTCTATATTTCATCCTCCCATAATGCAGGAAAACAGAAACCTGGTAACTGAAGCCCTTTACCAAAGAGACATCCCCCAAAAGCAGGCTGTTAGTCTTCAACAAACAGCAGCTCAATACATCCTGGAGAACTCTGCTCTTTGGTAACATTCAGTTGTTGACTTCAGCAACAAGCACATGATAGATCAGAAGCTAGGACAGAAAGGTGGGCAATGAGATACAAGGAGAAAGAAAGCTGCTTAATTTAGAACGGATCGATATCAAGAATCTTCTTCCATGGCCAGCACTCAATTGTTATGTTCTCTGGAGTCCTGTGTGTGTGTCATGCACAACCACAAGCTCAGCTTTTTACAACAGTTTTTACTCTAAGCCTGGTGGTAGGGGACAGTGGGGGGACAGGGAGAGAGCCATGTTCTCACGGAAGTTAGCAGTAGCCACATGGAAAAGTGCCTAGCAGAATACAAACGAAGCTTCTCAGCCTCGTTCGCATGGAGAATAAACGCAAGTGTTATTATTCATGCTGCTGTCAGACAGGATCACATCTGAGTCACATCACACACCGCTGTGTCTTGATTTAGTTATTTACAAGATCCCTGGAGAAGAGCAAGTCTACATAAGTCAAAAATAAAATTTAAAAAATAAAAAGGCAAACAAGGTGCCGGGTCCACTCTCTGAGGCAAGCACTGAGCTGGACCCACTTGCCTACTCGGTTCCAAATTATCAGAAAGAAATAAAATAAATTAGAGTTAAATTTCTTTGTAGAAACTTTCCTATATATTTTACACAAGTCACTGGAATTTTGGGGGCATGGTGAGATTTGATTTTGTTATTTACCTATGTGGATCACTTGATCATTTGAATCCCGTTATTCATTGATTTGCTCAAGCAGGCGCCAGTAACATTTCCATTGGACCGTATCACGTGCCAATGTAACCCAATGGCATCTGGTTGATTCAGGAATATGAAGAGCCTCAAACCGTTCCTTCAGGGTCTTGACAAGGAAGTCTGACCATCTTGCAGGTGGGCGGCCACTTGATCTTTTGACATCCCATGGGATCCAGTCGGTAATGGCTCTAGTCCAGTGGTTGTCTCCAAATCGCATTACATGTCCAGCCCATCTGATTTTCTATGCCTTGGCAAACGAGACAGCATCCCTGATTCTGGAATAGTGACGGAGGTCAGAACTCCGGATTCCTTCTCTCACTTGAGTGAGGCGTGATATTCCAAGCACAGCTCTTTCGATTCCCTCTCTGGGAGACCCGAATAGCATTCTCATCCTGCTTTCGTAGGGCCCAGGTCTCTGAGGCAAATGTTAATGCAGGGAGAACGGTGGAGTCAAAGAGATGTGCCCGGAGCAGGAGGTTCTTTGTCTTTTTTAGCTATTTCTTCGACGCCTTTGAAGGCATTCCATGCCACTCTCTTCCTCCTGCGCAGCTCAGGTTTTAGGTCGTTCATGATGTTGATTTCTCGACCTAGGTACACATAACTGCTGCATTCAGAGATGTTTGTTCCATTGAGAGTGAATGGGGACTCTGGAACTAGTTCATTCTTCATAAACATGGTTTTCTTTTAGATTCAGCTGTAGACCTATCTTTCCACATTCTCGGTCAAAGTCAGCCAGCATTTGTGCCGCTTGGCTAATGTTTGGTGTTATAAGAACGATGTCATCAGCAAAGCAGAGGTGGTATAGTTGCCGACCATCTATCTTCACTCCCATTCCTTCCCATTCTAATTGTCACATGATGTTCTCGAGGGTCGCGCTGAAGAGTTTTGGTGAAATGGTATCACCCTGTCGAACCCCTCTTTTCACATTAATGATCACTTCTTTGTAGAATGGTGAGATCCTGGTGGTGAATCCGTAAAACAGCTCACGAAGGATCTTGATGTATTGGGTTTGAACACCCTGTTTGGCTAGGGCTTCGATGACTGCTTCAGTCTCCACAGAATCAAAGGCTTTCTGTAAATCAATGAACGTGAGACAGAGCGGCATCTTGTACTCCCTACAAACCTCAATGAGCTTGGTTACTGTGTGGATATGGTCGATTGTGCTGAATCCTTTCCGGAAGCCTGCTTGCTCGCATGGTTGTCCTTCATCTAGTGTTCTGCTAATCCTGTTCAGGATGACTCGTGTAAACAGCTTGTAGATGACGGACAACAGGCAGATGGGGCGATAGTTGCCAATGTCGTGAATGTCTCCCTTCTTGAACAGTAGAACTGTCCTGCTGGTTTTACATTGGGAGGGCACCTTGCATTCGGAAAGGTAGCGTGTGAAGAGCCGAGCTAGTGTATTGATGAGTACCGACGGCAGATTCTTCAGGTGTTCGGGTCTGACTTTGTCTGGGCCTGGTGCTGTTCCCTTCTTTACCGATGAGATGGCATGTCAGATTTCAGAAGGAAGAACGTTGGGAATGACATATCCATCCTGTGGAATTTGGTATGTGGGCAGGTGGATGTGGTTATCAAAGAGATTTGAGTAGAAGTCCTGGATAATCTTCTCCATTGCCTTTCTGGAAGATGTGATAGATCCATCAGGGCATCGGAGGGCAGTCATCTTGGTCTTATAGTTGGCGAAGGACAAGCGGGCGGTGCAAATGCTTTTCCCGGCTTTTGCTGCATCTTCCAGTATTTCTGCTCTTCTGTCTTTGAGGTCTTCTTTTATCACTTCTCTGCACCGTTTAGCAAGCTTGGACGTTAGCATTTGGTCTCCTGAGGCTCGCGCCTTGTCACGTTGGCGAATGAGCTCAAGAGTTTCTGAAGACAAGCGTCCTTTTGTGTCTTTTCTCTCTCTCAGCAGTCTTTGCACAATCATGGAGGTGCTGAACCAGTCGGTTGTATTCTTCATCGATGTCGCCAATGATGGTATCTTCCCATGTTGCTGCAATGGTGCCAAAGAGTTCCCAGTTGGTGGTCATTCTGGGAGTTCTCTTCTTAGACATTGCAGCCTTTTCTCCCCTTTGCGGGAAGTAGAATTTTGCACGAAGGAAACGGTGGTCTGATCCTGTTTGGAATTTGGGGACGACAGCTACATCGGTCAGACAAAACCGCCGATTGAAGATGATGTGGTCAATTTCATTGTGGAACTGTCCGCCAGGAGATTCCCATGTCCAACGTTTCGCTTCAGCCTTCTGGAACTGTGAGTTCCCATGAATGGTCTTGGTGGACATGATGAACTCAGATAGTCTCTCACCCTGTTCATTCCATTCTAGACCATGGGTCCCGATGTGGAGTTCTTCAGCCAATCTTCTTGGTCCTATCTTAGCATTAAAATCACCGACTATGATCTTGTAGAAGGCGTGATCTTTTTTATAGAACGCCTCCAATTCCATGTAGAATTTCTCAATTTCATCTTCTTTGTGTGTCGAAAATCAGATGGGCTGGACATGTAATGCAATTTGGAGACAACCGCTGAACTAGAGCCATTACTGACTGGATCCCATGGGATGTCAAAAGATCACGTGGCCACCCACCTACAAGATGGTCAGATTTCCTTGTAAAGACCCTGAAGGAACGGTTTGAGGCTCTTCATATTCCTGAATCAACGAGATGCCATTGGGCTACATTGGCACGTGATAGGGTCCAATGGAAATGTTACTGGCGCCCACTCGAGCAAATCGATGAATAACGGGATTCAAGTGATCAAGTGATCATCTTCTTTGTATGTGGATGTTGGTGCGTAGACAATGAAGATAGAAATTGCTGGCAGTGGGCCACATCTCTTCAAGTGTAATCGTCCTATTCGGTTTGTTAGGCATTCAAATGAATCAATGTTGATAGCCATGTTCGTGTTGATAAGGACACCAACACCACCGACGCCTTCTTCCGTCGCATGTTCCAAGGAACAATTCTTCTCCGTGTCAAATACAGCATGATGCAACTGACGCCTCCTCGTCTCAGTCAGACCAATGATGTCGTACTTGATCTTTTGTGCTTGCACCATCAGATCCTCAATATATGCTTCCAATGCCAGCGTATGTGCATTGAAAGTACAGACAGTCATTTTAGTCCTTCTTTGTTTTGCAGCCTAGGATGGCCATGAAATTTTATAAGGCACTGCTTGTTTGCCTTTCTTACTGCTGCCATATTAAGGGCTCTTTCGGGGTCAGGAAAATAAACATTTCTGTTACTGGATTTGGAATATCGAACACGCATCGGACAGCTTGCCAGGCTCTGCCATGCGGGCGCTATATTCTCACCTATGTGGAATGATACAATAATAGTATTGATTCCATGGAATTTTCTAAAAGACTAAGTTGAAATACAACACATTGAAGAACAAGGAAAAAGGATAAGGTCTTACAAATGCTGGTTGATAGATGCAGTGAGTGGAGGTCACTGAAGCAAAGATCGGGGCCAGAGCAATAGCCCAGCAGGTAGGGTGTTTGCCTTGCACGTGGCCGGGCCATTTCGGCCTGGGTTCAATCCCCGGCATCCCATATGGTCCCCTGAGCTCCACCAGGAATAATTCCTGAGTGCAGAGCCAGGAGAAACCCCCTGAGCACTTCCGGGTGTGACCCAAAAAAAGCAAAAAAAAAAAAAAGAAGAAGAAGCAGAGATGGGGACCATGCCCACATCCCTTTCCAGTCAAAATAGTCAAGTGTGTGATTCTTCCAGCAGTAAGACACATGTGGTGTAATTGACAAAAATGAGCAATGATCTCAGGGATGGTTAGGGGTCAGTTTTTGCCCAACTGGTCAAATAAACTTGGAAAAATATAGTCAGAGACCTCTGGGGTTCTGGAGTTGTGGATAATAAAGCGAGATTTTGATGGTTGACCAGCCCTGAGCCGAACCAGCTGTGGAAAATGAGGCAACTGCAGTCCCCGGCCCTTACATAGCTTCACTGCACTATGACCTTTCCACTCCCTCCTTACCTCCTAGCCCATTGCTTGCATCATTTCTTCAGTGCCTGGCATCATCCTACATAAGACACACGAATGTCAGAACAGAATTCTCAGACCCTCTTGACGTGGTTTCTGTTTTCCCCCTGCCTCTCAATGCTGCTTGATGCTCTCCTTTGTATTTCACAGAGCTGGAGATGCAGTGAGCTGGTTGCTCTTCACTAAGGAGAACGGCTTGGGGGCCTCTGCTCTGAGTCCACACTGGTCCTGCCCTGCCACTCTGCTAGCCCCTTTGCAGCGTAACTCATCAGTTCTCCCCCCCACCCAACAAACTGCCTTCTGTGATGCCTGCCCTGTCTCTGCACATTTCTCTGGACTCCCACCTGTCTTAACTGACCCTCTGCCATGATCAACTTCATTTAGCAACTTAAGTAAGGCCCAAGACTGGCTGGAACCAAGATCAAGCCACTTTCCTCACCTCTCAGGCTGGCTTCCTCTCTATGTGCTCCAGAGAGCAAAATGCTACCTGGTACAGGTATGGAAAGAGCCACCACTCATGACCTCTAAAGCTACAGGTAAACTTGTATCTGTTTGGTTTATAAAATAAAGGTTAGGTCTGTTGTCTGATCCCGATTCTCAAGACAGTATTATCAACCTTTGAGAGCTGACATTCCCTGCCTTTTCCCTTTAAATCTTGCCCTATTAAGCAAACAAGAATTACCTGGCTTGCTTTTATTGATTGATTGATTATTGATTGATTGATTGATTGATTGATTGAATTTATGTGGGCTTTAAAGGCTACATTTGTGGGTGCTCAGGGCTTATTCCTGGTTTGGTGCCCAGGAATCACTCCTGGAGATGTTCAGGGGTCACTTGTAGACGTGCCAGGGAGGACAGTGAGACCAACAATATGCAAGGCAAGAACATTACCTGTTCCATTATCTCTCCAACTCTGTCTTTTTATGCATTTATTTTTTGGTTTGGGGGCAACACCCAGAGGTCTTCAGGGCTTACTACTGACTCTTCACTCAAGAAATTACTCTTTGAGGGTACTGGGGGGGTGGGGAGAGCAGATGGAGTTCCAGGGACCTAAACCTGGAGCAGTCGCATGCAAGGCAATTGCCCCCTACCTGCCATACTATTGTTTCAGCCTCACACTTCATGTCTTCTCAACTGTCGTCACCAGTACAGAACAAAGATAAGAAACAAATGGACAGGACCTTGCTTTCAATTTGACAAGTGATCAAGCTGAGAATTATTCAGAGGAGGCTGAGGGAGGGCCAGAAAATCCTTGGTAAGTGCCTGACTTTCTCACCACTTCCAATGAAGTGTTCTTATGTGTGATAACATTGGTTTACAAGCCAAAGAATTAAAGAAACAGGAAAACTCAGACAAATCTCTTACAAGCACATCCATGGGGAGAGGAAAAGAACAGAACAGCAAGTCTCTGTTGAAAGGGGTGCCTGTCGCATGAGGGGGCATGCAATTCCAGCCAGCCACGCTCCTAGGACATTCCAAGTGAACTGGGGCAAATAATTAAAGAAGAAGCTGTCTGGATTCCGAAGCACTGAGCTTTGCCATTTGTGTTCTGCCTCCTGGGCCCGTCTTCATGTTTCTCTTCCTGCACACGTGGCCCTGTCTGTTTGCAGGGTGAGGACTGGAGCAGATGCTGGCCTGAGAGTGGACGCACACAGCTATGCTGTCCCAGGGGCATCTCCTACTGCTGATTCCCCGCAAAGATCTACACATAAACCTTTCCCAAGACAAGAGAGACAGAACAACCTTCAGACCTCTGCCCTGCAGGAGCTGATCCTACTGCAATCCTCACACAGCAGAGTTGTGAGGATTTCTAGGGATCTCTAGATCCCAGGCATCTCTAGGGTGGCCCTAGGGGTCCAGTCCAATGCTAGGGTGTCCTGGGTGATCCTCTGCACCTCAAGGCAGTTCAAGCAGCCTCCCTCCATCCTGCATCCTCAGACCCTGTTGTAAACCACCAGCCTGGTTTGTGCGAATCCCTGCAAAGCCCCTCCCCCTACTCCAGCCCTGAAGAACCACTTGGGAGATTGCCCGCATCAGAAAAATAAATAAAGCACAATAAAAATAATGATAAATAAATACCTCATGCTACATCTTAGTTCTAATTAGAAAGTCTTTCTAACTGATTGCTGTTGCTTGCAGTAGTACAAGTCATACTGTGAATTATTCATGATCAGCTTCTAGATGAAATGGCCAGGACTCTGCTCTCCCTTCTGACACTCTACCCAGACCTTCAGCTAAGAACCTCATGACACCCTCCTGTCCTGCTCTCCCCAAAGTCTTCAAGGCCCTGCTAATCCCTTACATAGTTCATCCAGATGAACAAAAAAACACGGAGGCCAGGAAACGGGGAAGGGGGTTGGGGGGTTGGGTGAACAGGGCATCCCTTTGGGAAGGACCGTCTCAGTGGCCTGCACTGAATTTGAAGCCTCTTTTCCTCTCTGGTGAGCTTGGAGTCATGTTAAAGGCTGACATTTCAAATGGGACAAATGGCAATAAAATGAAATAAGTCACGATCCATGAGCTGAGCTGGCCAAGTTGCTCCTTCTACGTGTCACTATCTTGACCTCACCTAGAATATGAGCGGGGGTCACCACGGCTGAGGTCCATGTTCTTAACATTTACCATGTGGTTGTCCAATGAGGCAATGCATAAGTGCCAGTCCACATGGACAATACAGCATTCACAGTCCCCCCCCACCCTTAGATTGACGCTGGCCAGTGCCCAGACCCCTGGGGCATGGGGGAATGATGGAGCCTTCCACCCCATCTGTCAGATTCCTGAAGAGTGGCAGGAGGGCCCTGAGACTTGAGTTTGGGTAAAGCCAAGGAGAGACCCGAGTGAGCTGGCCCCAGAGAGCACAGCACTCATGGCACGTTCTCAGCCACAGCTGGGAAACTCCCTGGCTGAGCATGTGAAACTCTGGGAACTCACGCACTATGTGCGGATGGCTCAGGAAATCATGAGGCTACATGAGACCCCATTTGTTGTGCTAAAAACAAATGTAAATAAATTACTGGGAGCATCTCATTTCCATTTGGAAATTCATCCCGACACATGACATGCCTGCCGATTTGGGAGTTTGGTTGGGTTTGAAAGATACTTTGAAAAGCAACGTCACGCAGGAAGTTCTAACCGTGGGGAGTCTTGCTGGAGCTGAGGTGGGGTGACTGTTCAAGAGCAAAGGATTTCTACACCCTTTGGGGACAGAAGCAGCCCCTCAGCCTACTCACCCACCACACACATGTGCACACACACATACATACACACCTATACACACATGCATGCACACATACATATACACACACACACACACACACAAGAAGCAGAACCATTAAGTTCATGGTTGTTTCTCTGTTTCTTTTGGGCCGTGACTGGGGTTTTTGACCCCAGGATTAGCCTCAGCAGTGCTCAGAGACTAATCTCAGCTCTGTGTTCAGGAGCAACCCCTGGTGGTCTCTTGGGCTCCATATTAGTGCTATGGGGATTTGAACCAGGATCAGCTACATGCAAGGTAAGCGCCTGACCTGCGCTTCCATATCTGGGGCTTGCTTTTGTTTCCAGTAACCTTTCCAGCTGCCAGTGTTCCGAGGAAACATTCCAAATGCACAGTCAGAGGGACGAGGTGGTCCCCCCAGGAGTGCAGAGGACAGTTTAAGCCATCCACGCTCTTGTTCCACTCACAAATGCAACAGGCTGGCAGGGCCTAAGAGACAGGATGGAGCAAATAGGCTCTGAGGGGCTGGTCCCCATCTCAGGCCTCTGTCCCACTCCCCATTGGCCACCTGAACTGTAATGCTGTGGTTCACTTTGCACTGGACCTGCTCATCACATGGCTCAAGATCCAGGACCTGCAAAAGGCAAACACCAAAGGCAGGAGCTTGGGGAAAAACCTTCAGGTTGCAGGTTAGGGTGCTGAGGGTGGAAGTAGGCAGAGGGCTGCCATGCTGAATAGACCCCACATTCGATGCCCAGGACCTTATTTAGACACCTCAGGGTTCCAGAATGATGACCATGCACCAGTGCCAGAAGTCCACAGCAAGGGGCAGGAATTACTCCAGCCTGAACAGCCCCAAGCATCACCCCAACTGGTACACATCCCCACTTTCTGGCTTCCCAGTGGGGCCCCTGGAATGCCGCTTTCCTTGCCCCTGCAGCTGGGCGCCTGTACTCACTCTCCCTGGCCATTCACTTCCTTCTTCCCACTCCAGTCTCAGAAAGGGGCTGGACTTTGCTCTGCCCACCCCCAAGATGAAATACAACAGCCTCCTAAACAGGGAGATGATGGGCTGCTCGGCTCCCTGCAAGGCCGAGTATTTACATAAGCTGGAAGAGGTCTGTGAGTTTATTGGTTACGGGGGAAAATAAGCAGGCCATGAAATAATTATTTTTCATTGTGCCCTGCCAAAGCCGTTCAGCCAAAGGCTAAATTGAGCTGCTATTGTGATTATTGGAACAGCGGAGCCAAAAAGTCTTTGCCGCAAAGCATCCCGGCTGCCCTAAATTTTGTTCTGATGGCTAGTTTGCGTGCTGGCTCAGACCCTGCCACATCACAGCCCCCGAATAGGAGGGTGGATAGGCCTGCCATAGCCCAGCCCGCATCAATAACTAGTGTAGGGCCATTTGGCGCACTGGATTAGATACAAACCACTTCCCACACGCACCCACGCAGTAGGCCTTCCACAAGCACGCAGAGGCTATGAGAGGAAAATGAGGACCTCCCACATTTACCCAAGTCATTTCTTTTGGTATGGATTACACTTTATGGCAACAGTAAGTCCTTCCCGAGGTCTGGAAGGCAGCTGGTAACACTGGCACCAACTGGGTAGGCTTAATGGAGCATGGATCCCCCCCCCACCCCCCATGCTTGCCTGGCACCTTGATAGGTATGTCTGCTGACCATCAGGTTTCAGGACCAAGTCACAGGTCTCATCAAGGCTTTCAGCAGCACCGGGAGCTCCCTTTGCTCAGGGTACCCCACCCTGGATCTCTAGGGCTCTTTCAGCTGTTTATAGGCAACAGAGATGAGTTGGAAGACAGGATGAAGAGAAGGCCATTGACCCGCCAAGATGTTCAGTTGGTACTGCTTCTAAATCAATATTTCTTTGTGAGCTATGGTGAAGAGATGTCTGAAAACCAAATGAAGGTTGAAGGCAAAGAACCCCCCAAAATCAGCTCAGTCAAAGCTGACTTCCTTCATCTTTGCCCACAATCCACAGGGAAAAACAGCAGATGCCAAATGTTAAGCAGACACCTTGTTCTAGCCCCAGGTCACACCAGGCCTGACACAAATTCACGTGTCTCAAGCACAGGATTAGCTCCGTCCATGGTAGGAATCAGCTGCACGTGAAGGTTACCACCAAGTACCTCAGCAGCTCCCTCACTGGCGGCACTACCACTTTCAGAAAAGCAGATAAAGCATCACTCAGCACCTCTTGGAACTCTACCATCATAAAGCCCACCTCCTTGCAATGGAGGCTACCAACACCCCCAAGGACTATCACCCCAGGAGTGACACTGCCCATTGTCGGAGCCAGAAAGCAGGCAATGAGCCCCCAGAGATATGGCACAGAAGGACAAAAGTCACTAGGAACTGGGAGGGAGGCGACACAAGACATGAGTCTCCTGTGCCTGTACCTACTTCCCCAGGGGCCAATAATTCCCACTTCTGGTAGGTAAGTTTCCATCCCTGCCCCCAACCCGCCAAAGAATCATGTAGCGTTGGGTACATCACTACAGTGAGGGTCACTTCTGATTTGAGGTCTCCTTAGAAGGACAGCAAAAATCCTCCAGAACTCAATGACTTAGAACAGCAAATGCCATCTTGAGAACTATCTCCTACCTATGTGCCCATCGGAGACCCTCTTTCTGGAAAGGCTGGAGGAAACCATGCCAGGGAATGAGAAAACAATGTCCCATCCTCTTCTCCAACTTGCAAAGGAGGAAAAGAAAGACAGTGAGGTGGGACTGGGGTAGCACACACGCCATTCTTTGTGATGGATTCTTAATCCATTTCTCGTTTTACTCTGCCCACCCTGGTTTCCCTCCAGTTCCACTCACCCACTTCAGTCTCAGTCATTTTGGACTTGTCTGGAACTGTGTGTTCTGTATTCCTTCCTATCACAGCAAAGATGCACTTACCAGGCACATAGAGATTCTAGATGCTTTGACATTCACCCAACACTCACTCCTCAGGAAGCCCAGAGGTCGGCACAGCAGGCTCTGGGATTCCAACATCTCATTCAATGTTGCTGTGTTATCGCATTGGTGGAGGGAAATAAAAATCCTCACTGCTCTTGAACAAAACAGCATGTTTCCAGGCCCTTTGCATCACACGGGCAATGCCACCTTTTAGACTGCACAGAGATGGCCCTGTTTTATTCTGGATGAGCAAATGTGGCCTGAGGAGCATCACTGACTGTCCATATGGCTCAGACCCTGAAGAACCCTCTGCCAGCCCCACCTAAGCACTCCGCAAACACAACAAATCCATACTTTTCTTACACACATCCGAGAAACATCTAGAACATCCTCCTAGGTGGAAAGGATTCAGGAAGAAACTGAGAACTTTGGAACCAGCCCAAGGTCAGTCCCTGCAACACAACAGAGAAGTTGAGCACCATGGTGACACTTGCTTGGAATCTTAGAGCTGGAAAGACACTCCTGCCATTCACTAAAGACCACATTCAGCATCTACATGCAGCCAGGCCATGCGCTCTTGATCAAAGAGCCAAGGGTTTGGAGAAAGTGAGGCTCCACCCAATGGGTCCTTGCAAGGCTCCTCCGCCTCAAATTGGGATGATCTGGGGTCCAGCTGATCACAGGAGACCCCAGTGCCACCCACTGGTGCTATTCATGTGTAGCCTTTGCTAGTGACTCTGCAAGGTTCAGTTGAACATTAACTGCATTAACTTTGCAACCTGCAAACCTCCCACCACACGCAGGCAGCCTAGGGGGCCTTCCGGGTATTAGTTGAGCCAAACACATTCCATACAGCAACCCACTGCTGGGAAAGTGGGTTCCCTCCTGGCCACACTGACTGAGACCCCCATCTCCCACTCTGCTGAAAAGATGCATATCTAGGACAGCCACTGACTCAATGCCCAGAACTGCATGCCCTTTGCTTTTTAGGTTTTAGAGCAGGGATTCTCCCGATTTCCTTGTCTCCTGGCCAGTATTATGCCACAAGATGTATTTTAGAGAATTTTAAATGTTCCACTGAAATTTTAAAAATATAGATCTCCAGTACAAAGAAATAGTACAGGGTTAAGGCACTTGTCTCGCATGTGGAAACTTCCGTTAGAGCCTCCCACTGCATATGATACCCCAAACACTGCCAGGAGTATACCATGAGCACCACAACCCCACAGCTATTGAGTAAAAATAAATTCAACTGCCACAAAGCTACCATGTTCCCATCACAGACTATCACCAAGAAACCCCCCAGAATTCAGAATCATTACAGTCACTCTCTTCAGGATGCAGAAAAGCGTGAATCACATCGTCAGTAAGGAGTCCCCAATCTCTCTTCCTATGTATCCGCTTCTCAGAAGACAAGGTTCTTGGATCTCTGTATTCCCAGACCTTAATGTCCCAGGTTGACTGCCAGAGGGGACTTGGGGTCATCAGAATTCAAGCTACATCTTAGGCCCGAACCTTTGTGCTATAGAGCACAGGCTTCCTGGCTCTATACAATGAGGGGCTGGAAATGGAGATGAGCAAAAAGCTTCAGCGTCTAACCAGGAACCACACTGAGCAGAACCGCCAACTGCCATGACAGTGGGTCTGAGCTACTTGTGGAGGGGGTCTCTCTCACAGGTCTCCGTGCTATGGTGCAGAGAACTGTCCTCATAGCACCAGCAGCCAGAAGCAGGAAACTAGCAGAGCTGGGGATGTGGGGGAGAGGCGTCCCCCATCCCAGGAATACAAACACGATGGAATGAAGGCAAGTCAAATGAGATCAGGTGCCAGGAGGGTGGAAGGAGGGCAGAACTGGTTCCACGCTCCCTTTCCCAACTCCTCACTCTCCAAGCCCTGAGACACTCATTAGTAACACTCCTGTTTTCTAGAATGTTCACAGGAAACACCCCAACTGCAACCTGCACAGCTGCCATTCCCAGTTCCCTCTGGGCTGCTCTGGCAGATTCCCACCCCCATCTCCACCGCCAGCTCCTTGTCCTGACAGAATCCATAAAACATCACAGGCCTGAGCACCCTAACTTCAGTTGTCCAGATGCAGGGGCGGTCTGCCTTCCATTACTCCTCCACAGAAAGTTCTGGAAGGGCTAGAAACATCCAGCCAAAAGACAACTGTGACAGGAGACCCTGTGACAGAAACTGGGGAACTTTTCAGGAACCAGAAGGCTTGAGAAAGTCCTCGTGAGAGGCAGGAAAGTCCTTCATTAAGGTCTGGGGTGTCCAGGCTGAGGTCAGCTTTCTCCTGATGGCTGAATGGAGGCCAAGGGCAGGAGTGGCCAACCTTAGTCGTTCTGGCACTGTCCAACCCCGATTAGAAATTTCTCCCCAGACAATGGGTGAGAGAAGTACCTAGGCTGAACAAGTGTCTATGGGAAAGCAAATTCCCAGAGGCCACATCACTCCAACCCAACCCATAATTAAATGGGTTTTTACCCTCCGAACAAATAAAAATGGTGATGGATACTTTATGCTTTTAAATTAGTAGAGAATAGATGAAACCTCACAGAGCTTATAAGGCAAGTACAGGCAACTAGGTAGGATTTGTGGATGATATTCTTACCTCTCTAGAGTCTTCAGTGGAAAAGCCTCTTCACGAGCATTTGGGAGGCCTCGCTTAAAAAAATATATACTCAGGATGGGCCTATGCCTCTGCCTTCTGAAAGCCAGGCTCATACCAATGTCATTTTAACTTTAATATCTCATTAAAGGCTGTAACTAGACCTTCCAGAAAAATCTCTTCCTCCTATTTTATCTAAAATTCGAGTGTAACTGGGCATCACTGGTGCTCAGAATTTAAAAAACAAGTTCTTTACAAATATATTTTTTAAAGAAGAAATTAATTCCAACCCTTACCTTTGGCACCTCACACAACTTTGGCCAGGCCTTACCTGTATAAATAGAAAGAACTAATTTACTAGCGAAATGCCCATGGGCAAGCATGTACTGGCTAATGAAGTGTTCAGCTTTTGCATGATTAACCAGCTGGTGGGGGTGGTGGAAGAAAGCAGAGGGCATAAAGAGAAGAAGAAAAATTGATTAGCAGCTCTCTTTTAAATCAGTCCTTGAAAAGATGCCCCCATTTTTATACTCGGGGTGCAGAAATTGGCAGGGAGGGGTAATAAAACAGGAAATGGAGCAGCCCCCTTGACTTGCTTGTGTGATTCCTCAAGATTGCTGACTCCTGAGGGAGAGTCAGGGAGGAGAGGAGAAGATGCCCAGGTTCTTCCCAACTGACCTACTTACGTCAATGCACGTCCTGGGTCCTAGAGCGAATTTTCCAGTTTCACAAAAGGCACTGCCTGCAGTGACTGCCCCAGTCCTCTTGGGCTGGGTATTCAGTTTTTGCTCGTAGCATTCGCCCAGACCAGACTTGGCTTTAACTACTGCCAGACCAATTCATTAAGAAAAAGGGGTAGCATCATGAGCCAAAATATTTATACACTGAACTCAGACACAAGCTACTCAAAGGGACATTGTCCCAAGCTGCAGGTGCTGGAGGACTTTCTGATTCAGAAAATTCTTCAGCGGGCCTTGCAGGAACTCCTAATTTCCCACTTCAAGAAGGCCCTGGAGTCAGATCCGAGAGAAACACAAGCAGACTCTGATGATGAGACATATCCCGGAGAGGTCAAGGTTAGCAAGACGTCCTGAGCACTGGGCACATCTCTTGTCCCTTTCTTCTCTGATCACACAAGATGTGCACCCAGGCATTTCCAGCAGAAAACAGAGGACACAGACAAGCCACACTTGGTAGCCTCCAGTTCCAGATGCCGCCTTTCACCGAGAACGCTGCTTAGGTTCAAGCCAGAGCACCAAGGCCCAAGCAAGACACTGGGTATTTGGGTGGACAGACAGCCGAGACGCGAGTCCATCGCATGCACAGATGTTTGTACCCAAATGCCCTCTGCCAGATGGCCAAGGCACGGGTTTCTTATGTCCCCCGTCCAGACAGCTGTCCTTCTGACACACCTCACCCACCTGCCACTGTGCCAGGAATCACATAACTCCCTCAGAGAAGCACCCAAACTCTGCTGACCTCCACCAGGCAGGACCCCAGGAGTAAATCAGTCCCAGTATCAGTCACAGAGAGCCCATGGAAGGGCTCTGAACCCTATGTTCTAGGATCAAGCGGTATGACTTTGGGCAAACTGCTTAGCCTTTCAGATCCTCAGCTTCCTTATAGACTCAAGGTAGGGCAGTCCACGTGAACATGAAGACATCTTCCCATTCTGAGAATTTTTCATTTTATTCCTTGACTCTTTGATGGGTCCATGGACCAGAGGAGAGAAACTAAACATTTCTGGAGTTATTTTACTTTACAAAATGCCCCAGGCATAGGTTTGTGCTGTGGAACTGTTGTGCTCTGAAAATGGAGATAGTTTGAATTCCAGACTTAGTTTCAAAAAATATTCAAATTATTAACGTGTTTCAAACCTGTTATCTCCAGCAGTAAACACACTGAAGACACAATAGGTTAAATAAAATACATGACTAAAATATTAAGAGCTTATTGGGTGATTACTAGAAATGTGTTTTATTTATTTATTTGTTTATTTATTTATTTGTGGGGGTCACACCCAGCTGTGCTCAGAGATCAACTCTGGCAATGATCCTGTGATCATAGTTGGTACAGGGGATCAAAATAGAGTTGGCCAAGTGCAAGGTAAGTGCTAGTGACACTTGCTGTTGTGCAGATAACTGGTGCATGCCCCTGTGGGCGCCCCCCACAGCCATTCCCCACCTTTAGAACCCCTACAGGACTTGTCAGCTACAGGAATACTCAACTCTTAATTGCAGTGCCAGAGAAAAAGGGTGCTTGAACACAACTTTACCCTCAGCTCCACCTTGTCACCATATCCCTAGCATTCCACCTTGCCACTGTATCCCTAGCACGGGAGAGGGGCTAAGCGGAGAATTCCAGAAGGAGCAAGAAAGGCGCATCCAGACCCAGTCTTGACTCTTCTCCAAAGCAGAGAGCAGCAGCCAAGCTTCCGACTTCCATCCCTGGCTCCGTCAAACATCAGTGTCCCTTTTAAAAGAAACTCAAGGAGCACGGAGAGATTTATTGAGGGGACTGGGGTTGGGGGACTTTAACTGAATAGTTCAGCTTTTCTGCTTGTTTTTGTTCTCCTTTTGGCAAAATCTAGTGTGACCACCTGTCCCAGTTTGCCTCTAACGCAGAGGGTTCCTGAACTTTTCCCTGTGCTGAAGAATAAAAATCAGGACGGCCTGGGGCAAACCAGGAGGAGCAGAATGATTTCAAATCTGAAGACCACACCTGCTCTTACAGACAAAATGCCAACGCTCAAGGCATCTTTTTCCCCCCTAAGAGCAATGCCTTTTCACAAAGCTGCCGGTGGGATTTTGGCCACTTGTACTCTCATTGCCTTTTTAATCACTGGAAATAAAATTTTCAGTTAGCTCTCCACTGACCATTTCAGATCTCTCATTTTATGATCTCAGATCACCCTCCTTAGCTTCCCAGGGCCTCCCTCTTCCCACTGTCAAATATCCCATGTGGATCAGGGTTTATTTTTTCTGACAATCCCTGTTGGAAAATAAGTCGGCCGTTACTCAAAGCCTGGAGGATAATGAGGATTCTCAATCACTGTGCACATTTACTTCAGGGTGACAGGACAAGTTGGATGTTGAAAGCCTGGATTTTTAAGAAATATTTTTAATGTTTATCATGGAATTTGCTCCAATTGGAGCACAAATACACCTTCCCCAAAATAAAATCCTACTTAATGATACTTCCAGAAAAGTCTGTCAACAGCGACATTTAAATTTGTGCAGGACTGGGATAGAACCCAGGTCCGCCACCAGCTGGGCTTGTGCTCTGTCACAGAGGCACATATTATTGTTACTTGCTCTTTCTTTGGAGGCCACTGCTCAGACAATGGTAGATGAGAGCCTGGAGCTGGTCACTCAGGCTGACCCGGAAACTTAGGAGCGCCATTCGAGTCTAGCCAGCCTTGGAAAGGCTCTGGTTGTTTAGAGAGCCTGCCACCAGAGTGCATATTATTAAACACACTCTCTGCTCAGGGGACTGCTCTATTGTGCAATAATTGCTCCCCATTGTTACATACACAGTTTGGCTGCTCAGATGTGAAAAGAAAAATCTCTTAAATAGCTATCACCATGGATGGCCCGAGGCAGCCTCAGTCCCCTGTGACCAGCGCCTGCAGCAACCCATGACTAAGGCTGAGAGGGGCGCCCCCCTAGAATCCTTTACTGATATTAGAAAAGCACCCTGAAATCTCATTAGCCATGGCTGAGTGGGTGCCAAGCCCCCTGCAAGGACTTTGCCCGGACGACAGCCTGCTAGAGAGAGAGGAAGTGGCCCGAGCCCAGGACAGAGGAACTGACTGCAGTGGAAAAATCATAAAGCAGCTTTGCTGTGTCCATCAGCGAATGCTTCTCCTCCTTCGACCATCTGTCCCCCTGGGAGCACCCATGCCCCTTGCTGTGGGGATGGGGGGGGGTATGAGAAGGGTAGGCGCGAGGCCCCCTGCAGCTCCAATTGGTGCTCTGAGGCCTGCGTCTGTCCTGCTCTCCATTGCCCGCATTCCCTGCTCTCAAACCAACCAGCTTAGCCCAGAGCTAGCCCTAGAATTCCAAGACTGACCTAAAATGCCTCTCTTCACCCTTTCCATTCAAAGTCATGTCTGAGCTCTCTGGATTGGAAACGTCTTGCAGTCCCTATGTCGGTCTCAAGCCCAGACCTCTCTGCACCTGACAATCAGTCTCCCCACTTGGGGGCTCAGCTACGTGAACCCCGGGATCAAGTCTGCTGGAATGAGCTCTGGCAGACAGAGAACAGTTGCCCACATTGCTCTGAGCTCCAGGGACTTGACATTTGCTCCACCCATACAACTGTAGCTTCCTCTGAGACCAAAGTCAACTTTCTCACATAAGCCCTTTATAATACAGATGGAGAAAGTAGGGTGGGAGGAATGGGGGAGGGGTTCAACCTCAGTCTCCCTCTGCCTTCTCCTCTCCTGGCCTTCAGAGGCACTGGGAGGGCGGAGCAGGGCCAGGCTGCAGTTACCAGGACACCTTGTGCTTCTCACTCAGTGTACCTACCCACTGAGTGTGAAGCAAGTGGCCAGCAGTGCCGAGAGGGCCACCGTGCCCTCCTGGTGAGAGAGGCTCCAGCAAGTGCCAGAATGTCCAGGGCTAGATGGAAAAAAAAACCTTCCATCTGGGTGCAAACAACCTGATCGCATAAATGACTCGGGCCAGTGTACAACACGGGAGGTCAGTGGAGGACAAACTAGCAGAGGCTGGTACCAAGTTCCACTCCAGGCCAGTCCCGTGACACTGGCCAATTTTCCTGACATGGTCTGGGGTGGCCACTGTGGACACAGAGCCAGCAAGGCCATCTCATTGGGATTCCACGAGCACCCAGGAAAAGCGTTCAGCAGATGGCCAGGCATGGCCTATGACTGCTCCTCTCAACTCTGGGGGCAGAGAAAAAATGGTGAGGAACAAGATCAAGGTCGGTCCACTTTCCTGTGCAGAAGCATCCTGAGTCTCTATGCCATTAGCGTTTTCTACAAGGTCAGCCGCTTTCAAATATCTCTGGCCATACATGTGACACATAGAAGTCACAGAAGTTGTTGGGGGCTGGACAGGCTTTATATTCTTTCACAGGAAGTTGAGGTTTAACACCGAAGGGGAAAACCCAACTCAAGGAGAAACTCGTGACGCACTTGTCCTGGGACACAGAAGTTGGCGGCTCCTGATTGGAGAGGCTTCCTCAGAACATGAACAAAGCCCTTCGACCAACTAGAACCAGGAGGATCCTCCGTCTGTGGCTTCCCCTTCCGAAGGCCTCTAGGGTACAACCAGCCTCTGTTCAGGGGAGAATTTGAGGACCCATAGTCTCATCTGTCAGAGCTGTGCCCTCCCTGAAGCACAGTCCTGCGTGCCTCGTTCCCTAGCTTGCCCCGTTGGTTGTGCCCCATACAGCTAAGCACAGCCATGCCCCAGGACGAGCTTGTCCCCCAGGGCCAAAGGTGACTCACAGTTCATTTCTGTCCCCCTTTTCTCAGACACCTTGTGGGGGCTTCAGCCCTGTCTGCCCTCATGCAGTGTCTGTGAGCAGCCAAGGAGGGGCCAACGCAGCCCCCAACTCTGCTTCATTTCTGCTTAGTGGATGGAGGGGGCAGGTGGATAAACATCACTCATCTCCTCACATCACCGAACAGCACACAGCACAACAAGCACCACCACACTACACAGGCCACTCACCACACACCACACCACACACATCATATACTGTACACCATGCTATACAGGCCACATGCCACACATCACACACCCACAATACCCACACTACATAGGCCATGCACCACACACTACACCACACACATCATACACTATACACCATGCTACATAGGCCACACACCATACATTGCACCACAACCATACACCACACTACACAAGCCACGCACCACACACCACACCACACATCATAACATTATACACCATGCTACACAGGCCACGTGCCACACATCACACCACACACCACTATACATATAATACACAGGCCACACACCATACATCACACCACACTACACCACACTACACAACCCACGCACCAAACGTCACACTACACACACCACCACAGGCCATGCACCATATATCACACCAAACACCACAAACTATACACCACACTTCACAGGCCATGTACCATACTCACATACATACCACACTATACACCACACTTCACCAGCCATACACCACACCTGTATGTCACACTACACACCACACACTATACACCATACTACACAACCCACACACCACATCACATCACACACTATACACTACACTACATAGGCCACACACCATATGTCATACCAGACATACCACATGCTACACATTATATATCACATGACACACACTAGACACTACACCACACAAGTCACACACCATCCATCACACCACACACTATATACCACACAGGCCACACACCTTACCCCACATCACATGCTACGCACTATACACATTACACAGGCATAACACTACATGCCACACACTATACACCACAAGAAACAGGCCATACACCATCATTTCAGACAGCTCGCACCACATATGCCACACACTACATACACCACACACCACATTCTGCACCAGTCACATATCACACATCACACAACATACAGACACACCATCACACCACACACTGCACACCATCGTACTACCATCCCCACTGATCAATATATAAAGTAACCATGATTTATCATTTTTGAATTGTGATGGGAATCACTCTTAACAATGTCCAGGGATGCAAGGATAGGCCCCAGAGTATATCTCGGGGTTCACCCTATCACTTAAGGCCCCTCCAACTCCTTGTTATGGAAAGGAAGAAAACTAGCTGGAGTAAAAACAAACAACCCACCCTTCTGGCACTATTAAAGCAACATGTCCCCAGGTTCTCAACTGCCACTTTCTGGAGTGAGGAAAAGGCAGGCTTCCATGCAAGCAGGCTACTGTTGGCTCTGAATTCCACTTTGAGAGAAACCATCATATCAAAAGAGAAACCATCCTATCAACATTGAAATCATCACATCAACAGAGAAACCATGATATCAACAGAGAAACCACCGCATCAACAGGTGACCCCTGTGCCACTCCGGAGCAACTGCTCTGGTAACGTGGCGACGCTCTTTATATTATGGACAGCTCTATTTGTTTTTCTGAATCACTCAGCTATACAGTATGCTGAATGACATCTAAAGATAGAAATTATGGAAATAGAGAAAGCATTTTCTCCAATGCAGATCCCAAGTTGCTAAAATTAGTGGCTCACATTCTTCTCTAGTGTCTTATTGAAAATCTAAACGTGTCCCCAAATAACAAGTGACCGCCAGTTTCCTTGATTCCCAAGGAGGAAGTGGTGGGCGGGTCTGGGGTCTTTTGGCTGCCTCTGAAGGTATTAGTACCTACAAGGAAGTCAAGAAGAAATTTGCCCAGGCACATGTGCTCATACAGATGCTCACACACACATTCATGCGCATGCACACACACACACACACACACACACACAGATGCTGTTTCATGCACAGGTGCCTTTGCGGGCATTGTGGCCTACAGCACCACATCCAATGACTTAAGGAAACACAGAGGCCAGGCCCTGCCCGCAGCTCCCCACTTTCCCTGGCCACCACCAGTCCATCCTACAAGAGAAAACATCCCCTACCAGTGCAGGTGTTTGTAAACAAGTAAGTGTGGAGATGTTTCTAATTATAAGCTGTCACAGCTAAAATTAGAAACCCAATCTGTTCACTTTAAAAAAGTCCCCCAAAGGGTTTATTTCAATGAGAGCAGCCAGTACGCTTTCATTTGACAAGAAGAGGAGGGTAGGGTGCTTCAGTCTACACAAACCAGGGCCCTGCGGTGGGTCAGAATTCCCCTGGTGGGATTTTGTACACCCCCTTGCTCATTCCCAGGCAAGAAAAAATCCAACTCCCTTTCAGAGTCCAGGGTGGAAGAGTTAAACCACCCGAAAATCCTGCACTCAACTACCTAGGGGTGCTCAGAGCTTATTCCTGGGGGTGCTCAAGAACCAAATTTGGTGACAGGGATGAAGCTGGGGCAGGCTGTGTGCAGAGCAAACCCCTACCCTCAGCACTATGGCTCTGCTCCCCCGGTCCCATTCTTAAGTCTCCAAGTTTTGCTTTGCCACCCAGATAATAGTGCAATGTCAGCACTACTTGGCGTCTACACACAAACCCACACTGCTGTCACCAAAGTAGAGACACTCAGACAATGTAGACAAGAGGATAAGCTCCACCCAGCCACCCAGCCTCACTGGGAGCACCTTACATGAGTGATCCCCAGGAGCACTCCTTAAATGGCTCAAAGGAAGTTGGATTCTGTTCCAAAAGGAAACCTTTTAACACAAAACAAAAGGCTCAAATCCCCAGGCTCCACCAGAAAAGTTTGTGTCAGTTGCAGAGGCCATCAATAATACATGCAGATTGTACAAACTAAGCTCCAGTGGGCCAGGTCAGCGTTCCCAGCCCAGCTTCCTGAGCTCAAGGATGCCCTGTGGGGCTTTCCAGGCTCCCAATCACAAAAAAAAAGTCTTGCAACAACCTAGTTCCTTGAGACTTGAGTCAAGAGCCATCATCCGGACGCAGAGTTCTGCATTTAGCTATTTCCGTCTCCACTTTTCGTGGCTCTCACATTGAGCCAGCTTTGCAGGATAAGAGCAAACAAGTAATGTTTATTTGCACCCACATCCTGGCTCTTAAAAACACATAGAGACAGTCATTTAAGTCATATTTCTAAAGACAACGCGCTAATGTGCTTTATATAGACAGTGTTGGTGCAGGCACGGAACAAAACCGAAGGGCTCAGAGCAGAAGGGTAAAAGGATCTGGTGGAGGGAGAACGTGGGATTAACCCCAACCTCTGCTGATTTCTCACCGGCCTGTGGTGCGGCTCCACCATCCTCTCCCTCCTGGCCTCCTGACCATCACCCAGAGGTCTGAAAACAACAGAAAGCCAGAATTTCATTCTGCCCTTCTGGTGTTTCCAGAAAGGACAGCAAAAACATAAAACCCTAGGAGAACCAATGATAGGGCTTTTGATAGTGCTCCCTGACTAACTGGTCTTTAAATAACCAGAACAAAGTGGATGCATGCAGCAGCCACCTTTCTCATTGATGGAACAAGATGGCAGCCTTTGAACTGCAGGAGCTCCAGGCTCTCTCCTCTGTAGGATGTCTCATAATTTTCTCTGAATTCTGTCTGCTGAGCACCATCCCTGTGGGCACCCAGGAAGATCAGTCCCTTGGATATCAGCCCTCTCATACTCTCTCCACCAGGTGCTCTGCTTAGCATAGTCATTCAGTACAGGACTGTTCTAGAAAGACTTCTGAGGGACACAGCTCATAGCACCAAAAGATCACTCTAGATCAACGAACCAGGCCTCACCCGCAAAGAGAACCCATTTCCTGTTGGTTCCCAGTGTGACCCTCATTCCAGCTCTCTCAAACCTCAGTCCACTACTTTGACACCAAGACTGACCTGCAGCTGAGCTGGTACAGAGTGGGGGAGGGGGTGAGCAGATGCCCAAGATTTTGGGGGATAACTTACTAAGAAGCACACAACCACTGACCCTAACTGGCACATATATCCCAGGCTATTTTCCTATTTTCTGAGTGGGACTTAGCTCCATCCCAAAACACCAGCTCCAGAAGAAAACAGAACCAGTTCCCATGAAAGGTCTTGGCAAGAAGACACCCCCTAGAATCATTCTTTGGCACTGGGTCATTAATGTCACAGGCAGGGTCCTGAAAGATAATACAGGAATTAAGACCCTTGCCTTGCCTGTGGCTGTCTCCGGTGTGAGTCTCACCAACAAATAAGATCCCCGAGCACTGCCAGGAGGCCCCCTAAGCACAGAGTCAGGAGTACACCCGAGCACTGCCAGGATCCCTCTGAGCACAGAGCCAGGGTTAAGCCCTGAGCACTGATGAGTGCAGACGCAAATCCACCCCCCCCACCTGCCACCAGTCATTGACAGGGATTACTTAAGACGTGAAGAAATTATTCAGGCACATGTGTACACAAATCCAGCTTTTTGAGCTTGTATGTGAGCACACACACAGACACACACAGCTTTAGTAAGTACTCATTAAGCTATCTGAGATATTAAAACTAATCACAGCCGCCTTCCTTTAATGTTATCCTCAGCAGAAAGAGAAATGAGCCCATTGTCATTTATTTCAAAATCATTCTTTATAAAAAAAATAGCTAATCTCCAGAAGCACACCTGGTTCATTGAAGTGGGGACCAAGATGCAGCCTCGAGTCTTAATGTGCTCAGCTGGGAAAAGACACTTTTTTAAATGAGCATTTGTTAGAGCTTTATTTGCAAATGCAAAACTATCCAAGGCACTCTTTTGTGCATGGAGGGATTTTTCATTTCAAACACCACATGAACATAGGAGGGTTCACATCAAATTAATGGCAACAGAGAACATTAACCCTTGCCAAGCTGGACAAACCCCAACATCACCCTATCAGGAAGTTCAGGGAAGTTCATATCCCTGGAAAGTGGAAACAAAAGCCTGAAGAGCAGCAAAAAACTGTGGAGCAGTTTTGAAGTGACCAAAGAAACAGCTCAAGTGTCTGGAGCACCTGCCGTGGTGCAGGAGGCCTGGGTTCGATACCTAGCACTGCATGGTCCCCTGAGCACCGTCCAGAGCAGCCCCTGAGCATCACCGGGTCAAAAAGTCAAAACAAGAAAAATAAAAAAGGCCTGGAAGGTGTACAGTGGGAAGGGCGTTAGCCTTGCATGCGACCAAACTGGGTTCTATCCCCAGCATACCCTGAGTACTGCCAGGAGTAATTCCTGAGTGCAGAGACAGGAAGAAACCCCAAGCACCGCTGGGTGTGACCCCCACCAAAAAAAAAAAAAAGAGAAAAATTTTAATTTAAAAAAAGAAAAAGAATAAAGTAGAATATAAGCCTGTTCTAACAAAACCTTCCTAACTCCTCTTTTCCCTCTGTGTCCAAATGACTGCAAACTTGGTCAAGTATTCATAGTGGCAGAGAAATGGGGGGGTGGACTGGGTTGGGGGTAGACTTTTAGGTTAAATATTATAAGGAAAAGATCACCCATTAACTCTGCCTGGGAAGTTCCAAAGGAAAGGCCTGAGCAGTACGGAGCATTCCCAAACCTTCCTAGATGGCTGGGCTCCATGTGTGGGAAGGCACATGCTGCCCTGGCTGCCCAGGCCAGGCTGCTGCCCCTTTTCCCAGTGGGCAGTGCAGAAAGGAAAGAGTGGAGGTTTTCTAGTTACCATGGCAGGTGGTGCGTCTTTCCCTTTGAGCCGGGAATGTAATACGTCTCCAAAAGGATTTTCACCCAACTGGCCTGAGAGGTTAAAATTCAACCCTGAAAGAATCTCGGTTACTCCCCTGCCCCACACCCCAACTTCTAAGAGAGTTTATTTTTGCAAAATTGGTGATTTCTGCACAAAATTTTAGCTCCGTTGGCTTCTTTCCCACCACCCACCACATTTTTTATTTTGGTATTTTAAAATCAAATGTAAATTTAAGCATTGCTATCTTCCGCAATGCCTTTCCATTAGGGATCTGGAGATAGCAAAGAAGTCTGCTAACCATCCAAAGGAACTTAAGGAACACCGAGGTGGGTCTGTGCCTACTGAGGAAACTCACATCACTGAACAACATTGGAGGTGCTGACTACCATCCAAGGAATGGGGTCAGGGTCACTGGCATGCCAGCCTGTGCCTTCTTTGGCAAACCAAACCTACAGGGACTGTGAACGGTCTCTACCGATACCCTAATTGGAAGGCCAGAATAGCAGGACACACACTTACACATGTTCAACTTTGTATTTCATATTCAGTAACACCAAAGCGATGACCAATAAATCGGAATTGAATGATGGAATGGATCAATGTGCAACCCTCGCCAGGCCTGCCCAGATTCTCCTGCCCAGTCTGGGCTTCCACCCACTGTCTGGCTCCCTTAGCATAAATGCCAACAGCTCCTGGTTGTCCAGCTCCCAGCAGCATTTCTAGCTTCATTGTTGTCAGTCATTTTTTTTGCAAGTATTTGGGGGAATACAGTAATAATAGAAATCAGATCAACTTTTGAGAGTAAAAATGTTAAGAGTATTCAGAATGGGATCAGAATAGAGAGACACAGCCTCATTGGAAGGAGGAAAAATTATTCTCTGGCTATGAGATGAGGTATAAACTGGCTGGATCTATACATGGGTGACAGAAAGTCTTCACCCTGCAAAAGAATTTGACTTGGGAGGTTCTCATAATGGAAGACAAGGCACCAACTGTGGGGTATACCATGGAGGAGGAAATATTTAACCAACAGACAACAAACTTCTTTTTACAACTCAGAAGCCTTTTCCTAGAGTGAGATGGAAATATCAGTCTATCATTTGATATATTGAACTGTCATTCTTCCAACAGCCCCTTCTGATCAAGGGGTGATTTGCCACAGAAATGCTCATGTTTTTAACTATCAAACTATCCTTCCTTCTTTGCTTACTCTATCCAGGCTTTGTAAAGTCTCCAGAGATTTTCTGCATGCACATGTCCAAATGTGGCCTCGTCCCCTCAACCAACAATCTGTTCTTTAGCAGTTGGCATCTCCAACTATTCATGCAAGCCAGAAACCAGAGATACACACATTGCAACTCAATTTATTGAATAAACACCAAAACCTCCACTCCCAGCCCACCTTCAGGATGCTTTTCTAATCTGTTCCTGTCTATCATCACCCAAATTTAAGTTAGGAGTGCCTCTCCTAGCCATTCCTTATTCTCCCTTTCAAGGGATAGTTTGAAGTCTCTTCTTGTCACTGTCTTTGGGTTTGTGCCGTATTCAGCTGTGGGTATTGTCAGGGCTGACTCCTGGTGCCAGTGCTCAGGGGAGCATGTGGAATGCAGGGGATCTGTCACATGACAGGCAAATGCCAATTTTAGAAATCTTAAACTGATATATCAAATCACTACCCATTGTACCAATTCATTTCTGCATGGAGCCATGAGAACTGTTGTTGTCTGGGAGAGTAGATGGAAATGATCAAAAACAAATAGTATTGCCCATGGCTCCAAGTCAACTTGATTGACTTCTGCAGTCAGACAAAAAGCAAGAGCCCCTGCTTTACACAGAGTAAGGAAGGGAATTCTGCTGCCAAAAAAACAAAACCCCTGCTTTTCTCCAGAGTATGGAAGAGAATTCTTCCATGCTAAAGGAAGCCCATTGGCTTTTCCACTAGGTTTGAGGATGGACTGCATACCCAGAGAGGAAAAGAACACAAGATGGAACCAGAGAAGGAACTCAGCTGACTTTTCAGCCCAGGATGCCAGGGGAGGAAGATGCTGGCCAAGGCTGAGGGGGGTTCATCACCCTCCATTTCTTTCTTTTTTAAAAACAAAGAGATAGAAACAGAGAGACAGATACACACAGAGAGATAGAGAGACAGAGAGAGATGAGAAGAGCGAGAGGATTTTACTTATTTTTTTTTGTCTTTTTTGGGTCACAACTGGTGAGCACTCAGGTATTACTCATGGTGGTATTGGGGAACCATATGAGACGGAACCCGGGTTGGCAGTGTGCAATGCAAATGCCTTCCCTGCTGTGCTATTGCTCCAGCCCCTCCATTTCTTGCCTCAGCAGCTCAGGGCTAATACACTGGATCAGTCAGGAATGTGGAGGTTCCTGCTGAACTTCTGTTTCTGACCACTTTAAAGACGTGCCCCCTCTCCCAAGCTGGAGCAATCCAGCTGAGGGCTGGTGGGGAACACAAAGAAAAGGAGAGAAAACCTATCGCTCAGGAGTTGCTTCCTTGGCTTTTGTGGGATATGAAGGACACAGAGATACTAAGTTCTTTACAGACCTGAGGCAGACCCGAGAGAGTGGGGGCTGGGAACCTCTGGGGTTAGGACAGATGAAGCACCAGGTCTTGGCAAGCTCAAGCTCACAGTTTTATCTTCAGGAATGGACTCAGCAGATGTGACTGAGAGTGGCAGGACAAGGAGCTGCCTGAAGGAGGTGCTAGTAGGAAGCCCAAACAAGGTGGTCTCGGGCCAAAGGCAGGCACTCATTCCTTCAGGGCCATCTTGGGAAGAAGGAGGCAGTGGGTGTCACCCTAACTAAGCTTTTGATCCTAAAACAGGCTGTTTCAAATGAAGGAAAGCCACCTTTGTCCAGCTTGGCAAAGGTGGCTGTTTCTTTTCTTTTTTTTTTTTTTTTTTTTGCTTTTTGGGTCACACCCTGATGCTCAGGGGTTACTCCTGGCTCTGCACTCAGGAATTACTCCTGGCGGTGCTCGGGGGACCATATGGGATGCCGAGGATCGAACCTGGGCTGGCACAGGCAGGCGCGCAAGGCAAACGCCCTACCCGCTGGGCTATCGCTCCCGTCCAAAGGTGGCTGTTTCAAACGAAATGGGAAACTGGAAGAGATGGGAAGATAGTGAATTACCAGCTGCTTGTGTAGTAAGAAGAGTCTAAGTTTTCATTGATCAAGCACACTCTGTCCTCCTCCTCCAAGCTCCCCTTGTACCAGAAGGGTTTGCTGACGGACTCACCACTTCTACCACACTGATCATGGTACCCTTCCACATATGGACCATGTGGAGGAGGTTCTAAACCTCCACAGGGTCCATAAACCCCTCACAACTGGGCCTCAGGCACACACCCCTCCCCCTCCAGAACACCTCTAGCTTCAGTGCCTCTTCTCACCAGTCATTGCTCTCTGAGTTTCTGGAACTTTCATTCCTTTGCTTAAAATTACTTTCCTCTCTTCTTGAATTCTCTGTGTCACTGCAGTTAGAACCTTCTTTTAAAAGGTTTTTGTGACTAGAATTTTGGGCCCCAAACTTTCCTGCCTGCTGAAACCCTTCAATCCCTGACAATGCTGTTGGGAATTTCCAAGGAGCAGGAGGACTAGGAGGAGTTTCCTCAACTTGTCTGCCTGGAATCACTTGGCTCCACTGTACACAACTCCCTGCAAGTAATCACATGATGTGAGTTGACTTGGGAGGATTTCATACTGGAAGGTCTGGTCTCTAGGAAGAATGAAGGCTAATTAAAGCCATCCAGGTTCCCTAGAGGAGAGAGGGATTACTGAGAACTGTTATTTCTCCTGAGGAGGAGATGGAAGATAGTGATCCTTCAGAGAAGAATGGAAGGAAAAAATGCGTGTACCCATGAGCCCACCAAGAAGCAGCTGAAACACAGGACCCACTTTTTCCTGTTGGGCACTCACGAGGTCCCCAAGGTTTGGCCTTCTCCACCTTTACGTGATCAAGCATTAGAGACAACATCTTACTCTTCACAAGACACCTTTTATAACCTCTGACTCCCTGGGCCCCTGCCCCTCCTTCCTAAGAGATGTTTTCCTGATCTGAGTGTTTGATTCAGGTAAGGATGGTGGAGCAGAGAAAATAACAGAACATCCTAGGGTCATCAAGCTCAAGAACTCTTCCTTGAGAAGTGCTAACCACAGTCCTCTGGAGGGATTCCTCAAGGTCATCATGCACACTTTGGTTCATCAACCTGGTTTGTCCTTTTAGGGCCATATATGACGATGCACAGGACTTACTCCGCTTATGTACTCAGGGACCACTATTGGTGGACTCAGAGGACCACATGGAATGCCAGGTAAGTCACATGCAAGGCAAGTGCCCCACATGCTATGCCTTCTCACCAGCCCCATCTAGCCCCCACTGGGGAAGATGATCTGCACTAAGAGAAGGCTCTACTGGGTGAGTCAAAGAGCAGGAATAGTTGAAAAAGGAGAAAACTTCAGGAGGTTCATGGGAACGGATACCTCGAGCTTACTTGGCAAGATGGAAGATGTGCTTGAGTGAATCCCAAAGGACAAAGCTCACAACTTCGATGACAGTGAACCCATCAGCAGGCCTGTCTACTTGGATCCCTCTAACCTGGATCCTAAGGATCTACCTCTGACAGGTGCCAGGACAGGTGGAAGGGAAAATACTTTCCTGGCAAACCACAGCTTCACAAATGAACACTTGGCTCCAGGAAAGGGGCTGAAAGTAGGAAGGCAAGCTTCAAGCCAACACAAACTAGGTTGCACAGGAAAGAGCACTCGATAAAGTATCGGCCTCTGCCTACATGTCCCTCCCCAAAACGACTTTCTTTTCTGGGAGATGCTTTGGACCACACAACCAGGGAAAATTTATCATGGTGGGCATAAGTCATGGGATCCCCATGTGTTTTTAGCAACTGTCTTGTTCCCAACTAGCTCGTCTGGTGGGCCTCCCTCCAAAATAAATCAACCACTAAACTAATAGGCAGAGAGCAGGGACCTGCTCATGTCTCATTCCCTTTCTCTATAGGTCTGGAGGTGTTAGTGCTCTAGCCTTAGCTAGAGGTCCAGGTGATAAAAACAGCCTCTAAAAATGACTACTCCAGTCAAGGAATATTGCTTCAGATAAAAAAAAAAAAACAGGGCCGGAGCAATAGCCCAGCGGATAGGGCGTTTGCCTTGCACACGCCAGCCCATGCTGGCCGGGTTCGATCCCTGGCATCCCATATGGTCCCCCCCAGCACTGCCAGGAGTAATTCCTGAGTGCAGAACCAGGAGAAACCCTTGAGCATTGCCGGGTGTGACCCCCAAAAAATGGGGGAAGAGTCTCTGACCAGAACAGACACCAAGCTGGGAAGATCATTTTTAAGCGGTTGCATAAAGGCCGATGAAGAAGAAAAATGGAACTATGGAAGGTTTTTGTGAAAGCCTTTTATTCTCCCTCTTTATTTCACATCCAGGATCTAAGACCTTTGCTCAGGCCAAGGAGCTGAAGTCAGCAGTTCTATGTCCTCAGGTGGTTCTGAGACAAGAGAAAGAAAGTGGAAACTGGGAGTGGGGGTGGGGGGGGGGGGAGAGCCTGGGTCATCTGATCACTCTCTGCTGGACTGTATACAAGGGATTCCCTGCAGGGGTTATCCTGCAGAAAGCTCCAGGCAACCTCAGGCCAACGCTTCCTTATCACTTCTCAAAGGTGAATCAGTTCATGCTGCCCATGGCTGCCTCTGTGCTACAGTTCAAGTTCACAAGCACCTTCTAATTATAAAAAAACAGGCACTTCTTGGACTTCTCCAGGCGCAAGTGGAAAGGAAGCCAACATTATTTTTGCTGTTACTGCAACATCCACATAATGTTCCATCTGCTGGAGCCTCAAATGGAAAGGGCAACGGTTACGAGTCAATGCATGCCCGCTGGCATGGCCATTCTGGACTCTGCAATCATATGTGGCACATCCTGTACTAAGGTGGAGGGCTGGCAGTGCCTGACCAGCAGGCAACTGAACCCAATTTGATCCCTGGAATGCCAGGAATAGAGCTGGAGGCCCTCAGCAGAACCACGGGCACCCGTGTAATTCCTGACACCACAGTGGCACAGTACCCTCAGACTGTTCACTGAACCCTTGGTCCATTGGTTAGGACCAAAGGTCTACTGATCTGCTTGGGTACAACAAATAAAGGTAGGGAGACCAGAGCCATATGGAATAGGAGTGACCTCAGACACCTGGATGTGCACTGCCCAAGTGGCATTGTGCTTAGAACCCAGCAGCAACCCCAAGCTTCCATTTCTAAAACAGCAGAAATGTCTGTGCCGATAAATTTCCAAAGCTGGGAAGATATTTTGAATAAAGGATATCCTAAGAATAATGCTAGTAACGTCCAATGGAAATATACTTGGCTTTGGAGATTGGGTTGTAAATCTATGAAGAAACTGCATGGATTTTGAAAGAAGTGCTATGCAAGAACCTAGAAGATATTCCTAAAAAATTGGTCTTTGGAACTGAGCCAGAAACTGACCCATACCACCTTAAGGGGGAAAGGTTTCATAACTGAGTATCCGAGTAAAGATCCCCATACGTGGTTGACCCCAGCTGAACCCCTCCACAACCTAAGTAATATCTATATTGCATTCATGTTAGAATGTTACAGCCTCAATCCTTCCCTTCCTAAAATTATCTGTTAGGGAGCTGCAGGTTCAGACTGAGCATATCAAAACATTCCTGACAAAATGGCCAAGAGTCCTTCACACAAATCTGATCCAATGACTGGACTACATGTTTCCCAGGGGACAGCTCCTGGCCAAGGAACCAAGAGTCCCTATGAGAAGGGGAAGAGTCCAGCTCTCTTGTTGTGAGGCAAGGGTCACAAGGAAGTAATGGTAGGCGATGATACATCCGAAATTTCTCTAGTCGTTCTTGGACGCAGACATGAGCAGTTGCTGAAGGAATCTCTCTTCCAGCTGGAGCACTGGGGCTCCAACTGCTCTTGGACCCACATAGAGGCCCTTTTGGATGTCAGGATAGTGGCCACTGGCTACCCAGTTAGCTGAGTGGAGGAGATCACCAAGACAGCTCTCACCTTCTATGGGCCCTGTGATGAACCTAATGACATCATTCTAATAACACCAAATATTAGCCAAACAGCACAAATGCTGGCTGACTTCGACTGAGAATGTGGAAAGATAGGTTTACAGCCGAATAGCAACAAAACAATGTTCATGAAAAACAAACTAGTTCCAGATGCTCCATTCACTCTCAATGGAACAAACATCTCTTAATGCATCAATTATATGTACCTAGGTCGAGAACTCAACATGATGAACGACCTAAAACCTGAGCTGCGCAGGAGGAAGAGAGCAGCATGGAACGCCTTCAAGAGCATCAAAGAAATAGCATCAAAGAATCTCTGGCTCTGGGCATATCTCTTCACTCCACCATTCTCCCCACATTAACATATGCCTCAGAGTCCTGGACCCTACGAAAAGCAGGATGAGAATGCTATTCGGGTTTCCTAAGGAGGAATCGAAAAGAGGTATGCTTGGAATATCACACCTGACTCAAGTGAGAGAAGGAATCCAGAGTTCCGACCTCCATCGATGATCAAGAGTCAGGGACACTATCTCGTTTGCCAAGGCATCGAAAATCAGATGGGCTGAACATGTAATATGACTTGGAGAGGATTGCTGGAATAGAGCCACTACTGACTGGATCCCACAGGATGTCAAAAGGTCACATGGCCGCCCACCTACAAGATGGTCAGACTTCTTCGTCAAGATCCTGACAGAACAGTTTGAGGCTCTTCATATTCCTGGAACAAGGGGATGCCATTGGGCTACATTGGCATGTAATAGGGACAAATGGAAACATTACAGCGCCTGCTCGAGCAAATGGATGAATAACGGGATGTCAAGTGATCAAGTAATCAAGGGATGAAGTTAACAGGTCCTCTGGGGTCAGGTCTGTACATCAAGAAGGGAGAATCCTCCATCACCGCCAGCCCCAGACTTCATCCATTTTTGCTGAATCCTGCCAAAAGGACACAGCTTAGAGCATTTGCATGAAAATTATAAAAATTAAGAAAATACAGAAAATTATATGATGCTTCCTCTGGTCAACAGATGTCCAAAGACGAATGGAATTATTCAAGACTAAAGATGTAAATGGACCTGCCACACCCGATTTTGCTCCAAATAATAGAACTCCAATAGCTCAGAGGGTCCCCACTTAGAGAGATCTTGGAGAGATGCCAGAAGGTGCGTATCACACAGGGTGATGGAGACTAATATGGGGTCACATGGTAAAGAAGGGCCGGCACCTTTGTCCAGGAGCTGAGGCATTGGAAAGTCCAGGGTGGGATCCATGCTGGAAAGCTCTGGTATCCAGAGCTGCTTGTAAGATTCAGTCTCACCCAGCAGCTGGGAGCCACCAGCCATGACCTTCCTTCCAAAGCTACTCACTGTTCCCTGCTGCCATGCTCATTTTGAACTCCAAAGAAAAAAAATAACAATGATAACCACCTCCTTGCAATGTTGATTTAGTCAGAGAGCAAAAGCCCCAAATGAAAAAGCCCATCCTACATCAGGTGCTTTGGAAACTTCTGAGAGCTCTGAGGAAAAGCACACGTATGCTTCCACTACATTTGCACTTGGCCTTTTCAGGGGCTTTTCACAGACAGTCCCTCAAGTTCTCCCTCCCTGGCCTGGCCGCCAGACTTGAGACAAGATAGTTGGCTATGGACTGACCACAGTCTCTTCCCAAGGTCATCTCAGGGGAAGGAGATGCCAGAACAGCCACAGAAGCTGCTCCAGGGAAGCTGCTATGTCGCACCGCCCATGTGACCTCTGACAGACTTGGGACAAGACAGAGGGAAGGGTCCCAGCAACACCTCCACAACATTCCCTAAATATCAGAGTCTGAGGTTTTCTCCATCTGGCACTCTACAGGAATGACAAGATACATGTGACCAACTCTGGGGTGAACCGCCCACACCCCTGAAAATGCACCATGGGTCTGCTCCCAGGAGACCAGTCTCTCACTAAAAAGCCATACAACACCAGCTCCAAGAACCAGATATTGCCCCAACAGCATCTATTTGGGCAGAAATGATCTGCACACAGCTAAACGGATACCCAGGGTGGTTATTAGAAGGGGCTTGGCAATAAAATATGATGATGCTTTCACAAATAAAGAGACAGAGGAGGCGGGAAAGGTCAAATAAAAAAAAACAGATGAGAAATCAATGTCAAAAGAGGTCACTTTATGAGCTTCCAAGGGTGCAACTGCCATTGCTTATAATATCCCAGCCTGATACAGGCCCTGTATGATCTGAAATTAGACTTCCAGCTGGAATTATAATCCATCTCAGGAGCAAGATGAGCTAGGAGCATAGTGCCCCTGTGGAAACCCAGTCTGGAAGCGTAGTTTAGATGGGATGGGCAAGGGGAATGCTCTCCCTCTGGATGGATGAGGGGAATCCTCTAACTCCTGAATGAATGAAGGGAATCCTCTCCCTCCTGGGTGGGTGGGGGAAATCCTCTCCCTCTGACTTTCCAGAATCAGAGGCACAAATGATAGAGGACAGTCGAGAAAGTACCTCAACTCAGGACATGGTATATAACAGATGGAGCCAGAACCACCTTTCACAGAACACAAATTCAGTATGGCAACCCCTTGTTTCCAAGCCACTCTTTGTGAGTCCTGCTGCTAATCCAGAGGAGGTTGGAATCCCTCAGACTCTCTGGGAAGCAAACACCAACACCTCCTTTCCCAGCTCCAGCTATTGCTCCACCTCCCCACCTCCACCTCCACTTGAATGGGGGCATCCAAGTCCCTTCCACTCCCCAGCTCACTGTGTCCTTCCTAGCATTGGGTCTTTATAGAGAGGTTAAAAGGCTCAAACATCCTCTTGTCCCTAGTCAACTATTCCTCATTTGACACTTGCCCCATGTGTGGGTCCCAGCACTAGGGGCTACCACCTTCCCCAGGCTTCCTCTTTGACAGTTCTAAGTGAATCAACTGCCCTGCCATGATGATCCAGCCAGGGCTAGGTGGGCAGAAATTAGGCCATTGGTCCCGTCCCTGAAACGCTGCCCTCAGAGAGTTTCCATTCTTCTGCAGAACCCCTGGAGACTGGGCAAACAGCCCCAGGTCCCTGAATAGCTGTGTGGTGGGCAGGACTCCCTCTTCAGCCTCCCCCAAGTCAGGGTAGCCTGACCCATGCAGAGGCCCTTCTTGGTGCCAGGATACTGGCCACTGGCTGCCCAGTTAGCTGAGTGGAGAAGAGCATTGAACCCGAGATCATTAGGTATATTTTATCCCTTGTTATGGTGGTGTCTTTTTATAGGTCACTGTATTTATTTTGGGAATAAGACTGGGTATAAATAGAAACTGGTGTTCATTCAAGGAAAGAAAAACTGAATGTAAGCCCAAAAGTACTCCTGTTATTTTTTTTTTCTGTTTCTGGGACGTCTGAGTGTGTGGGTCAAAAAATGGTGTGACAAGAGCGCCCCACAGGTTCCACACACTTGGGGCCAGTTAGCGTGTATAGAAGAGACTGTTCAGAGACACACGCTGTGCCCATCGTCCTGGGTTGCCTCTCAGATGCCCGCCTCTATTCATGCAAGGCGCAGCCCGAAAGACAGGCTATGGGCGAGAGATTCCAGAAGACTCTGCCACACAGCAGCATTGTTTTTAATCCTTTGAACTCTTTGGAAGGAAAACCTCCAGACAAGAAAAACCCCAACCCACATAGGCACCTAAAAGAAAACATGAGACAAAACGTCCTCTTGAGGGCCCCAACAGAAGCTGACAAAAACCAACCCCCAGCCGCCACCAATCTGACATGGCGCCAGCCTCTCAATGAGATGTAGGCGTCAGAGCCCAAAGGCCCTAAAATAGAAGAACCCTAAAATAGACAACATCCCTGTGTGGAAAATTCAGTGGCCCAGTGAGAAACAAGAGCAACACAGTGGGTGAGGTGTCCTTATGTGCAAGGGACCTCTGCAGCAGGGCAAGGGACAGCCCAGCTGCCATAGCTCTGCCCCCACCAGAAGCCCACCACGACACCTGCAGAGGTGGAATCCAAGGTGAGCATCTGAACAAAAGAGCGGAGTGACTACATTCAAGTCAGGGAAGGGGAAAGAGAAGTACCGGAACCCCCCAGAAAGCAATGAGGGAGAGAGATGGAGGGAAGAAAGAGAGGGAGAGAGAGAAAGGGAGGAAAGGGGAAGATATAAAGAGAAGGAAAGTGAAGGAAGAAGAAAGGCAGTGATGGAAGAAAAGGAGGACAGAGAAGGAGAAAAAGGAGAGGTGGGGAGAGGGAGATTTGTGAAGTTACTATGATTTCCTGAAGCCCACCTCTCTGAGAGGTTGAGAAAATTAATTTCACATAGAAATGAACAATAAAAAGTATCAAGGTCAAATTCCACACAAAGGTATTATAATTTTAAAAATAAGACAGAATATCATCTCTGAAGACAACAAAAGCATTTAGGAAAGACACTTTCACAAAACAGATCGGAACTGTGACCTCTGTTTCAAAAGAAATTTCAAAGCTCTCAGAAATGCTGTGACACAGAAAAGAATGCCCCAATCAGATTAGAAAAATGCATAAATATGGTGGCAGGACTCAGGAAAGAATCCAAAATGAAAAGAAAATATTATTCACAACAGGCTAGTTAAACTATAAATAAACCAGCATGGTAGGTAATTGCTTTATAAGTTAAAGGCAAAAAGAGAAAGCCACTCAAATAAGGGTGGGAGGATAAAAAATGTTTAAAGACAAAAACTGACGATTGGTACAGAAAATTGAATATGTTGCAGAAGAAATCAAAGCTAAATACTAATAATCACAATAGCAAATATTAATTATCACAGCTGAAGGAAATTCCAAGTGCCTGACAATATTAACCCTAAAAGATGCATTCTAGTGTATGGAGAAAATCTAAATAATCTAGTGAAATGCCTTTGGATTTCTATGCAAAGAAATTTATAATATAGGGCGGAGCGATAGCACAGCAGGTAGGGCGTTTGCCTTGCACACAGCTGACCTGAGTTTAATCCCGGCATCCCATATGGTCCCAGAACACCACCAGGAGTAATTCCTGAGCGAAGAGCCAGGAGTCACCCCTGAGCATCGCCGGTGTGACCCAAAAAGCAAAAAAAAAAAAAAAAAAAATTTATAATATAAAGGAAATTAAAATGTACAGACATTATACAAAAAGATTTTGGAAGAAAATTAAGTCACCTATTTGACATACTGATATGAAGAAAATCATTTGCTGTCCAGCCAAACTGACTTACCAGTATCAAGCGCTCACACAAAAGGAGACAGGGTTTGGATCTGAGAGAGGGAGTTGGGCCATCTGAAAGTCCACATCAGGACTGGGGAGGGACACTGAACTCCGGTCCCTGTGACTCATAGTGAAGGTTGAGAGTCACAATAAAGAAACATAAAATATCTGTCTATCTTGGTACTGTTTGTTCAGGGCCACATCCAGTGCCCGGGGGAACCATACACTGCTCTGAATACAAAGAATGCACTCCATCCTCTGAGTCATCTTCTTAGCCTTGGAACAATATTTTATAAGTTGAATACACACACAAACACACACAGACACACACATCCTAATAAAAGGCATACACACAGACACACACATCCTAATAAAAGACACACAGAGACATAGACAGAGACACAGACACATGCACACACACACACACACACACACACACACACACACACACACACACACACACACACACACACACACCCTTCATAAAAGACTCTGAACAATGACCGACCCAACAGCTCTGAGTAGCTACTGGTCTTAAAATGAAATTTCTTGCCTAAAAAGAACTTTGACTACTAGAAAAAAAAGTTGTCCTCCATCCTAGGTCAGGGAAAGTTCAAGACACTCAGAGCATCAGAGTGAACTGGAGAACAGAGACCCAGAGAGGAGGGATGGTATCACAGGCTTTGTTGGTGACAGCAAACAACTCATGAACCAACTTGGAAGAGGTTCCTGGCTACAGTGCGAATTTCTGTCTAACTTGGGAATAACAAATATTGGCTTCCGTACACCAATGGAGGAGTCCTTCTATGGATACAGGTGGAAAGGCTCCTCATACAGAAGGATCTGAGCTTCTCTGATGACTTCCACACATTGCCAACCATGAACTTGATCTGCTGGGAGAACCTGGGCCATGCCTGGATCCTTAGAGCACCAAACCCAACTGACAGAGAACTGCTGGGAGTGGCCTCCAGGTTCTCTTAACATCCTAAAAACCCCTGGGCCACATAGATGGATTTTGTGGTTGCTTTCTTCACCTTCCCACCCCACCAAGATCTTACCTTCTCCCCATCCAAACTATGTACCCAGTGAGACTTTTAATAACTTGTTTAATGCTCCCCATTCAGGACCAAGACAAAAAACAAGCTCTTAGCCCACCAGTGTCGCCATGAAAAGTAGCTGCCAATATTCATTGCAGAATCCAAGTGCACCTGACAAGTGCAGTAACTTCTCAGAGCTTTAAGACGTACGCAGGGCATTAAATCAAACAATAGCAACATCTGAGCATGAGGCCAAAGATATTCCATCAATCCAGGAGAGTGGGACCGAGTCACTAAAAGAGAACAGGAACTCACCTGCCCAGGCCACAGAGCACAGGCCTGCACCCCAGTGGACACCCCCTCAGACACAGAATAAAGATGGTGCCCAGAACTGCCGAAGAGAGAAGCCCAAATTCACAGAGGTTTTATTAAAAACAGGGAAAGGTCGGTCCTTTCCCCCCCAAAGGACTGTCCGGGGCTTGTAGGAATTATTACTCCCAGATAGTGTCTTTATTAAATTCCGATGCAGACAGAGAGAGACACAGGCAGGCAGGAATGAGCTGGCAAGGTAGAGTCTCTTCTTGGAGTGCAGCTGCCCACTAAACGGAAGGCAAGACACAGATACCCGTAGAAATCCTCTGAATCAACTAATCAGAAGCTCTTTGTTCCAAAAGAACTTATGATTAGTTATATCCTTATGAACTATAAAACCAGGCCCTGAAATAATTCACCAAAAAGAATATTCTATCTGCTCTGCCCCAAGCCCAGGAGGAGCCACAGGTCCAGCAGAGAGGCCACAGCTGACAGAGAACACAAACCAGCCGTCTCCTAGCTCACTTCCCTTCGCAGGCCACTCGAATCCAGGATGAGGTAATGAATGAATTGGAGTGAGTCTGGAGATGGAGGCTCGCCCAGCCCAGCCTGGGTTAGCAAACATTCTTTTTCACCACGGGCAGTCACAGGGAAACCTCCAGCCAAGTTAAGTGCCAACTTAAAAATGGATTCCGGAGACACCCCTGGCGTGTGAATTAATTCTATTTGTATTAATATTTGGAATGTCACACGGATGCCACAGCTGGTTCTGCAGGACACTTGGCACTCTCTCTGCAATCGGCTGTGGCATGAAAATGACCACACTTTGAGAACGGGGCATGAAGGGTAGATTCTATGCGGCGAAATTTAGCAAGAGTCAAGAGATGGGGGAAGCTTGATTAGCCCTGTGGGTCTCTGGCCACTGAACAACCCAGCCTTTTACCAGCTAGTCCCAAAGAGCCCAGTAGGATTCCATTGACCTGCAGGGGACGACCCCTGTGCTTGTCCAGGGCAGACCACACCAGGCACTGGAAAAAATGAGCACATCAGCTATTTCAAACTTACCCCTAGCTTCTATCTCCTCTGGGGGTTTCAACTCAAAAAATGCTCCTGGTAGGACATGAGAGTCACATTCCTCCAGGAATCTGGGTTCCAGGCACAGCTGCCTTTCACGGGGTAGGTCTGCAAACCGTGTGTGGAGAACGGGGACAGGTTGAATCAGTGAAAACTGCATTGGGACACATATCTTCCTTGTGTCTGCAGTTTCCAGATTTCTTTTTTTAATTTTTTAACTTGACTCCTAGGGAATTACAAAGTTATCACTATTATTCCACCTCAGGAGTCCAGTCTTCCAATTCCAGTTCCTTCACCGTGTCCACTTCCTCCACCAATATCTGCAGTTTCTCTCCACCTTCCAGCCTTGCTCTCTGGAAGAACTTTTTTCTTTTTCTTTTTCCTAATGGGTTGATTTACAATTCTGTCACTGAGAGAGGAAGAGGGCTTCATTCTTTTTTTCTTTCTTTCTTTTTTAAATTTTTGGGTCACACCTGGCAATGCTCAAGGCTTTCTCCTAGCTCTGAATTTGGGAATTACTCCTGGCAGGCTCAGGAGACCATATGGAATGTTGGGGATTGAACCTAGGCTTGCCGTGCACAGCAAGAGTCCTACCCACTATGCTAATCTCTGACCCCAATGGACGTTGTTCTTTTTTTTTTTTTTTTTTTTTTGCTTTTTTGGGTCACACCCGCGATGCTCAGGGGTTTCTCCTGGCTCTGCACTCAGGAATTACTCCTGGCGGTGCTGGGGGGACCATATGGGATGCCGGGGATCGAACCCGGGCCGGCACAGGCAGGCCACACGGCAAGGCAAACGCCCTACCCGCTGGGCTGCCGCTCCGGCCCCCGGACGTTGTTCTTAACAGTAATTACTGTTCTGGCTCAGAAATTAAAAACTACTTGGGGCTTGGGTGAATGTCTTCCCCCTCCAGGTGTACAGAGTTGAGTCAATAAAACAGATTGTTACAACACAAGGACCAGGAAGAGAGGGAGCACCTGGAGGCCATGGGCTCACCATTATCAAATGCCCACCCCACCACCCCCCCCCAGTGGCCACCTCAAGAACTGTGAACCAGCATGATCACCCCAAGAGATGTGTTGCTTTAGTGGGGCCTAATGGGGGTTCCAGATAGTTACCCCTTCTTTCCTCTTTAGAAGGTGGACATTTCCATCTCAGTCAACAGGGAGAACAGGGTGGACCAGCCTGGCATCATTTTTTTTTTTGCTTTTTGGGTCACACCCGGTGATGCTCAGGGGTGACTCCTGGCTCTTCGCTCAGGAACTATTCCTGGTGGTGTTCGGGGGACCATATGGGATGCTGGGGATCGAACCCAGATCGGCCACATGCAAGGCAAATGCCCTACCCACAGTGCTATCGCTCTAGCCCCCTCATTTTTATATTTAATACTAGTGCAAGAGAGGGACGCAGTCTCTCAGATAAAGCTCCAGTGCATTTTTGGGAGCTGGTAAAAAACAGGCTTGCTCACGATTTCTCCCTCTTTCAATAATAGGATCTGGGGTGTGTTGCTTTAGTGGGGCCTATATGGGATCTGTGTGTGTGCTGACATACCAACGGCACCGGTAGTGGAGTCTGGGCATGCTTTCAAGTGTAGGGATAGCTAATGTGCTGCTCCTCCCTCCCCAGAGACACCTAGTGCACAGACTCCTGGTACAAACCAACTTGCGACCTTTGTTCCATCCTCATTATCTCATCCTTGACTTCAAGGGCCACCAGCTCACCCTCCTAAGCCCTGTGACTCCTGGAAGAGAAAGACCATATGCCATAAGGCAGCACCCTACAGAGAGAAGACTCTTCTCCAAGGGGCTCCATTCATCTGGATTTTGTGCCCCTTCTGGATGAGGAAAGAGTCTTCCAGAGAGGGAAGGGAGGCAGTCAACCCCCAGGCTTCCCAAACCCTGAAGTATATCCAAAACACTTGAGGTGTTCCTAAAAATACAAGCCACAGAGCCCACACTTAGAGCTTTCTGTACCAATAACCCAGTTCAAAGCAGGAGACCCGCCCTCCAGGGAGTACAGGGAACACCAGGCTAGCATTCTTGGCCTAACTCTCTGCTCTCCCAGAAAGGGGGTCCCGAGGCAACATCCCCTAGGTTCCAGCAGCATGTCCAGTGTCTGCCTGCCTATGTTAACTTAGGAAACTGCAAAACCTTTGTCCGTTGCCTTGCAGGCCATCTCTCCTGCAATCTTCAGTAAAATGAACCAAATTGGGATGGAGAGGGACCTAGAGACTGTGATAGAGAGATGGTAGCACACCAGAGATATCACTGTTATCCTACATATATATTGCATATAATATACAGTATATATTATAGATACAGAATTGGGGCTGGAGAAATAGTATAGTGGGTAGGGTTCCTGCTTTATGGAGCTGTGTAGGGATTGATCCAAGCCCCACCAAGAGCGACCCCTGAACAACACAGAGCCAGGAATAAGCTCTGAGCACTGTCGGGTGTGCCAAAGTGGTTTTTTATAAAAGCAGAATTGGATCCATCTTAGTATCATGAACACTGAACCACGTAAAGTTATTCTCCCACTGCTCACCAAGTAAACCCAGAGGTGGGGCTGAGATCTGCCTGAGCTGATAATCTCAAAGGGAGCCTTATTTTCTGGATAGCCAGTGACTGCAACTGGGTTGAGTTCAAGACACCCCTCCCCAGGACATGTGGGGAACTAGCCTTCAGGCCCAGCTACCATGCAGTCAATGAGCAATGACTTTGAAGCTGCAGAAGGTGAAACCCAAGAGATCTAGGTGGCATTTGGTCCCCTGTGCTTCCTTCCCAACCAAGCCCATGTTTTCCAACCTTCTCCCCACCATAACCCCCTTCCAACACTGCTTCCTTCATGGACCCCCACACTAACATATCTACTGGGATCTAACATGTCCAACCTTCACACACACACACACACACACACACACACACACACACACACAGTCTCCCTAGTCTTAGGCCATGGCGGCTAATTGACTTACTTTTTATGCCTTTGGGCCCTTTGGAACATACAGGGGATTCCTAGGGCATGTGGCACCCAAGTGAGAAACCCCCTCCGATCCCAGGCTCAGTCCTCTGGTCTAGAATGCCAAGATCTGAATATATCCTTAGAGTACTCCATGTGGGATTTTCAGTGAGGAAGGAAAAGAACAAAATAGAAGAGATTGAAAGTCAACACAAGAAAGGAAGTACGTGTGTCTCTTGCAAATCCTTGTGGTGGGCTGGGGGACTCAGCTCAGTCTTGTGACGGGAAGGCCTTTTAGTAAGAAAAAGACAGAGTGTTTCAATGGCTACTCGAAAGACAAATCGCCAGGGATATCCATTAGTGCCCCATAAATTCTGCCGCTCAGGATGCTGATATATTTCTAGTGATTTGTGATGTTTTTCTTTCCCCTTTTTGATGGCGACTGAAGTTTAGTGCAATAGACCTACTTGGCAAAGGTCTCACTCGGAACAAGCTGGTTCCCCCTAGACTCCACACGCCATCACTGTGAAAACAGCCAGGCAAGCTCCTCAGCACACACAGAACTTTCCTTCTACTGGGGAAATATGATTACGCCAGGGAATATGATTTACAAATATGATTTAGCCTGCAGGAAAATGCCACACTCTTGCCCCCTGACCACCCGCCCCCCACCCCCAACTCCATACCCAGCTACCATGGAACAAGCTCAGAGAGAAAGTCTTAGGAGATTTGCCTGGACAACTGGAAATGCTTTAGTCTTCAAACATGAGGTTTTCATGTTCAGAATTTCTAACCTCTCAATGAGTAAAGTTTAAAGGAGAGATAACGCAGGGGTCGTAAGGCACTTGCCTTGCATGCAGCTGGCCCAGGTTCAGTTCCCAGGACTACACAGCTTCGTTCAAACACTGCCGGATTCTGTGTCCCTGAGCACAGAGCCAGGATTAGGAACTAAATATCACTGGGTATGGCACAACACCCACGGACCACCCCACATTTTAAAACAATAAACAAATGGAGAACTTCCTAATTCTTCTGCAGGCTGCCAACCAGAAGTGAGGAGGTCCCGGCAAGTGGGACAAAATCCTGTTCTTTGGGGCCCATTGTAGTGGACATACTCTATTACTGACACGCCACTTGGGTCCAGCTCAAGCCTGATTGTCTGGAGGAGGGGAGACAGATGGCACAGGAACCAGCTGCAGAACTGGCGAGTGGAGAGTTACAAAGCTTCGCCTCCCCCCTGGACCCGACTATACAGCTGCTTCCTGACAGCAGGGCCAGTAGCCCCGAGAAGAGCTGATCCTGGCAATGACACCATGGACTCCGGCCATGGGCCATTGGGGGCGTCTAGAGAAAGAAAGCTTTTGTCTTTCCAAAGCCAAGGTCATCCTGGCTGCCACAGCTGCTCCTGCCAGGAGCAACCCTGCTTCCTAAGGACTCGGCAGTGCTGGGACCAAGTAGGGCTTAGAGTCTTGTCAGGATTATCCCAAGGGAGTTGCTTTGAGGTTACGCTCAATCACAGCTGAGGCATGAGACCCAGCAGGTGGTCCTTGGAAATTCAACTTCCCAACAGCCCTTGTTTGTTCATTTTGCTGGTTTGGGGCTTACTCCCTACTCTAAACTGAGAGAGCACACACCTACCGGAGATCAGGGGATCCCATGGGGGTCGGGGGATAGAACCCATGTTTACTGCCATGAAATCAAGCATCTCACTTGCTGCACTCTTTCCACCTCTGCCCATAGAGTTTTAATTAATGTATTTGAGGGGCATGGAGCCACACTCAGTGTTGGCACAAATATTGGCTTTGTGCTCAGGGATCATTCCTGGCAAGGTGCAGGGCTGGGACTGAATCAAAGTCTGCTGTGTTCAAGGCAAGAGTCTTAAGCCCTGTACTATGTCTCCAACCCCCAAATGCTTTTTTAAAGCAAACACCTACGAATGGTATTCTACATCACTGGGGATGGAGGAATTCCAATCCAGAAATCAGCCTGTAAAAATAATCTGAACAGATTCAGGCTACCTACTCTCTCCCTTCCCTTGTATAAATGTTTCCACCCTGGAAGAGTCTAGAACATGGGCTGTCCATCTCCATGTGTGGACCATCTAGGGCCCTGGGTTCTCTGCTGTCGAGGCCATAGGCTGAGCCCCCTCCAGGCCTCATCATTGTGCAGTCCTCAGCCCGCCGGAGGGCAAACTGCTCTGAGCTGACATCACAGGGTTCTGAATGTTTATGAAACAGTCAAGTCAGTTACAGACCCAAGTATCTCTAAAATATGCCTCCAACGTTGGCTAGCGTGAGCCATGGAGGATTTCGTCTGTACCACAAATAGCATTTAACTCGCAGTGAAGTGGAGCCAGAGCTTGGGGTGTGAGGCGGGGGGTGCTCGGTTCCCACACTAACCGGCTATGGGGAGCAAAGCAGCCCAAACTTCCTCGCATATGCAAACTCCACATTTAATTTTCTGCAAGATTACCCGCAATAATTACAAAGTTTCTATCACATAGCCTTAAAAGCTTGGAACCAGGAGATCCATAAGAATTGATCATTTATCTTTATTTTTTTTTACCCTCTGTGTACTGTTTTGGAGGAAGACAAGAAGTATGTTCCTCTCGTTTGGAGACATATTAAAGTAAAACATTCTTAAAATCAATTTATCAGCTAAGACCACCCAGAGAAAAGCAGACGAAGCCTCCAGGATGCGAATCAAGTGACAGACAGATCAAATGGCATTTGGCCAGGGACCCGGGCCATATATGAGGTCTACACGAGGACTGAGTTTGACAGTTGCTGCAGCTGAGGGGTGAGGGTCATAGAGGCCACAACGCCAGCCTCCCTAGGGCACTGCTCTGCCAGGCACAAGCACACAGGCCTGTGGAAGCAGTAGAAAGAGTGTGGATGGATGACACATGGCCAGGTGCCGACTAACCCTGAGAAAGGGGAAGATTCAGACGTATTCTCAAATGCATTATTTCTGCCAGAGTCTGAGCAATTGAGCCACCCCAAGAAATGCAGCCAACAATACTGGGTTGGATTAGGATCTAATTCAGCTAATTCACCTGATATTAATAAAACAGCTCACGGGACAGACATTTATGCCACCTTCCTACCACATGAAGTAGAGGGTTTCATTCCGAGTGCAGGAAATGGTACAACAGTTTCATTTGAGCTAATTTTGTGCCAAGGAGATATTTTCCCCTAAGGTGTGCTTTGTTTCTAAGTGAGGGAGCTGGACTTGCTAGCCACCTACTGGAACTCATGCTTTCTTGTTTTGGTCTCTGCTGGGTTAGCCTGGGGAGGGAGGGCACTCAGGGGTGCTCAGCCATGCTGGGGACGCTCCCTGCAGTACTCTGGGGGCCATATAGTGCTGTGGGGATGGAGTCCAGGCCTCCTGCATAAAAAATATTTGTCCCAAGTACTTTAAACAATTGGCCCCAACCCTTGGCTTGTCAGTCCATGCTACACACAGGAATGGACGTTCAACTTCATGGCTATGGCAGGGGACACCCAGATAAGCCAGGCACTGAGTCTGCCAGTGCAAGCCCAGCCTCCATTGTGCAGGGGCAAGAAAATAAGTCTGATCACCAAGTACCTGCTTGTCAGGAAGTTTTGTTTGAAGCTGAGCTCTTGACCTGATACTTCTTAAGAAACAGGAAGAAATCTACCATGTCTCCACCTCCAGCACAGGCGGGGAATGTCCAGCCAGCAACTATACAAGGTCTATGAAATCAGAGGACCCAAGAACGAGAAGGGCTGAGAGTCTTGTCAGATCCATGACAGCAGATACAGAATTGCTCGGAGAATGAACTGAATCCACTGCCATGATCTAGCCCAGGAATGATGCCTTAAGTCTTTAAAGGACAAACGGCTTCCCAGCCCTGATTCACAGCAGGGCTGACTGGGCGGCTATGTTTCTTTCCTGAAAGTGAGCTTGGAGCCTTTGCCTTGGACAAGGACTGATGTCAGGGATTCTACTTAGAGAGATACAGGAAGTGGGCCGCCCAGGGCTTTAGCATTCTTTCACTTAACAGTCTCCTACCAACTTCCTGTTTCCCTCTTTCCACCTGATCACACAAGGGGCAGGTACCATCTTCTCTTCCGATCCCTGGAATCATTCAAACACCATTTCCCAGGCAAACACACAGAACAGGAAGGTCTCTTGGAAGGATACATGTCCTCTCCAGAGAGCCAGGGGGACCAGTTTTGGGGGTTGAGGATCAGTGGGCAACTGCTGGGGAGATGCCACATTCTCACATTCTCTAGCCCTCCAGTGGCCAGGCTGGATTGTAGAACAGACCATTGTGGAAACCGGCACATCTTAGGGACGGGATGATGGTACTCCATGCAGGCATCAAGTCACATGCACACTCACATCAAAGGAACACTGGACACTCTCTGTTCTATTTCCGCACCAGGAGGGCCCTGAAGGTAAACACTGGAGTGTTTCTGCCCATACGTGTGTGTGTGTGTGTGTGTGCCTAAGTTCATAGAAGTTGCATACAGAACAGCCACCCTGATAAGAAGAAATGAAGGCAGCAATGATAAAAATCTGCTTACTGGAGGATCACAGGCAGAAAAAGACTTTCGGATTTGCAGAAGCGGCTTGGATCTTAGTGAAGAGAGTGCCTGATCTCTACAAAACTTGGTTTCTTCATCCATAAAAGTGGGAAGGGGTCTGAGGGGATGGGACATATTTAGCTACCAATATGGATTTCTGGAAACCAATTCAATAAGAAGTAAACACAGGTTTTAAATAGAAACTTTAAATAAAAAGTACCCAGAGTCCTACTGCTTATCTAACGGAAGCCGATAGTTGCAAAATCACAACAGGACTTTAGAAATCTCCAGTGTGGACAAAAGGAAGCACAAATGGAAATGAAGACTCTAACACTGTGTGTGTCGCTGTGCCGACGCACCCACCCTGGTGTCTGTGCCCGTGGATGTGTTCCTGTGTCTTAAAAGGCAGCTATTAGAATGTCAAAGAGTACACTATATTTAAAGAGAAGATTCCATAGCGGAAGTTCCAAATCCATTCTTTTTTTAGCTTGCCTTGGGAAAACTCATGTCCAAAATGATGTCGCTACTGTAACTGCTACCCCAGGATTTTTCGCTTTCTTACTCTCTCTCAATCTCCAATACCTCCATTTCTTTTCCAGCTCTTTCTATTATTTCATTAACTATTGTCTTTTCCACCTGACTTTTCCTGTCCACAAGCCAGATGTGAGTTATATTTCTAGACCTCCTGACTATGGACTCAATGAAATTGCTTTTTGTGTATGTGATAATCTCTCCTGGATCTTCTCAGAGTCTTCTGAATACCCTCTAATAAATGTGTGCCTTGATTCTCTCATGATCTCTATTTGTTCCAAAAAACCCACCATTCCTACTCTCTTTCCAAATGCTTCCTTTTTAATGAGGAAGTGTTGATGATGACAAATTTATGATGCTGTCCCTCAAGAATTAGGCAAGTTCTATCTCTTCCTAGAGCTTCAATTTTCTCATTTATAAGACAGGGGTACAGGTAACACTGTCTCTCTTAAGAGTAAGGGAGAATGAGACAAATTACGATTCCATATAAAACATATGGCATCATGCCTACTTAAATGGTAGGAGCCTAATGAAGAGCAATTTTTATTTCGTTCCAACTAAAAATCGGTTTTATGTATTAATGACCCCAGGGCTAACATTCATAATGGTATTTGGGGAGAAAGTCTCAGAAGAGAATACTGCTCCACAAAATAGCTGAAAGAAGAGGAATATTGCTCAACATTGAGAACAGAACACTTGCTTTGGGCCAGGGTCTTTTCTTAGTGTTTCCTAGTTGTTAGTTCACTCATTCTGTGCACAATTGAGACTAGTGGGTACCATTAAGTTACCACATAAAGTGAGGGAGTGGAGATAAAATGTGCACCAGCTACTACCCAAAGTCATCACAGCTAGTAAGTGCTTGATCCAGAATGCCACACCAGCTCATAGTTTCTGGGCTAGGAGGTGAAGAAACTTTCAAGGTCATGTTCCTCCCAGAAAGATGGCCAATGTGGTGCCAATAATCTCTACCAGCAGTGTCCTGCTGAATATTTCCTTTGGGAATGAAATAAGTGTGATGTGGTGGTACTGGCAGTGGCTTGGAGCATGCTCACTAGATCCTGAGTCCCCATCCAGGATAGAGGAGAACAGGCCTGGAAAAACAGCAGAATGAGTCATCCAAGAAAGAGCAGGATGGGCCATACTACAGGACTGAGACTTGCCGACAGCCCTGGGTTCCTCCATGGTACCCACCAGCAAGTCATTTTCAGTAACAGCTTTGCTCCACCGTTAACCTTCCCACCATCATATTCTACATGTCACTCTGTCAGCACCTGGTAATCCATTACACCCACTTTCTCTCTATATATCAAAGCTGCCAGTCGAGGTATTGTAGGTGTGGCTGTAGTGCCCAGCTGCATCGGCAAGTGGCAGACAGGAGACAGGCTTGTCTACACCCAGGGCTCTGCCCTGTGGGTCCCTGGATGGTTTATGGTCTAACATAGAAAAAGACTGGGTCCCCTAGGATGAACCCAGAGCCACAGCAGAGACTGGCAAGCTACGTGGAGTATTTGACATGCCAAAAACAGTAATGATAATGGATCTCATTCCCAATGAATGGAGATGTTACTGGCATCCACTTGAGCAAATTGATGAACAACGGGAAGACAAGTAACAGGTGACAAGAGATATTAAAGCTGAAGAAAATGCCCCAAACGCTGAACTAGGCTGCTATAGACACCGATTTACAGCTTTTCTCAAGCCTCACCAAATGCTTTACCACTGACCTTGCAAAGGGCAGAGGTATGAGAATATTTACTCTGCCTTTATCAGGCACTGGACAAGGCTCTCTCCCTCCATCACACTTACTAAAATCATTGTAAAAACCCCACATGACCAGTGTTGATTCATTGCTTGGTTGTAGATATTCATGATTTATTTTAGTGGGGTTTTTTTTGTTTTTTTTTTTTTTTTTTTTGCTTTTTGGGTCACACCCGGCAATGCTCAGGGGTTACTCCTTGCTCTGCACTCAGGAATTACTCTAGGCGGTGCTCGGGGGACCATATGGGATGCCGGGGATCTAACCGGGCCAGCATGGGCCGGCCACGTGCAAGGCAAACGCCCTACCCGCTGGGCTATCGCTCCGGCCCCCTTAGTGTTGGTTTTTTAATGAAAGAAACTGTTTCTTGGAATGGTTGAATGTATTTCCAAAGGATCAGTGAGTTTCTAAACCTGCATGTCAGGATTAGAACTAGACCAATATGACTCAGGAGAAATCCAGTTCCTCTCTCTGGAGATCCCTGCTGGGTCCTTTGTCTTCTTTCCTCTCTGGGGGAAAAATGCTTTGCCTTCACATGCAACATCCAACCAGAGGCAACTCCACCTGACAAGATCCTGTCTCTGCTTTGATCCCCGTTTGTAAAGGAAATGAATTATTGGGGGACAAGGAGAAGCCTTGGCACTGCTGACTGCAGCTTGGGGTTTCAAAGCCTCCACTACTGAGGAATGCCCCTTCCCTGCATGCTGCTTAATCGATGAATCAACAAATAGTCTCTGCGCTGGGCTTCCCTGGGGTCTGCTGGACACTTCAGATGTGTCCCTCAGGCCCAACAGCAGGAGGAAGGAAAACAGAGTTTGTTGGACTCCTCTTAAAGTTTTCATTTATAAAACTGAAGCTAACATGAAAGAACATGAAACTCCTGTCTGCCTTTTCTCTCTCTTCCCTGAACCTTCTGGTTTACAAAGGAAAAGAAAACACTACACAGCTGAGAGAATATATAAGTGCTCTAAGGAAGGAAGGGAAGAGAGGGGAGATGGGAGGATGGGGAAAGGAAGAAGGAAGGAACAAAGGAAAAAGGAAGACAGCAAGGGAGACAGGGAAGGAGGGAAGATAGCCAGACACTTAAATTTCAGGAAGGTCAAAGCACAGAGAAAACATGTACACAATCCTCTGAAGAAACGTCTCTTTAGCGGAGTGTGATTTCAGTGTTTGCTGTCCTGTCGATTATTACTGCCCTTTCCTGATGTGATCACATTTAAGAACAAACAGTCACCCCCAGCTTCTAGCGTTCAGGAAGCCTGACCATCACTGTCACTCTGATTGTCTGACAGCTTAAAGCACTCTCCCTTCTACAGCGGGGTCGCAGGCAAAATAGGCAAAGTTGCCTTGATACCTAGGACATCCAAAACCCACAACACTGAAGTGTCCTTAAATAACCTGCATGAACACGAAAATTACTAAGATCCTACTTCCGGGTTTTAAGCGTTTACTCAATGTGACACTGTGCTCCAAAGGAACTCACCATCTCCCAAGGGATGACCAACATATGCAGCATGCGATTGTCATTAGAACAGGACTGCCTCAGCAGGAAGGTGTTCCTTTTAGAACACTTAGGTCAAGAGTCTACTCCATCACCCCATTCTCCTCTGCCAAATCCAGAAATGAACCCAACAAGACTTGGCTGAAACCTAACTATGTGTGTGAAATACCATGATCATAGGAATTATCTCTCTTGACCTTTTACTTGTTGGGTGGGATGAGCTGTTGTCCTCCATATATAGATAAGAATATGGAGGCAATGAGGTCATTTTGCCCCAAATCTTGAGCATAACCATACTCTGGCCTTGGTCAGAAACTCCAAAACTGGTGTTTCTGACCATCCTGGAACTGAGGCTTTGTTCCTTCTGTAGTTTGCTAGTTTATGGGGGGCATAGCCAGCTGCATATGGGGGGGGTTCTCCTGGCTGCCTCCTGCTGGTGCTCAGGGGTCCATGGAGTGTAGGAACTAAAAACCATCCTAGGACTTGTTGGAGGTTCGCCTACTTATTTGGCCAACCATCACCCCCTTTTCAAAAAAAAAAAACCCTCAGCACTTCCCTAGAAATCTACCTTCAAGGGAACAAAGAGAAAGCACCCCCAGTGGCACCAGAGGCTATTAGGGCACAGAGGTGGGTGGTATCTACAGTCCACTGTGGGAAACATGGGACTTCCAGGTATTCTCACTGTGGGGAACATTGGACTTCTACGTGTTTTCACATCTGCTTCAAATTGCTCCTCTTCCCCACCCCAGGCTATATGGGTCCGGTTTCCTTGAAATAGAAGCACAAGGGAACACCAACCAACTCAAAACAGAGGCAGATGAGGGCACTGTCGCTCTGACTCCCTCCAGCCCTCCCCTCTGAGTGAACCTCCTGGCCCAACTGGTTCTCCAGCTGCCACCGTGGAGGCAGGAAGCCCTGGAAAAACAAACACAGGGGGTTCTTCTACAGCAGGACACTTCTACAACAGCAAGTCGGCATGCCTGCCTGCCCTGGGGTCCCCCACTTCACCCTGATACCCATATGTCAGAAGTGAGGCTCAGGGACCAGTTCAGGACTATTAAAGTTGGAGACCAATATATTCTGACACGTCACCCTTGACTTAAGGTGCCTTGGGGATGCAGTTGGGATCCCGGTACTCAGGGCATCTACAAGGCGCACCCGCCCCACCTGAGTTCAAAATTCCTCCATTCCCCCAACTTGCCAAGTTTCAACTTTCATTTTCTTCTGATTAAGCAGAGACTGTATCTACACAGCCGAAGTCCAGTGAAGTTGAACCCTTCCCTCAGTCCCGACAAGTACTAAGTATTTCTTGGCCACAGGGACGTTTCTGAAAACAATCACCTTCCCAGCCAGGAACCACCCCATCCAGCACCAGTTAGACAGTTCTGGAGACCCTGGCCAAGGTCTAGGTGGACAGACCCTTGGGGGTAGCTTGACCTGGTTCTCCAGAAAACACACAGGACAGGAGCCCGCAGCACGAAAGCTAGCCCTAGGCTCCAGAAGGACGCCTTAGGAAGAGAAAGCAAAGACAACTGCATTGGGGAAGAGCAAAGGGACCAAGTGGCCTGCTCTGTGGAGGTCATGCCCAGAGGACGTCCAGCTCCCAGGAAGCGTGACTTTGCATGAAGGCAGCCCAGTGTGTCCCACACAGACCTCCTCCCCACACCTTACTTGAAAGTACTTACCCGTGGAAATGCATGGGTCGCCACGCAGGGCCTGGCCTTACCCAGCTTGCCCGGCTCCATGCGAGCAGGCCAGGCCCTGCTAAGTTCATGGAGAAATTGACTTGGGTGGGTGGGCGATAGGTGAGTCAGGGGTCGGGGAGAAAACAAAGACTTCCCCTTTAAAACGGAGCAGAAGCTGACACCACGTCACGTGACCTTTTACCGTAATTTCTATTAAAATCATTTCATGTCTGGTTGCCTCTGCGCTCCTGACTCATTTGTATTGTTTACAACAAGTCAGCGCACCGGCAGTTAGCGGTGGGCGAAGCCATGGTTACCCGTTTTTACATTCACTAGTTAAATGGAATGCAGCTTGGCTGTGGGTTTCAGGGAGCCAGCTCTTAAGAAACCACAATCCAGCTATCAATCAGGCTAATCTGAGAGAAATTAATCTTATAAACATAAGTATTGGTGCATATTAAAAATTGATAGGAAGGGGGGTCCGGGCTTTTGATTGGCCGGATTCACCAAAGTGGGCGAGCCGAGACTCAGCTTTAGAGACTCCAAGAATTCAATCTGTGGTTTTCCTGACAGCCCTTCACAGTGTAGCTTCAAAAAAGCCAGGCCCCCACCCCAGATGTCCCTGCCCGCCCTCCCCAAATTTGGGAGCATTATTCTCCCTGCACATTCGGAGGGTCTAGAGTGTCTAACTCTGCAATCCCGGCAAAGTAACTTAAACAGAAAAAATTCAAGCCAGCCAGACACCTAATCCTCACCACCAACGCCAGGGAGGATTCAATTAAGACAAAAACCTCAGTGGAACGCTCTTTAGGAGTCAATTAAAAACTGCAAACTAATATGTTTTCGCAAGATTCAGAACCCCTGCTCCCTGCCCAAGAATGTCCTGTGTCTCATTCTCTTGACATACCCACCCCCCAGCCGCCCTCCCGAAGCAAACTTGTTTCTCAAGATGGACAATGACCCACCAGGATTATTCCTAAAGCACACGGAGAAGTTTTCCAGCGTGCGGCTCAGCGTCCCTGCCCCCCAAGTCCCACCTACATGCTCTATGAGAACAGCAAATAGTTAAAGCTAACAGATTACAACCCCATCTGCTGCAAAGTCACTGTATCCGAAGCTCCAATTGATTTGCTTCCTCTGAACGAATTGAAAATGAAGGTAACAGAACGTCGGAAAATCCCCCTGCCCTGCCCTGGGCTGCTGTATAATGGCTCTGCCCTGAGGATCTCTGCCTAGATGATACATACCGGCACGTCCTGGGTCCTTCCAAGAGTTTGGTGCAGTTTCAAGGACAAATGTCTTAAGGAAGCCTCGGTTCTGTGCAGCAGGCAGCCGGGCTCGGCTCTGTGGGCAGGAGCTCGGTGCCGGAGCTGAGCCGCAGAGGGAAACTTCCTGCGTGGACAGGAGCTCGTGGAAAGTCTCGGGGTTAAAAGGCTGCTCTGTCTGTCGGGTGGATTGGCTCGCCGGCCGTGGAGACACGGCACCAGCTGATCTCTTTACAGCCCTGCAGAAAGGAACCTCTCCTGAAAACCAGCGGCATCGCATTTCAGCGGAGCCCGTGCCAAGTGCTGGAGAGCAAAGCAACCTTTGACAACTTCACACAATTCGCCCTCCCCGGGCAGCCTGGCCACAGGTCAGGGGAGGGGGCCGCAGAGTGTCTCCCCCCACCCCCACACCTGGCAGCTCCCAGCCTGCAGATGCACCAAGAGGGCTCCGCTTCCAGAATACGGTTCCCCCTGCCCCCTGGGACCCCGGTGGAAGGGAGGCCCTGGACGTGACTGATGCTAAGTCTCTGCTGCACTGACCTGCCGTGGACTGTCTTTCCAGAGTACAACAATACATAAGTAAAAGAATCTCAGGATGAGGAGATATTTCCCGCTGCTTTTAGAGGAATTCTCAGCTCTTCCCTTGGTGACCCTGATTAGGGGTGGGGGTAGATCAGACACTGCCCCCTAATTCTCAGAGGGCCAGACTGGGCAGCTCACTCTGTATTCTGCTTGCTCTCCCAGGCTCCGTCCGGAGCATTCTTCGGTACTATCAGTAAATCAGGGACCACCATCGTTCACCCCAGGATTACCTCATCCTAGGAAGAAGTCAATAGAGCAGAGGGGCACAGGGAGGGCAGCAATGTGGAACCCCAAAAGGCAGCTCAGCACAGGGACCCCTGAGAGGAAATTCTAGAAAGTTCTAGATAGATATGGGTGGATGCTGCTGATTCCATGGAGCCCCGGCTTCTGGTTACCCCCTCATGGTCCTGCCTCTCGCTGTCACCCCCAGGGTGAGGCTGCAGGGCAAAGGGGCCATTTTAGTGCTTCTCAGAGGTCATTTCCCCTCAACCGTCACTCATTTCCTCCAAAGGGCAGAGAAATGGGAAGCAACAGGTAAGCAAAGACAATGCTGGAAGCCTCAGGGGCCACAGGGAAGGGCTGTCCTCTGAGTCTGTGAACCCCTACCTAGTCAATCCTTCACACTCTTCACTGTTTCATTGTGGCACATTCTGGTCCCCAAACAGTAAAATTCCTTGACCCTCAACAGAGCCTTCCTCAATGTCACGGACTCCTCCCCCCCCCCCCCCTAGGTCTCACTGCAGGAGGATGGAAGGAGTCAGAATCTCAGAACCCATTTCCTCAGGGTGCCAGGAGCTCCCAGGATGGTGGCCAGGGGTCAAAGGGGAGAGCCTGGTGCTAGTGTTTAGGACAGGGCCTCAGTTTCTGGCCTCAAGTCAGCAGAGATGTGGACCCCACTCCTAAGGCCCGCATGGACCTGTCCTTCCCCCACCCGAGTCTAGGGTGCAGGAACAGATACAAAGGCTGGGTTTTCCCAGGTCCCGGGAACCTGAGAAGGACAGCCAGGCCCCTGAGGCAAAGGGGAATGACCGGCTTCAGAGGGCAGGGTCCTCATGGGGCCCCAGCAAAGACCTGTATGGAAATTTGGCATGGAGTATTCGATTTCACATGAGGAGCTACTTTTATCGAAACAGGTTCGCACAAGTTTTTGTGTGTATGTGTGTGTTAGTGTGCATGTGTGTGTGCATGTGTGTGAGTGTGTGTGTGTGTGTGTATCTGTGCTTGGTTTTTTCCACACAGGGTGGACCAGATCCCTAAAGTGAGAGAGTTTGCCTCAAAATTACTTTCTGTTCTCCCACAGATCACTAGCATTGTGCTCAACAGACAATATGCTTTATGACTTTGACTGAAAAGCAACTCAAGCTGGGTCCATTTTGCTTCTGCTGACCAATCTCAGAGGAAGCAAGAGTTCAGCAAATAATGACTCCTGGTGGCTTTCCAGTGCCCATGCTCTCACTGCCTTCAGTGACTTCCAAATAATTAAAGAAGTATCAAAGGTGCTTGTTTTTTAACATGAACTCATAATTAAGCTACCCAAAGATGGTCTTCAATTGTTTGGCATAAACACTGTGCATTTTGGTAAGTGTGATTAAATATCTGCTTTTCAGTTCACATTTGAGCCCAAGGCGCCTCCAGATTTCTTGGACTACCAGAATTCCAAGCTTTAACAGGGTAGAATTCCATTGATCATGATTTTGTTCATCATATACACAATCTTGGGTAGAATCCAAGCAGATTTGGGGTCTGTTTCTTACAAACATACCATCCATATAGAAACAGTACAAATTTATTAAACTTTTTTTTCATCCCTTCACTTTAAACTTTGAAATGTAGTCCATTTCTGTTGGGGTAAAAATTGGCTAGACATTTATCAGTGAATCATATATAAACATATTCTTGAAAGAGATCTATATAATATCTAGAAGTTGGAGTCCAACCAATGTATTACTTTAGTTAGTTCTGTTATATCCTGGAAATCTTTTCTTAATGGAATTTATATCATAATTTATAAGTACTTGCTGCCAAACAAGGAATCCTTCAACCTTAACAAAAATCCAGGAAAATTAGATATTACTTTTGCCCTTAATCCAAGTTAAGGGCAAAAGTAATACCATGACAGGCAATATTTGGGACGTTGAAAACTATGACTGAATGTTCCCAAAGCCATCATGTGCTTATTTGGACAAGCTTTGGCCATCTGTAAGAAAAATCATGTCCTTCTCATACTGACATGCAAATATCAGAATGCCCACTCCGACCAGCATCGGCCACATTCAGCCAGCCTGCTCTGTACTACTTCCTGCTTCCTCCACACATCAAGCAAAGGCAAATCACCTAGCACAAGTCTGGGAACACAGAGGAAAAGAACCACCACTCGTCAAGACCCTTGGGAGCACAGCAGACTGGCATCAGCCCTGGGCATGGACAGGCCCTGTCTGCCTGGAGATTGACCACCAAAAAATAATCTAGATTCATTTTTAGGCCCCTGAGACTCTTCAACTCTCAGGAGCACCTCAGAAGCAGGTGCTTTCATCATTCACATGTTCACAAGCAAAAAAAAAATGTCTAGACGATCATCACTTCATGAGATGCCGTGAGCAAGAAATCAGCCAGTGAAAATGTAAATGGGATGATGCTCTGTTTCCTAATTCCAAAGCAAATTCCAGAGGAATTCCATGTCACTCGCTCCCCCTTTCCCTTCAGAAGTCAAGTTTTCTCTCCTGCCTTATAGATGCACTTCGCAAAGCCCAGCCCAATTAAAAGACGGGCTCTCTTCCCCACACATATCCATGTCCACACAGCAGCCGCGAAACTCACACACGTACACCACACACACACACACACACACACACACACACACACACACACTCCCACACGCCCAGGCCTTCAGCAGCTTTTTATCTCTTTCTCCCACATCCCACTCAGTGATTTCAGAGAGTAATTTCTCTCCATTTTCCCTCACGGTCCCACTTCTCAGCGAACTGTGGTGTCAGAACTCAAATCTGATCAGAGAGGATAAACCCAGAGCGCAGTTCCTGCCCACTCTTCTAAGCCAAGGGAAAGTCATATGCTTTGCAATAAACCGCTACAACTCCTGAAGGTTTCTAAAAATCCCTTTCTGGTTCCTTGCAATTGTTTGGAGCTGTCATTTTAACTTCTGCTGACACACACATTCTCTTCAACACCTCAGCTCTAGAAACTAGATGCATGATAAACTATCACTCCATTTAAGAAATGGCTTTGTGTTATGCTTATTTCTTGAATCATAATAGAAGTGCTTTTCACATTATTTTCTATCCCCAACCTATTTCACCCCAATAATTAACATAGATTTTTATGGTCTAGTCTAGAAAAGTCATCAGCCTTTAAGTTTATTTTCTGCGAAGAGCAAAGTATTTTGAATATCTAATACTTGATGTACAAATGAAAAAATGTAAACTTGGGTGTTTGTTTCTCTTGAAGCATCCGTTTCAAACCACTGAGCTCAAACTCATTTACTATTTGACATACTAATATTTCTATTCATGGTATGAGGCGAAAGTTAAATAATTAGTTTGTAGAATAGAAATAAACAGAAGCAGAATTAATTGGTTGACTCACTCTTAAGTGATTACTTAATTTCCAGTCACAGAAGGAGAGAAAGTTGGAGACCATGTAATCAAACACCTTCTTTGGTTTAGAAAAACTAGAAACAAAGTTCAGATGTTCACAGAACACAGATGAAAAAACTGCTTAATTCTCAAGGTAAGAAGCCAAAGTTTCAACAAGTATTAAGTCTTATTCCTGAAAGCTTTAGAAAAATAAATGTTCACAATGTTCACACTACGCTACCCGCACGGCAGAGCCTGGCAAGATACCCGTGTCGTATTTGATATGCCAAATACCAGTAACAATTACAGACCTCATTCCCATGACCTGATGGAATGGTATGAGGCTCTTTATGTTCCTGGAGCAAGCAGGTGCCCTTGGGCTTTACTTGCATGAGACAGGACATATGGAGATGTTACTGGTGCCCGCTCGAGCAAATCGATGATGAACGGGAAGACAGTGATACAGTGATACAGTGAATGTTCACACTATAAAAGTGAATTCTCAATGACTGAGTTAATTTTTCATCTAGAGAGTCAACTTTGTATTTCGCTCCCATACAATAACTTGGAGATATATTTACAACATATTTTCTATGAGCAGTGCAACCCTAAGACCATAGTATCTATAAGAAGAAAGATAACTCACACATTCCCTGATTTATGGTTGAAAATATACAGGACATGAAGTGATTTCTCTATCCTTATGCTTTTTACAAGAATACTGGTAGGCAGAAGGAAGAACCCCAAAATCGTGTTGGTGGCATTTATGGCTCCTTCTATTATAAAAATATGTGATAAGCAATTATACATCTTCCACCACCACTAAAAAATAATAGATCAGACTTTTCCCCATTCAGAAAGGAAAGAAGAGAAAGAAAAGAGTGAGATAGAGGAAGTTCTGATGAAAGAATCCATTTTTATAGAATGTTTACACTGTGAAAACTGATTGCCTGTTGAATAAGAAAATGCAGTTAACACTCCTCCAAAGAACAGCTTATGGATAATGTATAGCTTATGGATAATCTAAACTCTAGCATGCAATACAAATGTTATTCTCATTGTTAGTATTTAACATATATGGAAATTTGCTTCACAATCTATAATTGTGCTAATAAAACCAGGTATTTGTGAGTATAAATTATATTGGTCATAAAATCAGCCTTATTAATCTAATATATCTTCATATGAGAAAAAAATGTAAATGGAGCACTCTGGGAACACAGATATCTTGGAATACGGTTTTACCTGCTACCTAAGTATCTGTTAGAACAGAAACACCAAAGTTTCATTCATCTTCAGAGGAAGCTGGCATCCTGAATCTGAGTCTTTAGAACAGTAAAAATCACTATCAGGCAGATTTATGGACCAAGTGAAAAAATTCATTTGTAGAAGGAAAGTAAAACAAGCATGTTCATTCATTAGCATTCTTCGTAGACTTCCATTCAGGGAATGACTAAAATAAGAATATTTTAGCATCTGGAGCATCAGACACAGCCATAAATGCCCCAAAAGTACAGATAATAGCTGTTGAAAATGCCTGCATTTCGTCGTAGATATTCCAAAGCAGCATTCAACCCTCTTTGCTGATCATTGCTTGGTTCAGTCAACTAAGTGTCCTTCATAACAGAAACAGAAAAGAGTCTGATATCAAACTCTCAAGAACTGTCCTTCAGGGGGCCAGAGCAATAGTGCAGTGGGTAGGGCATTTGCCTTGCACGCAGCTGATCTGGGTTCAATTCCTAGCATCCCTTATGGCCCTCTAAGCACCACTAGAAGTAATTTCTGAGTGCAGAGCCAGGAGTAACCCTTGAGTATCTCCAGGCATGAGCAAATAAATAAATAAATAAATAAATGAATGAATGAATGAATGAATGAATGAATGAATGAATAAACCCATAAATAAAAATAGATAAAATAAAACCTGAAAAAAAGTTTTTTTGTTTTTTAATGGGGCTGGAGCGGTTAGGATGTTTGCCTTGCCGGCCCAGGCTCAATTCCCGGAATCCCATATGGCCCCTCAACCATCCCCTAGTTACTCAGGAGTAACTCCTGAGTGCAGAGCCAGGGAGTAACCCCTGAGCATTGCTGGGTGTAACCTAAAAAGTAAAAAAGAATCCTTCACTATCCACACAGGTGTCTATGAGGAAGAAAGTGACTACTAGGATTTACACCCAATTCAGAAGGGATGGGGGGGCAGCAAGGGAGTTTGGGCGGACCAAGAGGCAAACCACGGATGGTGCCTTTTGCAACTGAAAAATCACATCAGGGTTGAGTTCACATCAGGGTTGAATGGCAGCTAACATCCAGGAAGAAAGTGCTCTGCCTCTGTGATCACTAAATATAGTCTTGGTATTATTACAATGTGCATTTCTGGAAATTTTATTAAAAGAATTTCAAAATATTATAATTAACTAACTAAATATAAATAAATAAATAAATAAATAAATAAATAAATAATTAATAAAACATTTGCAAAGAGTTGCCCAGTGACTTGACTTAGAAGCTCTGAAACTGTAAGTCTGCATCTCTGGGCCCTAGTGTCAATGGCCGCAGAACTTTCTAGAACCAGCTCCTCAGGGGGCAAAAGCCTTTCAGGCTCTGCCTCTGACCACAATGTCCTTGAACCATTACAAAGTACAACCGTGAATTAGGTTCATTAGAGTGAACCTACTGGTTCCAGAGAACCCTTCAACTCTCCCACAGCACCCCTCTCCCATCCGCTAACCTCCAAGGGTGAAAGCACCTGGAAGTTATTCCTAATTCCCTGCCCTGATTCCTAGCACGCTGGCAAGACTAACCTCAAAACTGAATTGCAAAGCCATAGTCTCGCAGCTTTAAAAAAACTGACAAGGAACTAACTGATGGGCGAAATTGTCTTTGTTTGCACAAGAGCCCCCAGCATACTATTTTCACTTTATAAAGAGATTTTTAAATGAATAAAAGATCACAATGTTACGAAACTTGGTAATCATGACTTCAAAACGACAGATGCTATTGTTCATGGAGAAATCTGCAGTTGGTTTTCTCATACCAGTGGTTCAATTGAAAGATTCACCAGGGGCTCCCTGGAGAAAAGAGAAGATGTGCATTAACATGTAGATGGAGTATTTCCAAATGCACAGTACCTAGAAGGCAGATACTGTCAAGGCTTCTCCGCTAGAATAACGCCATTACTGTATTAGGTACGTTTTGATTTTATTTTATTGATAGCCATCTGCATTTCACAGTGCCCGTCTGTTTCCATCACATCCTTTCTCCTCTGTTTGTTCTTTGGAATATTGGTCTGGGAAGTTAAAATTAAACCTTTCTCCATGGCAAAGTCCCCACACGAGCATGAGCAATTACTACTGTATCCATCCCTTCTGATGGGTGCAGAAAAAGACCACAGAATGTTCAATAATTGAAAAGTATAATGACTTAATAGAGTAGCAAGCTTAGTTTACAATGCAGCCAATTTGAAGCCATAAAAATACTGTGTAAAAATTTTATCTTGTGGTTGACCATTCCCTCCCCTATCTATTATTCAAAGGTATCTCAAGAATGTTTTTCTTCATTAATGTGGCTTTTGGCATTTCCCTCAAAATCCGTCCATTCCTGCAGTTTTCCAAAATTTCAGAATTCATAAAGAAATTCCTGTATCCTATCAGAAACATCCCTTGCTAAAAGAGTGAGGTTGTCACTGTCCAACTGAAAGTTATTTTACATATCCACCTGCATGGCAAACTTGGAACTTTTTTCACTTTTGTTTTGCATAGAACAGTCAAGCAACTCCCCAGTTAGGGTTTTTTTTTCTTTTTGGGTCACACCTAGCAATGCTCAGGGGTTATTCCTGGCTCTGCACTCAGGAATTACTCCCTGTCGGTGCTCGGGGGACCATATGGGATGCCAGAGATCGAACCTCGGCCGGCATGGGCCAGCTTCGTGCAAGGCAAACTCCCTACCCACTGGGCTATCGCCTCCGCCCCAAGTTATTTTTTTAAAATAGGACAAAAACTACTTGTATCAACACCTCTTTAAACAAAAGGAGAACCTCACACATAACCCTGTTTGGGATGAAACAAGAACCAAAGGTTTAGATGAATTATTAGAAAGAGTAATTAGAGCACCCGTGAAGGTTTCACTGTGTGTTTGGCTAAAGTATGCAGCTTGTGCGTGAAGGAGCAAAACTGCACAAGACAGCCGAGAATCCATATTAAACAACTGCCCGTAGCCTCTGACAGGCTCTTGCTAAAATTCTAACCACCCCCACGTTGCCTGCAAACAAGGCTGCTGAGAGCACCTGAAGATGCTTTCTCAGATTTGTTACCATCCCTGCCATCTTCTGCGCACTGAGACCTCGAAAAGCAGAGACCTCCCTCTTCTCAAGCTGATTGTGGTCCCCGACTCAACACGCAAAATGAGCAACTTTGGAGGTGCTCAGTACCGAAACCCACTGCTGCCGTCAGTGCTGGTCCCCTGTTCTTGGGAATCTGATGCTCTCCTGACACAATTTCTAAAGAAAATAGCAAAGCCCTGTGTGAGCAGCACACAGCTCATGAAGACACCTGCTCTACCCTGTGATTGTGGACCCAAGGAGACTTCCTCGCTGCCTTCCTACTTGCAGTGAAAGAAGACCAGGGGAGTTCCAGGACATACGTGCACACAGGAATCAGTGTTCTTTGGATTTTTGACAGAAAATAATTGATCTCAGATGTCTGGTCGTGACCCCAGTGGAGAGACAGTTCCGAGTAGCATATCACTTCATTCTCAACAGAGAACTGATTCTACACAACATGAATGTCAAGAGTTAAGGACGCAACAGGAATAAAGGTCACCAAGGCATGCTCAGCAGACAAGTGGGTCTTAGAACGACCACTGAGGCCTGTATTCCAAGAAAGAAAAAATCCAGCAAAATCACGTCTTCGTCCATTGCCTTCCCGTGCTTTCCTGCTCACCACAGCTCTGCAGCCCCGAGATGAGAACTGTTCAAATTTCCCTCTCTCTCCCCCGTCAGCACCCGTGGCTGGGACTGGTGCACTCATTTTGAGAGCATCGAAGGCTACTGGACAGAAAAGAATGCAAAGAACCCTGACATCAGCACCCCCCCACCCACCCCATCCTTCTCCAGTAAGACGTTTCTTCCCTCCTCCCTCCAGCCTCCAGCTTCTGAATTTGGGCATCTTCCAAACATACTCCCCTGTTTGGTCTCGGGGCAGCCAGTACCGGAGCACAAGAGTGGCTTTCTCTCAAACCCAAACCAAGTGTCTCAGCAGCTCTGAAACCCTCCAAACCCTATCTGCAGGTCTCTTGAGTATCGAGCAGGAGTGTTTTTGAAAAGGGAGGGGGTTCACAGTCACCCCCGCACTGCAACTCTGAACTTGCTCGCTGAGCATTACTCCCTGCTTTAAGAAAGAGAAGGTTCTGTTTGAACATTGCCCTCCGGCTCACCTTAGCAAAATCATCTGCTCTCTGTGCCGTGTAGGGTTGCACAGCCACGGCTTTGGGCTTCGGGGGCCCCACCACTGACACAATCAAGTGCTTCCCCAGCAAGCAAAGAAACACACACATCGTCACCCCACAGCACTGAGCCAGCCAGCAGGTCCTCCAGGCCCTTCAGGACTATTAAAGAATTTTCATTAGGATGCTGAAAGGGAAGGGGGGCAAGGGCAGCATGGGGGCGGGGGGACACAGTAAAGAAAAGGGAAAAGAAGGGACATGGAGGACTTTTGCCCTCCCTGTATTTCTCTGAATCTCTCTCATCTTTGGCCTGGGGAAGTTAAATGCAGGAGATGGTCCCTTCCTCGCCAGCAGGGGAGACTGGTATTTCACCCACCACTGGCCCACTGCAGCGGCACATGTTGGGGCGGCTTCTTGGGATTTCAGGGGCTGCTGGGGAAGGTGAAAAGGTTGCAGAGTCTTGGGGGACTCCAGGAGGCAGCCCAGGTTCATGCAAGAAACCCAGGCTTCCCGGCCCTAACACCAGTCACCCCCCAAGTTCTACCACTACCCCCTCTCCTGGGGGCACCCCAGCCACAGCCTGGCCCAGGGCTAGCCCTGAGCCCTCCCAGGGTACCCTGGAACCCTCCTTCAGCTCTTGAGCAGCCAAGGAAAGGAGAGAGATGCTTCCAAAAGCCACCTTCTCTGGGTCTTCAGCACGGGACAGAAGCAGGGACAGTTTGGCAGCGGTGGCCAGCGGGCCACGGATGGTGGCCAGTACTCAGGACTGAGGGATAGAGGAGGTGGCCTCTTCTCTCTCTCTCTCTCTCTCTCTCCTCCCTCCTCTCTCTCTCTCTCTCTCTCTCTCTCTCTCTCTCTCTCTCTCTCTCTCTCTCTCTCTCTCTCTCTCTCTCTCTCTCTCTCTCTCTCTCTCTCTCTCTCTCTCTGAAGGGGAGGGGGAGAGCCGCGCTTGCTCTCCACCAGCTCTGCACCTCCAGCCCGCCCCCGGGGCCACAGAAGTGGCGGCGAGGGCTGAGCCCCCTCTACCTGGGCCAGGCCGGTTCAGGGCTGTAACCGGTGGGCGCAGGTGAGTCTTTGGGGGAGGGGGAGGATTTTTTTTTTTAATCCTAAAGCAACCGCTGCGGCTTTGGGGGTGGAGGGTGGGGGCGGGGTGGGGGTGGGGGCGCCGGGCTCGCGTCAGCCCAGCCCCCTGCAGGCGGGCGGGGAGGGCCGGGCCTGCCGGGGTCGCGCCCCCCCCCCCCCGAGACTCACCGAGCCGGGCGGGCCGAGGGCGCCCGCCGCTAGCCGGAGCGCCCGTCCCTGGGCTCTGGGCGGCGTCGCTCCGCACTCGCGGCGACCCAGGACGTCATGCTGCCCGTGTGTTTCTCAATGACAACTTGGCCGGGGACGCGCCAGCCCGCCAGCTGCTCCTCGGGCGGCTACGTGGTATGTGCACGCTCGGCTCTGCCCGCGCTCTGCGCCCCCAATCCTTTTGGGAAAAAAAAAAGCAATGGTAATCATAAATAAAGGGGCGTCTCGAGGGGCTGGGGGTTGCTTGTTGGGGGGTGTTTTTGAGGGGTGGGTGCAGGCCCGCCTGCTGCGCGCAGGGCACGGGCGCCCCTGGGTGGGGGTTGGGGGGTCGGGGACGTCCCAGCCTGGGCGCGGGGGTGGGGCGGGGGTGTCCCCGGGAAGGGCCGCCGCCCGGGAGAGCCAGCATGCGTTTCCTCTTTTGTCTTTCATTTTACCTTCAGGGTGACATTCAGAGCCCGCGGCTCCCTCCGGCCCGGCGCCCATCCCCGCCCTGGCTGCATGCATGGGGCCCGCGCCAGGGCGGGGGGCGCCTGCCCAGGCTGCTGCGGGGGCGGGGGGGGGCTCTTTCCACCCCCCAACCCCCGGCCCTGCCGCCCCCCTGCAAAAGGTAGCCCCTTTCCCTCGCCCCGGCGCCTGCTACCCACCGGGCCCAGGCCGGGCGGCCGCGAGCATCCGCCCAGGGCCACGCGCTCATGCTGGCGGCGGGCACCGGCCGGCTGGCATCGCGCGGATGCGGGTAGGCCGCGCACCAGCCTGGCCCGGCTATTTTCGTCTTCCCGAGACGCTCTTAAAAGCCCTTTTAGAAACGGGGCGGGGCGGGGGGAGGAGAGAGATGGGAGTGGGGGTTGGGGGGCCATATAAGAAAAAAACCCAAGTCCTTATTTGAGGGCTCTGCAAACATCATAGAATTCGGGGGACACCCTCGCACCAGATGCGGGGGGCTACTGAAAGGTCAAAAAGAATAGTGAGTTTTATGAGAACGCTGCTGAGATCCAGAAAAACTTTGTATTTAATATAAAGCTGGTTTGTTACTATAGTTGTCATTTTTATAATTATGTCTTATAGACTAGGAAAGGTCTTACAGAGAATAGCTCTTAATAGTTATTTCTGTGAGCCTGACAATGGGTTTGAGTGGAGACAGTGCCCCCAGGAAGCAGAGTGATTCCCCGGGGTTCTAGAATATTGTGGATGGGCCCCAGCATGTTTGTGTCTGGGAGAAAAAAAGCCCAGAGCTCAGGCTGGGCCACACTGCAATGGCCTTCTCCATCTCTGATCTCCTCTGGAGCTGCAGAGCGCAGGAGGGATTTTTTCCCCCTTCCCCACACCTTGGTTGACCTTGGTGTTTGATAAAGTCACTTTCTCCTGATGCTAAATTCCTAACCAATGACAGCGGAGGCTACAGAAAATAAAGCCTTGGTGGACAGGGGGAATCTGGGAAGCAAGACTAAACAAAACAACAAACAAAACTCAGGACTGTAGAGAATGGGCTGAGAATGGAGAGAAAGTTTAGAAAGGTTCTAAGGTCATATGCAGCTGCTGGGGGTTAAAAATAGTTTCCCTTTGAGACTTGGGAGAAGTCGAATGAAAATAGCAGGTAACTGTGTAAGGCCCATTGTCTTGGGAGTCTGAGAACAAGAATAGCCAAACCCAGAGTGAGCAGAAAGGGGAAGAGTCCAAAGCCCAGAAGGGTCCCAGTGGGGTAGAGCCTTGGCTAAGGGAACTCAGGAGGCAAAGGGGCACCTGGACGAGGAAACAGATTCCAGGAACTTGAGCGGTGCCCATGTCCTGCCCTGGCATCCTGATTCAGTCTTATGAGAAGGACAGAAGGACAGGTTGGTAGCATCTGTCCAGCACCCAGAGATCACACATGTCCAAGGTGATTGACTGTCTGGAACTCCTGTTAGGTACAGGCTCCACTTACTATTGCTAACTTTCAGTGACTAGCCGGGAGGTGCTAGCTAATATTCAATCTGCCGGCCTGGTTCTCCAGCTTCTTATTAACCTTGGGTCTGGGGGTCAAAGCCCCCGCTAGAAAAGAAAAGAACCATAAAAACTGAACTAACTTTAAACCCTGGAAATGCCATCCCCCTCCCATCCCTGAATAATGCCTTCCAGGTTTTCCAGTCTCCAGGCCAGTGCCAACAGTATAGAGGAGGCATTGGAGACATGGGCACTGCCAGCTAAGAGTAAGAGCGAGGTCCTAGAGCCCTCTGCACAGGTTCTTTCTACACCCAGATGATCTAAATTCCATCCTTTCAAGACGGTTCTCTGCTTTCTCCAAGTTCAGACTCCTATTACTTGCCAGACTGGCTTCAGGCTCCATCAGACAGTGCTGGAACAGGTGTAGCTGAACTTCCCAGGTGAGCCTTAGGGAGGGGAAAACACACCTCTGAAAAGAACTTGTAAAGCAGTTCATCTGGGAGCAGGATGGGTCATTCCACATCACCAAAAAGAACCAGGGACAGGGAAATTCTGGGGCCAAACTTAAAGGCATCTGGAATTCAAGTCAGAGGGTTTGAGCTGGAGCTAGCACACTCGCTGCCCATCCTATACCCTCTGTTGACTCCTAGTCCCATATTGCTGCCCAAATACTCTGTGCCCCATTCTGCAACTCAGTTATTCAAATTCGATCCAGAGACAAGGCCAAGTTCCCACCCTGTGTAGCCTGCAGAGCCATTATTCACTCTGGTTGTGCGTTATCAGTCATTGCATCTCTAGTCTTCACAAGTCTCCATCTTGTTATTACTGTGTTTTGGGGGCCTTGCATTTGGAACCTTCCATTACTTCTTTGCCTCCCGAGTTTTTCCCGACAGGACTATTTGTTTCTGTTCTCTGTCTTCTGACCTGCCTAAGAAGACAAGACTGGCTCCATCAAATAGCATCTGATGCCACAGTTCTCATGTAGCTGCCTTCTTAAGCGCCACGATGCCGCTTTTCAACTGGAAAAACATGGAAAGTGTCACATGTCAGAATTTTGATCATTTCAGTGTTACTTTGTTTTGGGACCATACCCAGTGGTGCATGGGGATCACTGCGGGAGGCTGGGGATGCAACATGCAAATCATGCTTCAATCTGTTAAATTATATCTTCAGCCCAGAATTTTGATCATTTGAACTGGAGAAATTGCAAACCTGAGTCTCCATTCTTTAGACAGTCCTCGAGAACCAGCAAGGTAGACGAGAAGTGAAATTACTGCACTCGAGAAGCAAATCCAGACAAGGTAGCAGTTAGCTTGGGGAGAATAAGAGTCTGTGTGTATATCATTGTATTCGGAAAGCTGTTGTAAATTTCATCATGATGACGCTATTAGTTACTGCAAGTCATTCTACTGTATTTTGGTGCTTTTGTTTTTCGGTACCAAGACATAAATTTTTTCTACTTAAAAATGGAGGGAATGGGAATAGGGCTGGAGAAATAGTACAAGAGCTAATGTGTTCACCTTGCCTATAACTGACTGAGGACTGATCCCTCATGCCACTCACTGCCAGGGCTCAATCCTGAGCACAGAGCCAGGAATAGCCCTTGTGCATCACCGGGTATGACCCAAGAATCAAAAAACAAAAAAAAGAAAAGATAGGAAAATAAGTGATGAGCAGAGATCACAGATCCTGTGGTCTGATCTTGTACTTGTACCTCCTACTAGTCAGCTCTAGATGAACGCTGGCATATTATTTCATCACCCTAAACCTCAGTTTTTCTCTTCATAAGAATATGTTTAACCCTTTTCCAAGATGTCTTCAGTTCTACAATCTGGGCCATTGAAAGAAACACACACACACAGAGACACAGAGAGAGAGAGAGAGAGAGAGAGAGAGAGAGAGAGAGAACACAATCTGATTAATTTGACTTTGGGGAAGATATAGGTCAATAACTAAGTCATCCTTTTCAAACAAAATACTCAAAAAACAAGGTCCAACTTAAAAATTTCTAAGAAGGCTTTTATTTTCATACAAAATAAAATTATTAAAACAGACTGCACCTGTGGCCCACCTTTTAGATAACACATCATTCACGCTGTGCACAACCTACTTTCTGACACAATCAGATGGCCACACAGGCATCACAGGATTTGAATATACCCAGCCTTTGAGTCTGACTCACTTGAACCAGGAAGGTCCCCACAAGGCACTGGTGTAATGGTCCCTTAGTTGGTCCCTGGTTGTGGTTCTCAGTGTGTGTTTTTCTATCTATATATACTATGTCTGAGTACTCATAACTTGCTCACCTGCTTTTGGTGAGGATAAAATAAAAGTGAAAGCCTCCAATGAGTTTAACAAAAAATTACCCTGGCATATGTCAGCAGAGCTGAGTTTCCAAAAACTTGACAAGAATGCAGTTTCCATGGCTGAGCACCCTGTTGGGCCCTGGCTACGTCACACTAGACTTAGGACTCCACAAAGTCTTACCGCTGCTGAGGGCGGAATCAGGGCTGGCAGCCAACTGTCTTGTCTCACTTCAAAGACTTGGTCCCAACTGTGGGAAAGTATTACAAGTGAATCAAATCAACAAGGACCAAGGTCACCAGAGTCTTTATTAAAAATGGAAATGTCCATTCTGCCTCAGACAAGTCAGAACAAAAAAAAAGTTAGTGTCTGTGTGTCTGTATATAATATGAGTATATATGAATAAGAGTTTGTATGCTTGTACAAAAGTGTGAAAGCATGTGAGTTTCTGAGTGTGTGTACATATGTGTATGAGTGTTAGTGTGTTTATGCATGAGTGTGTATGTATGACTGTGAGTGCAGGGAATGTGTGTAGAATCCATGTGTATAAGTTGAGCATGTAAGAGTCTGAGTGTGTGTATGTGTGTGTTATGAATATGGAGATTTGAGTATGGGTGTGTATAGGTGTGTATGTGTGAGTCTGTATGAGTGTCTATGTGTATGTGTGTTTGTGCTTGTGTATGTACGCATGTATGTGTTATTGTATGAGGGTGTGTGTCCATTAGTGATGTGTGTGTGACTATTATGTGTGTGTGTTGTGCTCCGAGAGAAGACCCACACCTTTCCTTACATCTCTCAGCAGGCCCTCACATCTCTCAGCTTACCTACTATGGAAGGGTAAGACGCACTGAGAAAGGAATAGTTTTCTTTAAAACTAAGTTCAAATCACACATTCATTTAAGCTAAATGTCATGTTATGACAACAGTGCCCATGTGTAATAATCACCAGTACTCTGAATGATGACCTCAAAATCTGTCTAAAATAAAAACTTTAGACAGAGAAGAGATACACTTTCCAAAAAAGTTTACTTAGCTGCTGGAGAGAGGTGTACCTGCCTTCTGGAAAGTTTAGAATATGGCTACCAAGTTAAAAGGGGACTTAAGTTCTGCGCAGCTGGCCAGTCAGTTTTCCATGTGTGGGAAAGTAGAACTCATGTGAGAAAAACTCGTGATTTCCAAGGACAGGTAAAGCCCATGTGGCTGTCAGCTGGCCAAGACTAGGGCACTCTCCAGAAAGAAAAATAAGCATTGGGGTGGAGAGGAGAGATGGAGGGAAGCTGGGCAGTAATTGAAAGTAATATTCCGAAGTGCCAAGATACAGGCAACTAAATTATGGTGACACAAGTCTCGTCTTAAGGAGAGAAGGAATTTCTTTTGGGAATGTTAGGTTTGAGACCCATGGGACAGCTGGATTCTCCTGGTCTTGGGGAAGGTTAAGAGATCTGTGGCTGGAGAAATTTATTTGGGCATCATTAGTGAATTGGCCATGGCTTATGCTAGTAATAAAGATGGGAAATTAGGAATATAAATGATTTAGGCGCCCCTGAAATAAAATTGCACTTACTTGAATAAAATCTAATTTGGAAAATATAAAATTCTCTAACACCCAAGGCCAGATAGTGTTGGTGATGTGAAATATTTATAAACAGGGGCCCTGCACCTTCCATTTGGAGCAGAATGAGAGATCTGAGCGTGTACCTGACACGTGGGGTCACTGGTGCCTCTCTGGGCCAGGCTGGCTCTGTTTCCCAGTGTGAGAGCGCATTCCTGCCTGGGCTTAGAAGGGGAGAAAGAGTTTCCCTTGGCAGTCTGGCTTCACTGGAAAAAATCACCAAGGTGTCACCCGATGCAAGCCCTGCCAGGTGCTGAGCTAGCTGAGGAAACACAGTGTCATGGAAAGAACAGGAACTGCGAGGCAGAACGCAGGCATTTGGGACTCATTACTCCTTCCACTGTATAAGGGACCCTGAACCATCGCCTCTGCCTTGGGGATTTCTCCTTTAACCACTGTCTTACCATTTTCAGGCAGTGACCTTGGAGCCTGGGAAAGGTGACAGGAAAGGAGGAGTCAGTGGAACCAAACAGTCCCGGGCTGCTCCCTGAGTTTATTTCTCCCAGGACGCTGCCCATGACCTCCAGCCAGTGGAGACGCCCCCCTCTCTGTCCATCCTGTCCCCATGACATGCTGTGCTGTGACTACGGCCTGGCGTTTGTCTTTGTTGTTCACAAGTAAATGCCTTTGACCTACTGGCTCTCAGCCCTCTTTTCACTCCTAGCACACAGTAGGTGGCAGAAATGTGAAAGGAAGCACCGCTTGGTGAGGAGAGCATGACTTTGTTCTAAGGCTATGAAAATTCTTGGATTTTATTTTGCTTGTTTTTGTTTTGTGTTGCCAGAGGAATCGAACCTAGGACCTTGTACATTCAAGATAATGTATGCGAACAAAACATACATCTCTTCTTCTTACAGAGCACTGAACAGTTTATTTTTTATTCAGTGGTTGATGTTGTTTTGGGGGCCACACTCTGTGATGCTGGGGGCTGGGGTCACACTCTGTGATGCTGGGGTGCTGCTTCCGATTCTGTGCTCTGTTGCTCCCAGAGGTGCTTGAGGGGTCCAGTTGTATATTGAACCCAAGCCTTGTTCATGCCAAGAATGTGCTCACTGGCCACTCTCTCTAGTCCCTAGGCCTTGAGAATTCCTAAACTTCATGGGAAATGGGAAAATCAGGGCCCAAGTGGCATACTCAGCAGTGCTCAGCGCTTACTCCTGACTCTGTGCTCAGTGATGACTCAGGGTATGTGGTGCTGTATAGGGTGGGCCTGCAGTACTTCCAGGGCCTGGAAATCAAGCCTGCAAGCATGTTTTAGTGCTCTGCCTCACAAAGGATAAGACTTATGTATTTAAATCATTCCCAAGACCCCATTTTCATGTGCTGTGGAGTTCCTAGCAAGGCAGGTGCTCACAGTGTTCTTATCCGAAATTTAGTCATCCTGGGAAGCTGAGGACAAGGGGTCCACCGAGTAGAGCTGCCCCTTCTCAAGCTCAGGTCTCCACTGGGCTTTTTTAGAAATAATAAAATTCAACCATTCTCTGCTCCCTCCCACCTCAGATTTCAGAGTAGCCGACCCAAAGCTTATTTTGGGGGATATGTATTCATTTCAGGGTTGGGAGCTTTGGGCCACACACAGTGTTATTCAGGGGCTACTGGCCACAGGTAAGGTGGCCTTTACTAGCCCTGTACTAGCTCTCTGACCCCAATGTTTGCTCATTCTTTAAAAGCATTAAGTAAAACCAAGATCTCTTTCAAAAGAGAGTTCCCTAGTCTATCAATCACAGGCCAAGGCAAAGACCATTGTCCATCCTGTCCTTGGTGGATAATGTGTGCAAAGTGAGATCAGTTCCTGTAACATTCCATACACAAGGTCCCTCATAATGCACAGAAACCAGGGGGAGGAGCGATAGAGTGATAGAACAGAGGCTGAGGCACCTGTCTTGCATGTGGTAGTGGCCACAGTGATGGCTCGAATCCTGAAGTCACATATGGTACCTCAAGCACTGCCATGTGTGGTCCCTGAGCACAGAATCAGATGTGGCCCTTATCACTGCTAGGTGTGGGAAGAAGAAGAAGAAAGAAAAAAAGAGACGGAGGAGAAGGGAAAGAATAAGAGGAAGGGTGGAATATGGACCAAGAAAGCCAAGTATGAGCTTAGAGGATAGGAAAGCTGGTAGCAAGCTGGTAGCTGAGGTAGAAAATATGGGGAGGAGGGAAGAGAAGTCTTGATGAAAGAAATGTGAGCTTAAAGACAAAAATGTTCATGAATCGGAAGATCACTATTGCTCAAATGTCGACACCACCCACACTTATCTAAGGACTCCAAATGGTCCATGTCAAGATGCCAGAGGCAAATTTTATGTACAAGGGAAAAATACTAAAATTCATAGAGGCAGAAAACACCCTAAATAGCCAAAGTAATCCCGAGAAAGAACAAAGCTAGAGATGACACATTTCCTGTTTTCAAATCATATTACAAAAATTCAGGCATCACAACACCATGGCCCTATGTATGTATCATATTTGCACCCTACACTTATGCTGATAAAGTGTGCTGCTGGCATAAAAACTGGTATAAAATTAACCAGAGGAACAGAAAAGAGAACCCAGGAAGAACTCCCTGCATTTCCAGTCAACTAGTATTTCCCAAGAAAGTTACGAACATTTAATAGAGAAAAATATAGTATTCAGTAATTGATGTTTTGAAACCTGGATATTCACATGCAAAAGAGTGAATTTACTTCCTCACCTTACACTGCTGACATAAATTGACTTGAAATGGAGAGAATACCAGGAAGATCAATGATGCAGACAATACTGAAATGAAATGACACTCCAATGAAAAAAATTTAATTCCTCTTTACTTTAAAATATACACATTCGCTCTTGAAAACTATATCAAAAACTGTAGCTCATGGCGTGGATGTGGGGAAAGGGGACTCTCCTACATTGTTGATGGGAATGTCGACTTGTACAACCTTTCTGAAAAACAATATGGACATTCCTCCAAAGACTAGAAATTGAGCTCCCTTTTGACCCAGCCATACCACTCCTGGGAATATACCCTAGGAAGCCAAAAACACACAGCGGAAACACAATCCGCACTTTTATTTTCATAGCAGGACTATTCACAATAGCCATAACCTGGAAACAACCAGTATGCCTGAGAACTGATGACTGGATAAAGAAACTGTGGTACATCTACACAATGGAATACTATGCAGCTGTTAGGAAAAATGAAGTTATGAAATTTGCCTATAAATGGATGGACACGGAAAGGATCATGTTAAGTGAAATTAGTCAGAAGGAAAGAGAGAGACATAGAATGACTGCATTTATTTGCATGACATAAATATATCAGGTGGTCTTACCAAAAGTGGAAATTACCACAAACATGAGGGAGTCAGAGGTTAGGTAAGACTGAGAAGGGAACATGTGTGAATAAATGTCGAAAGGGCTGATACCAGCATAGAACTGAGCATTAAATGCAGGCAAAAAATGCACATGATGGCTTCTAAGTGTATGTAGTGCAACCCACAATGTGTAAGAGAAGGAAAAGAGAGAGAGGGAGAGAGAAAGAGATGACCTGCCATTTAGGCAGGCTATGGGAGGGGGGGGAATTGGGGACATTGGTGGTGGGAAATGGGCACTGTTGGAGGGCGGGGTACTGGAACACTATGTGACTAAAACCTCCAAACATGAACAACATTGTAAGTGTATATCTCACGGTGGTATAATAAAATGTTTAATTTAAAAAGAAATAGAACAAAAAACTGTAGCTCAAAGGAAACTAGATGGGAAAGTTCTTGAGCTCTTTCTAAGCAATATTTCATGGATACCAAAAGCATAAGCAACATAAATAAAAATAAGGGAAATCATATCAAACTAAAACTTTTCCACTGAAAAGGCAACAATAAACAAAATGAAAGGCAATCTATGAGAGAGGAAAAAGAATTTACAAATCATAAATCTGATAAGGGGCTAACATATAACTCATATAGCTAAGGAGCAACTGGAACAAACAATCCCCTTTAAAACATGGCCAATGTGCCTCCAGGGTATATTCCCAAGAGTAGCATTGCTGGGTCAAATGGAAGCTCAATATCTAGTTTTTGACTGCATTCATCTGTGGGATATAAATATATACCAGTGTTCTACTAATTGTTGGAAATGTAATGCCAGACTAGAACTGAACATTGAATGTAGGCAAAGAAATTTACATGATAACCCCTAAATATATGTTATGTAGGGCAAGTCACAATGTGTAAGAGAAGGGAAAGAGAGAAGAGAGAGAGAGAGAGAGAGAGAGAGAGAAAGTGCCTGCTATAGAGCCAGGCTAGGGAAGAGGGAAGGAATCTGGGGACATTGGTGGTAAGAAATGGGCACTGGTGGAGGGATGGATGCTGGAATACTGTATAACTGAAATCCAATCATGAACAGCTTTGTAAATGTCTATCTCACATTAAATAAATTAATAAATAAATAAATAACTTGTATCACTTCACTTGTCTTCCTGTTGTTCATCGATTTGCTTGAGTGGGCACTAGTAGCATCTCCATATGTCCTGTCACATGCTAGTGTAGCCCAATGGCATCTGCTTGCTCCAGGAACATGAAGAGCCTCAAACCATTCCTTCAGGTGATGGGAATGAGGTCTATAATAATTACTGGCTTTTGGCATATCAAGCACGACATGGGTAGATTACCAAGCTCTGTTGTGCAGGTGGAATACTCTTGTAGTAGTCTCTCATCTCGTGCATTTATTGATGTACTTGCGACCACAAAGTGGTCATGTGAGATGGGAAAGATCAGCTTTACTGCTGGGTGGAGCTTTGACGAGCTATGGAGTCTAGATGTTGAAATGGCAGCCCTCATGGTGTGGGAGTTCCTCTGGCTTCTTGCAAGGCTCTGCTGGGATGGTGGACCAGGGCTAGAACATGCCTTCCCTCCTGGGTGCTTCATGATCAGCTGGGCACAGGGAGGCCGGAGGCAGCTCTGCTCCATGTATCTGAGTTTCTGGATCAGGCATACCTGGGCTTGAAATAAACTGTTGTAGGGTGGGACTCTGATGAGCAGGGCTTATGATAAGCTCTTCTTCTGGGTGGAGTTCTGATGAGCTGTGGAGTTCAGATGTTGAAAATGCCAGCCCTCGTGGTGTTCATCTGGCTTCTTGTGAGGCTCTACTGGGATAGCAGGCCAGGACTAGAGCCCACCTTCCCTCCTGGGCACCTCATGATCAGCTGAGCACAGGGAGAGTCAGAACCAAAAGACTGGCAGAGCTACTTTTCTAAAGAATGTATGAAAACAGCCAACAGGTGCCTGAAAAGGCTACTCACAAATAAGAGAAATTCAAATTGAAATAACAATGCCATCCCAGTCACTAGAAAGGAGGTTATCAAAAACAAATGTTAGGGGAGACTATCTGTTGTTTCTGTTGTTGGCCAGCCTGTAAACAGGTACAGCCACCACAGGATACAGTTTGGTGAGTACTAAAAGAATGGAATAAAAACAATTAAGAGCCCCCCCCAGGCGCCAGCAAGCCCACTGCTGAGTATACACCCAAATGGAATAGAATCACCATCTCTAAGACAATCCCCATTTCACTGTGGTCATGTTTACAGCAGACTAGACACAGACAGGCTAGAGTATGGTACAATGGGAGGAGAGCCCACATCCAGCATCTGTGAGGATCTAAGTTCAATTATCAGCATCCATGGCGCCTCCCAAGCTGACTCCACGTCACCAAGTGTCCTACCCTTTGACCACTTTCACCCACCTTGGGCTGACCCCTGTTATCATCAGCACTACCCAGTATAGTTGAGGTATAGTGAACTGTCAAGTTCTTAAAGCCCAGACCAGTAACAGGCCAGGAGCAGTCCTCATTTTAAAGGGTTAAATGAACAGAAAAACAACTTAAATGTCCAAGAATGAATGATGACTATATTATATTACATCATATTTCTTACTGCATCTTATTGCATATATTATACTATAGCTCTGTTATAATTACATCATGGTGTGCTGTGTAGTGATATTGTATTATTATGGTGTGTATATTACTTTGCATTCCATATGCAGTGGTGTGTCATTCTGCCGTAAAAGAAGCACTCCTGTTATCTGTGACATGGATGAGTCTCTTATATGTACCTTGAAGACATGTGCTCTAAATGCTTTTTTTGCATTTAACATGCCCATTACCAACAAAGTCGACCCTATATTTCAAATTGCACAGGAGTTGGGCCAGAGAGAGCAGATCTTCTGATCACAGTCATGGGTTGATCAGCTCTGGGTATGGATGAAGGGTTAAGTTGCTCATCTTCTGAGCACGCATCAGGACCTTCTGTTCTGGCTCTTGCTGCCTGGTCCCTCCATCCTGTCCTTGTGCATCTGTCCTCTCTAAAGCCCAGACTGCTGCTGACTGGTCTTCCTGGAATACCTTGGCTGGCTGGAACAGCCACTGCTTACTGGGCTTCCCCTTTGCACAAGGGTGATTCCTGTCTCCATGGCAACAGATTCTGTGCATTATTCTTCTGTTAAACTTCCTCCCCACCAGCTCCAGGGATGACTAGTTAAACACCTGCCACCTCCCAGTTGCCCCCTACTTTTCAGTCTCAGCTTTTCTGGTCTCTTGTTTCCAAGCATGTAAGGGTGTTAGACAGAATAAGTTTGGCATCTCCTAACTGGAAAGATGACAGGACATGAGCCAGCAACCACTGGAAACACTCACCTTCCCGTATTCCACATCCCAGGTAAATGAGCTAAGTCCTGAGACCATATCATTATTAGCATTTTTAAGAACTGAATCAAAGTGATCAGATCTGATTGTGGAATTTTACTTATCTAGATAGAATTGGAAATGAATGCCATGTGACCAAGCAGGCAACCAAAATGGAAGGCCTTGTGGCTAAACTATAAAGGTGATGCTTTTTTCTAAATGAAAAATACTAATCCTGAGATTATGGAAGTCTTTAAATACAACGATGGCTGAGCAATAGATTTCAAGCCATTTTCAAGCCAAAGAGTCATTGTTTGTGAAAGTTATGGCCACAGAATTTCAATCTAATAGAGATCACAGCGAGCTTCTCCATGCATGAAGAATTAAGGACTGGGTTTCTCTTGTTTGTCACAGCTCAGGAAACCCCTCAATCACACGCACACACATGCAAGCACACACAGAGTTATTACATTCACAAGCATACATACACTCATATACATAATGACATACACACTTAGATTCTTTTTTTTATTTTTAAATGATTTTGAAGTTTAATACCATAGTATTTTCCAAAAGGACTACAATGTATTTGTCTGTAACCCAAATTAATGCTTGACTCTCCGTGCTAATTGCAACTCTGCCAGCATTTTTTTTTGCCTTTTATGGGTGGGGTGGGGGGGTTAAAACCAGATATGTAGACACTTTATATATATTTTTATGTAACATTGGTGGCCTTTTATTCTTTTTTTAAACTATTTTATTATACCACCATGAGATATACAGTTACAAAGATGTTCATAAGATGTTCATATTTGGGTTTCGGTCATACAATGTTTCAGCACCCATCCCTCCACCAGTGCCCATTTCCCACCACCAATGTCCCCTTCCCTCTCCCCTCCCCAGCCTGCCTCTGTGGCAAGTTCTTAAATTCTTTCTTTCTCTCTCTCTTTCTCTTTTCCTTCCCTTCCACATTGTGGATTACAATACATACATTAAGAGGTTGTCATGTGTATCTTTTTGCCTGTATTTAATGCTCAGTTCTAAGTTGGTATCAGCACTTTCGACAATTATTGGCATGCTGTTCCATTCTCTGTCTTACCTAGCCTCTGACTCCCACACATTTGTGATAATTTCCACCTTTGACAAGACCTCCTGTTCCATGCTTCACCTGACCTTGGATTTTGGTATCATAATATGTACTATATTATATATATATATTTATGCCATGCAAATGAATGCAGACATTCTATATCTGTCTCTCTCTTTCTGGCTAATTTCACTCAACATGATCCTCTCCATGTCCATCCATTTATAGGCAAATTTCATGACTTCATTTTTTCTGACAGCTGCATAGTATTCCATTGTATAGATGTACCAAAGTTTCTTTATCCAGCCATCAATTCTCAGACACTCTGGTTGTTTCCAGATTCTGGCTATTGTGAGTAATGCTGCTATGAACATAAAAGTAGGGATGGTGTTTCCACTGCATATTTTTGGCTTCCCAGGATATATTCCCAGGAGTGGTATGGCTGGATCAAACGGGAGCTCAACGTCTAGTCTTTGGAGGAATGTCCAAATTGTTTTCCAGAAAGGCTGTACCAGCCGGCATTCCCACCAACAATGGATGAGAGTCCCTTTTTCCCGCATCCCCACCAGCATTTGTTGTTCTTGCTCTTCAGGATATGTGCCAGTCTCAACACACACATAGATTCTTAACACAGCCACAAGCATACACACATGCACAGTCACACACATGTACAAGCATACACACACTCTCACCAATAAACACAATGACATATGCACACATTCATATACACACAGTTACATGCACACACAGACACACACAAACATACACACTCAGGCACGTGAACAGTTAAATCCCACTTGGTTCCAGTGTTTTGGGGTGCTCGTTTATAAGAGCTCCCCATATTGGCTTTTGAAGGTGACTTGAGATGACAGGACGAAGTGATTGCTAGTTTGACTTTACCAACAGGCTTCAGTGAAAGAGGAAAAACTCTGCATGACTGTGACAAAGCCCAAACAAAATTGTCAAAGAAAAATTCCCTCCACAGTCTGCTTGGTACCTCAACTCTGCTGTGACAAGTGCCAGGCCAGTCTGTGGTTTTGCTGACATGGAAGCTTTGGATGTGATGAGGCCAATGTTGGGCTGTGACTGTAACGCAGTATCCAACCTGGGTCCAAACGTCCTGCTTGGCTAACTTTGAAATGTGCCAAACTGATTCGTATCACCCATCAGTGATCAACACACACACACACACACACACACACACGTGTGTTGTATTTGATATGCCAAAAACCAGTAACAATTAGAGACCTCATTCCCATGAACTGAAGGAATGGTTTGAGGGTCTTCATGTTTCTGGAGTGAGCAGATGCCCTTGGGCTACACTAGCACAAGACAGAACGTATGGAGATGTTATGGTGCCCGCTCAAGCAAATCAATGAACAAGAAGACAAGGGATACAAGGGATATTCCTTTTGTATCAGACTCTGTGTGCTGGTCAAAGTGCCTGACATAGACGCAGGCTGGGGGAGGGGGAATCAGGGGACATTGGTGGTGGGAACGGGTACTGGTGGAGAGATGGGTGCTGGAACACTGTATGACTAAAACCCAAATATGAACATCTTTGCAATTTTATATCTCACAGTGGTATAATAAAAAAAAAAATTTAAAAAAGATTTAAAATTTGATCTCTGCCTTACTCCCTCAGTCTGACATCTTTGGAGATGAAGACAATTTTAAGACGAGCATAATTAAGACTTCTTTTTAAAAATATATCTGGATCTATAGATTACACTTATCATTTTACAAATATTTGAGTCTTGCAAGGTAAACAGGAATATTATTACACAATTCTAGGACTGAATAATCTCAATAACTTCTGGCCAATGTTAATAGACTTAATCCTTGAACGTGGAAGGAAAAAATAGTCAAAATTTGTTACCTTGCTATGTTCCATCGGAGATGTGAAAATGAGTGAAGAACAGAAATGCTAGCTTCCTGTCCCTAAGATCTGATGAGATGCCTCTGGCTAAGTAAGAACCCACATCTGCAGACCCCAAATCTCCAGACTGGATGAACAGTTTGACTTCCTTCATTTCTATTAATGGTGACATGCCCTCAAATGCCAACTACAGCCTCTCCCTGATCCAGGACACAGGGGCATGCCAATGGTTCCCTGGCAGAAAGTTCAATACGATTTTCTAATCATCTTCTCTCACTTGGCGGCTAAAACTTAGGCAGCAACATTGTATTTCCCACCCCTTAGTTTGGAAAGTTTGCTTTTATGAAGCCACTGGCATAGAAAAAAAATTGAGTTTTTAATAGTTGCATTTAAATGCATATATGAACATTTCTTTGGAGCCGTGGAACCGAAGGGTCACAGAGAAGTTACCTATTAGATATACAGTCTGTGTATATACTCAAACTTAATGCTCAAATACATTTTAAAAACTCTCCTAAAGCTCACTATGTATAAGGACCACGGGGTTGGTTTCCACAAAATTATTTAAGATGTTATAAAGAGTGTTTTCCATCTTTCTTATGCTTGGAAATAGTCAGATTTTATGACAACCAAGTCAGAGCCAAAAATATATAATTTTATGCCGCAAAAATACAACCTTTCCTTTGGCTGTGAAAATTTATATGTGCATATTTATGTGTTGATATAGATAAAAATCTTCATAAATGGAGTGGCCCGTTTGAGTTTCTCTACTTAAAGCGTGGCAGTTTCTACTCATTCAGCACAACCTCAATGCTTAAAAAAAATTCACTACCTCCCTATAGCTCAGCAAATTAAAAACAAATTCACCAAACTAGTATTCAAGTCTCTGAAAGTTATTTTTTTAAATCACTCCAGAATTTCCTGCTCATTGTTAACCACACAGATAAGACTAGTTAATGTTGCTATCTTCAGGGCCAGAGCAAGAGTACAGCAGAGAGGGCGTTTGCCTTACACGCAGCCAACACTTTCATCCCGGCATCCCACAGTGTCCCCAAGCACCGCCAGGAGTAATTCCTGGGTGCAGAGTCAGGAGAAACTCCTGAGCATCACTGGTGACCCAAAAAGTCAAAACAAAAAGTTGCTGTGTTCACCTCACTATGAGGTTCTAGATTCTCTCTCTACATGCACCATGATTTCCATCTGTCAAATTCCCAGTTTTTTGAAGAAATTTTTGAATAAATTCTTCACATTTCTTTCTAAATGCTGACTACTTAAAGTGAGTGTTCATCTCCTATAAGTATCATTTCTGGGGCTGGAGATATAGTAAATGGGTTGAGGCACTTGCCTTGGTTAAAGCAGGACCTAGTTTAACAGTTTGATTCTCTAAACACCGCCAGGAGTGATCCCTGAGCACAGAGTCAGGAATAAACCTGAGTCTCACCAGGTAGGTATGTGTGTGTTGTGTGTGCTGTGTGTGTGCATATGCTATAGATACATCACACCTCCTGAGTGTCATAGTCCATTACTACTTTTTATAGTATTTGCTGGAACTCTGTTTAAGTGATCAAATAGATTTATTTGAAATCAGGGCCAGAGTGACAGTACTTAATGGGGAGGCTGAGTCTACCAGTAAAAACCCCTGAGTCAGAGTGAGGAATAATCCCGAATCATCTCTGGGTATGACCCAAAAACAAACAAACAAAATTAAATAAAAGGAAATCATTACAATAGATTTGTAAAAGTTTTCATGGACCCAGATGCGAAAATTATGATACCTGGTAGTCCCTCATTTGTAATGAGGTTGTCTGAAAAGCAAGTGCTTTAGCCTCAGACAGATTTTGGACAATAGAAAGTGCATAAGAACCAAGGCCAGAAAGGGAATGTGAGCCTATGGTCCTTTTTTTTTTTAATCCAATTATTCAGGTATACTTGCTATCCTTAGCTAGGAGTGATGCACCCAGAAGTTCTGAACACAGCAACTAAGGAGCCTGAGAAACAGCAAATATCCTCAGCTGTCAGGTCCTGGGTGATGAGTTCTTCAAACCACTGGATACTTGCTTAAACTACACATTTTCCCCTTGTCACCACCAGATGCACCTTGTCCTGAGGCTAGGAGGTGCTTTCATGAACCTCACCCACTACATAGCCCAAGCAGCCAAGAACTCTGGAAGGAAGTCAAAAATCATCAGTGTTCTGGGAAAAAAATGAGGGAACAGATAGTAAAATTAGAAATGTTGAAAACTCCATTGGAAAAAGGGCCAACATGCCACTGAAATCAATGGTCAATGGTCATTGTTCATTGGTGGTGTCCAGGCCTGATGAGAGGCTTCCAGAACTTACTGAAGAAAGTGGTACAGGATCTTTAAATACAGGGAGGTGGGTCCTGTCATTTTCATGAGTAAAGAACCGCTGGTAAGTACATTTCTGATTCCAAGTTACACCTTCTAGCTCCCAAAACCTTTGACTGTCTAAGACCTCACGTGAGGTCACATAACTGAATGTGGGGGCTGAAACACAGTTGGCCATGGTGAAATTTTTCTGAACCTGCAACAACCAAAATTTACTTCAAAAGCAGTGACTTTTGAAGTCATGACTCTGAAGTGTTTCTGCCAAGTATTGGAATTTGGGGTTAAAGTGGAGTCACGAGGGGGAAAGTTCACGAAGGTCACATATAGGCAGTTTTGTGGCTGGTGAGAGTTGTTCAAGAGTCCAGGATATGTCCATTGCTGGCCTATTAGTCTGACCTATAGAGAACAAGCCCCTATCCCACAGGGCATGACCCGGGAAGACATTATCCACCATGGCAGCCTTCTGTATCCATCCCTAACACCTGTCCTGAGATTTGCTCACTTCCATCCCAGGCAACTCCAACTGGATCAAGAGTTGAGTCGCAAGAGCCTCTTGGTGTGAAGGACAGCCCCTTCGAATCATCTCCATTTGTCTTTTGTTGATTTGTCCTTGTACTTTTAGTCCTTGGCCCTGATTTGTAGAACTTGACCTCCTCTACCAAACACAGGGAAACCATTGACTTCCCTTTTTCATGGTCTGCTGATACAGGGTAATTGCTGACATAGATTCCACCATGATCACCTCCTTCCAAGTCATTGCAGGCATCCCACCTTGACTTTGACCCTTGGACACTTGGCTCTATTCTCGTCCACCTTAGAGTCACTACTCCTTGGAATATCCTGGGACCAACATGGGGCTGTATGGCCAGGGATGAGAAATATTGCTCTCAAGCATTTGAGCACAGTGATCATACACATGACTGACATGACATCTATGTTCAACAAATGTCCATTGAAAGGAAGATCTCGGATACAGACTCACAACGGCTCCTCTCTGTCTGCCCCCACCCACTAGCATAGGCAAACCATATAAATGCTGACATATAGGATCCCAGGCCACCTGAAAGACCCTTTCCCCACCTCCTAAACTCCAGGGTTCACCCTAAAAGCTCAGGTTCCTGTGCAATGCACTCTTTTCCTCACCATCACCCTAGATTATGTCCACACTAGTTCCCCAGATGTCATTGAGGCTGACCTCTTCCTTTCATTGAAATCTGCACTCAAATATCACTCTTTCATGGAGATTTTCTCTCAAAAAGTTTTGAAAAAGTGAATACTGAGGGGAGGGAAGATTCAAGGAAAGATTTGGGAATTTATTTTTCTAAGTTTCTGATCTTACACTCAGCCCGTTAAAAATGTTAGAATTTCATGGATGTGTTATACCTAAAAGAGAACAAGGCAGACACTTTTCCATTGTAGGGATAGATATATCTTAATTAGCTGGAAAGGAATGTCAAAAGCTACCACCACAGATAACAGTGCCCCTGGTAAGGCTTACCTCTGGCTGCCATCTCACTGTCAACTTCCCAAATAGAGTATCATGATTTGTGACTAATTCAGACCAAACTAATAGCACCCTATGTTTCCTTAGATATACTGAAAAGACATGAACTAGCTCCTGTGGTAACTACTGAATGTGCTGGTAATACTTTATCCAAAAGCTTAATGATTTAACCCTAATAGGAGCTACTTGAAATATAAAATGATGTGGTGTAGAGCGAATGTGATACTGTACAAACCTTAAAGGAAGCAACTCCCCATAATCCCTCAACAATTCAATACCAGGTGTACCAGTGGAAAGGGACCCACACAAGTGGCTTGTAAGTTTTAGGGACAGAAACTAGGGACTACTATACCCAGCAGCCTAAGCGGGGAAACCAGAGACTGCACTGGAGACCTTGGCTCTACCCTCAGCACTCCACCTGTCTAGGTAGGACCTGTGGGGGAGGGTTTTCATAGCTACAGCCACTCACATATCCACAAGTTAATCCTCCTCTCCATACTGCATTGAGCCAACACTTTGGACTCTAACTACTTGAACAACGTTAACAATAAAACATACCCCTAAAGCACAGAAAAACCGACCTTTAAAGATACTATCCCAGCAGAGCCTCGAGGTTTCTTGCAGCCCCACACAATGAGGGCTGCCATTTTTAACATCTGGACTCCACAACTTATCAAGAAAAGCTGATCTTACCCCATCTCGCCACGATCACTTTGCGGCTGCACAGTTCATCAATAAATGCACCAGATGAGAGTCTACTACAAGAGTATCCCACCCACACGGCAATAAATGCACCAGATGAGAGTCTACTACAAGAGTATCCCACCCATACGGCAGAGCCTGGCAAGCTACCTGTGTCATATTTGATATACAAAACCAGTAACAATTATAGACCTCATTCCCATGACCTGAAGGAATGGTTTGAAGCTCTTCAATGTTCCTGGAGTGAGCAGATGCCCTTGAGCTACACTAGCATGTGACAGGGGCATATGGAGATGTTACTGGTACCCGCTCGAGCAAATAATGAACAATGGGAAGACAAGTGACAAGTGGAGCCTAATGAATGAGATTCACAGTGACAATAATCCCAAGCAAACTAATCACTTCATTAAGTCTACGCTGTTTTCTTTACCTCTTCAGCGTCAATGTTCATATCTGTAAAATGGGGGCTTAATGAATGCACAATGTATCAAGGGTTTTTTAATGCTTTGTGACACCCTAAATACCACGCTAAAGGCAATAACAGCAACTTCTATAGCAATATATCAAGAAAATACAAAGACCAGCTTTTTAGGCTATTATAACTGGGTTCAGATTCTCATTCTGCCACCAAGCAACTTTGGAAAAACACTTGTCTTCTCTGAACCTCAGTTTAGTTGTATCACTGTTTTCCCATTGTTCATCGATTTGCTCGAGTGGGCACTAGTAACATCTCCATTAGTCCTGTCACAAGCAAGTGCAACCCAAGGGTATCTACTTGCTACAGGGACAGGAGGAGCCCGAAACCATTCTTCAGGTTATGGAACTGAGGTCCATAATAGTTACTAGTCTTTGACATAAAAAGTAAATAAAACACGGTAGCTTGCCAGGCTTTACCGTGTAGATGGAATAGTCTCAGTAGAAGACTCTCAACCCGAGCATTTACTGATGAAACTTAAAGAGGGAAGATCAGGTTTTCTCTTGGATGGAGCTCTGAGGAATTATGGAGTCTGGATGTTGAGAATGACTAACTGCATGATGTGTGGTTTGCTCTGGCTTCTTGCCAGGCTTACTGGTATCCAGTTAAAACATATCTATAACTGTTTACTATGTATAAATGTGAAAGAAATTGAGGAAGAACCTTATGCAAAATTCAGTATCCCTATAAAAATATTTTGCGGCCGCTTTGCAGCCACATGCCAAGGGACATGTGGGTCTGGTGTGGGTGGGTCTCTCTCTTCTGGGGCAACTGGCATGGAGGCGGAGGAAAGGGCAAGGCCCAAAAGTCCACTCTGAGTCTGGCCAGCATGGTCTCTCCCCCTCTCATGAAGTAAACCCTTGGAGCAATGTTGGACTCGGCCAGGGGATGGCCGGAGCCCCTTACTGGGAGGTCAGCTCCATGGAGTTTAGTTTAGCTGTATATCAAGACAAATTAAGTGAAGTTCTGATGAACACCCATGAAGAACCCTATAAATAGTGTAGTTGCTAATAAGTTCAGTTCCAACTTTAGCGTGCTAAGATCTCCCTGACTTTCTGTCACTGAACCCAATTGCCTCAAGGTCCTTAATGCTCTCTAACTGACAAATTCATCGACAGCTTCTCAAGAATAATGTTCAAGACTCACCCTGCTTTTAGAGAGTATTTCTAGAAATTAATCTCTACAAAACTTCTGTGTTAAAGATCAGCAGACAATAAGTTTTGTTCCCTCATGCCAAAGTCCAGGTCATTGCATTTGTCCAAGAGTTAAATTGTCTATAATTTCTGAGACAGAACTTTGTTTCCATAAATCTCAGAAAGTAAGCATTACCCGGACATAATATTAGAAGTGAGAGATTACTTAGTTAGAGTTTGCTATGCACCAGATCCTGTGTAAAATATTTTAACAATATCAATACTTTTTAATTCCCTTAAACACTCTCTGTGCCGAATACATTAATGCCCTACATTATTACATGCAGGGACTCAAGAAAGAAAAGATTTACATAATCTTTCTTATGATTATGAGAAATCATAAGAATATTATTACTGATTGGTTTCAATCAATAATAAGATGGTAAAAGGACCCAAACGATCTAATTCTGGGTCTTGGATCTTGATCAGTCCACTAAATTTCTTAGAGTAATCCCTAATGTAGTTCTGAGACCAAAATGCAGTTCTGAGATCTACATTCAGCGTGGCCATCTTTGGGCCTTACGGATAACTGTCAAGTCTGCACTGTGTCCTGTGTAGACCTGAGCTCAGTCACTGCAGTCATGTTTAATCGTGCTGATCAAGGCCACTCATTAAGAGCTGCAAGGTTGGCCCATGAGTCACCTGATAGTCAGATCTGATCTTTATCAGTAAGATCTATAAAAAGCAACTCATTCATTCAAGGCAACCATTATCCTCTCTGCTTAATGAGACAGGGATTATGTACAGATATATAAAATCTTAGGTATATCTATATATATAAACAATATATAAAAATAAACAATATATAAAAATAGGGAAATACTATCTCTGTAAACAGTATATAAAAATAGGGGAAATACACATTAACTTCAACCACCTTCATCTTTCATGTCATGGGAGTAAAATAGACACAGCATGAGTGTTTGGGGTTTTGTCTTGTTTTTTTTAGTTTTGGGGTCATTGTTGGTAGTGCTCAGGGCATGCTGGTGGTTCCACACTCAGGGATCATCCCTGAAATTGCTCAAGAACAATATATGGTGCTGGGAGTTGGACCTGGGTCAATGGCACACATGGCAAGTACCTTACTCACTGTACTGTGTTTTTCGACCAAGGCACTAAATCTTAAAAACAGATTTATAATAAAATAATTCAGAATTTGGAAGAGAGATAGTACAGGAGTTGCATGCATTACCTTCCATGCAACCAACTCCAGTTCAATCTCCAGTACCACATATGGTCCTGGAACCCTACCAGGAGTGACCCCTAACTACAGAGCTATGTGTGAGCCCTGACTTCCCCTGGTATGAACCAAACACCCCCCCACCCACAAAAAATACACAATGACTTGTCCAAATTCATGTTTAGAGTAGAAGAAATTCTCATCCCCATCAGGATTAGTGAATACAAAAGAGCACCATTCATTATAGAGTGTAAACTCAGTTCAATCAAGGTCTTCTACCAGCCAATTTTATTAGGGCCACATCCACACTTCATGGGTATCTTTATAGACTTGGCTTTGTTTCCCCATAAATAGAGACTATTTGTGCAGTTGGTACTAAATCCAACAGATTGAAAACATTGTTCTGTCCTCCACAGGCCAAGAAACAGAGGTGACTCTCTACCATGAAACCCCTCTGATCTACACAGGAAAAAAAAAAAACCTCAGCAATGGACATGGCAAAATGTAACCCTCTCTGCCCAGATTTGCATTGATGACAGACGGCTCCACCTCCACCCTGAAAAATGGAAGAGGATGGACAATAAATGGGCTTCGTTCCTTTTCTCTTGTGGCTGCCAACCATTTCCCTGTAGATTCATCCTAATTTCATTTAGCCCCGCCACATAAAGGCATAGTTCATTCGGAGAGTGTGCTCTGTGTTTTTCTTGAAGCTTGGCTGGCTTTGATTTACTTAGGCGAGAATGGCCCTGAGTAAACATTCTATGGTTTTTAAAATAACAGATGCCTTGCTGAGAACAAAGGTTGGTTTGGAAAGTAAATGCAAACTTAAGATTTAATTACATTATGTGTCATAATGTCACTTCTTAGCCAGGGGAGTTAAAACACTACCATTCAGCCCCCAACTACCTTTCCAGTGTTTTCTTGCCCCCTGTTGCTGGTACAGGATTAACCATGTGGGCTTTGGGGGCTGGTTAGGTCATTTATTCACAAACGATTACTGAGCAAATCTATGCAATTATAGTAAAAGGTACTGGGTACATGGGATTGGAGGAAGAAGAGGCAAAAAATATTGCATTATTTGAGTTCATAGTATGAATAAATGCTCACAAAAGTATGATATATTATATGTGAAGAAATAGCACACTACAAGCACAGTGAAATCACTCTTCCCGGATGTCCCAAGCGCTGACACTTTCTCTAAAAAGAGAAATTTCTTCTTATGTTTCTTACCCATCTCTAGTTTCATTTTTCATCCAGGAACATAGGCCTCTCCCTGGAATCTTCCCTTCTAACCTATCAATGACATCATCTCCATTAGCTTGACCCTAACTCAATATGGTGGCACACCTTGTCTGAAAAAGAAGTGTAGTATTATTCACTGTGCAAACCCTCACACCTTAGATAGATGAATTTTTTTTTAATAAAATAAGAAGAACAACAAATTTCCATCTTCTC